>CM068360.1:34058833-34082720 GCA_034769755.1 Odontamblyopus lacepedii | reverse complement strand
GATTTAGTCCTGATTTAGACTTGATTTAGTCCTGATTTAGTCCTGGTTCAGTCCTGGTTCAGTCCTGATTTAGTCCTGGTTTAGTCCTGATTTAGTCCTGGTTTAGTCCTGGTTTAGTCCTGATTTAATCCTGATTTAGTCCTGGTTTAGAACTGGTTTAGTCCTGGTTTAGTCGGTTTAGTCCCGGTTTGGTCGGTTTAGTCGGTTTAGTCCGGTTTAGTCCCGGTTTAGACCTGGCTTAGACCTAGTTTAGTCCTGGTTTAGGCCTGGTTTAGTCCTGGTTTAGACTTGGTTTAGACTTGGTTTAGACCTGGTATAGACTTGGTTTAGTCCTCGTTTAGTCCTGGTTTAGACCTGGTATAGACCTGGTTCAGTCCTGATTCAGTCCTAGTTCAGTCCTGGTTTAGTCCTGGTTTAGTTCTGGTTTAGTCCTGATTTAGTCTTGATTTAGTCCTGATTTAGTCCTGGTTTAGTCCTGATTTAATCCTGATTTAGTCCTGGTTTAGTCCTGATTTAGTCCTGGTTTAGTCCTGGTTTAGTCCTGATTTAATCCTGATTTAGTCCTGATTTAGTCCCGTTTAGTCCCGATTTAGTCCGGTTTAGTCCCGGTTCCAGTCCCGGTTTAGTCCTGGCTTAGACCTGGTTTAGTCCCGGTTTAGTCCCGGTTTAGTCCCGGTTTAGTCGGTTTAGTCCCGGTTTAGTCCCGGTTTAGACCTGGTTCAGTCGCCCGTTTAAAGCTGTAAAGTGGAACATTCCAGACAAAGTACTGAGGTTAGTTGGTAAAAACTTGGACCCGTGGTGGAGCCGCACGGGGCAGGACGGGCGAAGCGTCCCGGGGCCTGAGCCGGGCGAGCTCGTGGTGAGGGGCGAGAGCGGCGCAGCAGACGGCCCCGCTCACACCAGCCACGGACCTGACTCCACTCAAGTGATTGTAGCTTTTGACACGTTTTTATTCGATTTTTCTGTAAATCTCTGTAAATACGAACTCGTGTTTATAACCGACTGAAGCGCTTTCAAAAGTGTCTCGAAAGCGACAGAATCTTTACAAATCTGCGCTCGTTTTTGATCTCAGTGCTTTTATTTATTTTATTGTAATGTTATTTTGCCTGCTTTTATCGAAGTGTCTTTATCTCGTGTTTTAGTCCTGGTTTAGACCTGGTTTAGCCCTGGTTTAGACCTGGTTTAGTCCTGGTTTAGACCTGGTTTAGTCCTGGTTTAGTTCTGGTTTAGTCCTGGTTTAGATCTGGTTTAGTCCCGGTTTAGACCTGGTTTAGTCCTGGTTTAGATCTGGTTTAGATCTGGTTTAGTCCCGGTTTAGTCCCGGTTTAGACCTGGTTTAGACCTGGTTTAGTCCTGGTTTAGACCTGGTTTAGACCTGGTTTAGTCCTGGTTTTGTCCTGGTTTAGACCTGGTTTAGACCTGGTTTAGTTCTGGTTTAGACCCAGTTTAGTCCTGGTTTAGTCCGGATTTAGACCTTGTTTCGTCCTGGTTTAGACCTGGTTTCGTCCTGGTTTAGACCTGGTTTAGACCTGGTTTAGTCCTGGTTTCGTCCTGGTTTCGTCCTGGTTTCGTCCTGGTTTAGACCTGGTTTAGTCCTGGTTTAGTCCTGGTTTCGTCCTGGTTTCGTCCTGGTTTTGTCCTGGTTTCGTCCTGGTTTAGACCTGGTTTAGTCCTGGTTTCGTCCTGGTTTAGACCTGGTTTCGTCCTGGTTTAGACCTGGTCTAGACCTGGTTTAGACCTGGTTTAGACCTGGTTTAGTCCTGGTTTCGTCCTGGTTTCGTCCTGGTTTCGTCCTGGGTTAGACCTGGATTAGTCCTGGATTCGTCCTGGAAAAGACCTTGTTACGTCCTGGAATTGTCCTGGTATAGTCCTGGTGTAGTCCTGGTTTCGTCCTGGTTTTGTCCTGGTTTAGACCTGGTTTTGTCCTGGTTTCGTCCTGGTCTAGACCTGGTTTAGTCCTGGTTTAGACCTGGTTTAGTCCTGGTTTAGACCTGGTTTAGACCTGGTTTCGTCCTGGTTTCGTCCTGGTTTAGACCTGGTTTAGACCTGGTTTGAACCTGGTTTAGACCTGGTTTAGTCCTGGTTTAGACCTGGTTTAGACGTGGTTTAGACCTGGTTTTAGACCTGGTTTAGTCCTTTGTTCATCTCAAACCTTCTCGTCTGTAATCCTCCACATGTTAAAATCCTTCTGCTTTTCTTGAATTGTTCTGTCGCCTTAAACACTTTTAATTTTCAAATAATTTCTCTCCAAATTCTGCCTTATTTTTGTCTTATTTTATGAAAATGTCAGATCCCGTAATTTGAATGAAGATTTTTGTGCCTCTGTTCTTCATTTCTCTTCATAAAAACTCAAATGTCTGAACTGTCGCTTTGTCTCGTCATAATGTTTTTCCCTCTTTTGTTTCCTGGAGTCTTTGCTCCCTGCTGCCCTGATCCTGTAATCGTAATAATGACCTGTTATTTTATTTATACAAATGTAAAATGTAAATATGTTTTTGTGAATCGTTTCCTGGTGCTGTTTTTGACTGCAGCCTGTGCCTCAAATACACAATAAACTACAGTCAGAACTTCAGTCTGTAGACCTGGTTTAGTCCTGGTTTTAGTCCTGGTTTAAACCTGGTTTAGTCCTGGTTTAGACCTGGTTTTAGTCCTGGTTTTAGTCCTTGGTTTAGTCCTGGTTTAGTCCTGGTTTAGTCCTGGTTTAGTCCTGGTTTAGTCCTGGTTTAGTCCTGGTTGAGTCCTGGTTAAGACCTGGTATAGACCTGGTTGAGTCCTGCTTTGAGTCCTGGTGTAGACCTGGTTTTAGTCCAGGTTTAGACCTGGTTTAGTCCTGGTTTAGACCTGGTTTAGACCTGGTTTAGACCTGGTTTAGACCTGGTTTAGTCCTGGTTTAAACCTGGTTTTAGTCCTGGTTTTAGTCTGGTTTAAAACCTGGTTTAGTCCTGGTTTAGACCTGGTTCAGTCCTGGTTTAGACCTGGTTTAGTCCTGGTTTAAACCTGGTTTAGTCCTGGTTCAGTCCTGGTTTAGACCTGGTTCAGTCCTGGTTTAGACCTGGTTTAGTCCTGGTTTAGTCCTGGTTCAGTCCTGGTTTAGTCCTGGTTTAGTCCTGGTTTAGTCCTGGTTTTTAGACCTGGTTTTTAGACCTGGTTGAGTCCTGCTTTAGTCCTGGTGTGTAGACCTGGTTTTAGTCCAGGTTTAGACCCGGTTTAGTCCTAGTTTTTAGACCTGGTTTAGACCTGGTTTAGTCCTGGTTTAGACCTGGTTTAGTCCTGGTTTAAACCTGGTTTAGTCCTGGTTTAGTCCTGGTTTAGACCTGGTTTAGTCCTGGTTTAGTCCTGGTTTAGACCTGGTTTAGTCCTGGTTGAGTCCTGGTTTAGACCTGGTTTAGACCTGGTTTAGTCCTGGTTGAGTCCTGGTTTCTTCCTGGTGTAGACCTGGTTTAGTCCTGGTTTAGTCCAGGTTTAGACCTGGTTTAGTCCTGGTTTAGTCCCCGTTTAGTCCCAGTTTAGTCCCGGTTTAGTCCTGGTTTAGTCCCCGTTTAGTCCTGGTTTAGTCCTGGTTTAGTCCCCGTTTAGTCCCGGTTTAGTCCCCGTTTAGTCCTGGTTTAGTCCCCGTTTAGTCCTGGTTTAGTCCTGGTTTAGACCTGGTATAGACCTGGTTTAGACCTGGTTCAGTCCTGGTTTAGACCTGGTTCAGACCTGGTTTAGTCCTGGTCTAGTCCTGGTTTAGACCTGGTGTAGTCCTGGTTTAGACCTGGTTTAGTCTTGGTTTAGTCTTGGTTTAGGCCTGGTTTAGACCTGGTTGAGTCCTGGTTGAGTCCTGGTGTAGACCTGGTTTAGTCCTGGTTTTGTCCAGGTTTAGACCTGGTTTAGTCCTGGTTTAGACCTGGTTTAGTCCTGGTTTAGACCTGGTTTAGTCCTGGTTTAGACCTGGTTCAGACCTGGTTTAGTCCTGGTCTAGTCCTGGTTTGAACCTGGTGTAGTCCCACTGGTTTAGACCTGGTTTAGTCTTGGTTTTAGACCTGGTTTCGACCTGGTTTAGACCTGGTTTAGTCCAGGGTTAGACCTGGTTTAGACCTGGTTTAGTCCAGGTTTAGTCCAGGTTTAGTCCTGGTTTAGTCCAGGTTTAGTCCTGGTTTAGACCTGGTTTAGTCCTGGTTTAGTCCTGGTTTAGACCTGGTTTAGTCCAGGTTTAGTCCTGGTTTAGACCTGGTTTAGACCTGGTTTAGTCCTGGTTTAGACCTGGTTTAGTTGTGGTTTAGACCTGGTTCAGACCTGGGTTTAGTCCTGGTCTGAGTCCTGGTTTAGTCCTGGTTTTAGTCCTGGTTTAGTACTGGTTTAGACCTGGTTTAGTCCTGGTTTAGTCCTGGTTTAGTCCTGGTTTTAGTCCTGGTTTTAGACCACCTGGTTTAGTCCTGGTTTAGACCTGGTTTAGTAGTGGTTTTAGTCCTGGTTTAGACCTGGTTTAGTCCTGGTTTAGACCTGGTTTAGTAGTGGTTTAGTCCTGGTTTAGACCTGGTTTAGACCTGGTTTAGTCCTGGTTTAGACCTGGAGTTAGTCCTGGTTTAGACCTGGTTTAGTACTGGTTTAGTCCTGGTTTTGTCTGGGTTTAGACCTGGTTTTAGTCCTGGTTTAGACCTGGTTTTAGTCCTGGTTTAGACCTGGTTTAGTAGTGGTTTAGTCCTGGTTTAGACCTAGTTTAGACCTGGTTTAGTCCTGGTTTAGACCTGGTTTAGTCCTGGTTTTAGACCACCAGGTTTTAGTCCTGGTATAAGACCTGTTTTAGTAGTGGTTTAGTCCTGGTTTTGACCTGGTTTAGTCCTGTTTTAGACCTGGTTTTAGACCTGGTTTTAGTCCTGGTTTAGACCTGGTTTAGTACTGGTTTAGTCCTGGTTTTGTCTGGGTTTAGACCTGGTTTAGTCCTGGTTTAGACCTGGTTTAGTCCTGGTTTAGTAGTGGTTTAGTCCTGGTTTTAGTCCTGGTTTAGTCCTGGTTTTAGACCTGGTTTAGACCTGGTTTAGTCCTGGTTTAGACCTGGTTTAGACCTGGTTTAGTACTGGTTTAGTCCTGGTTTTGTCTGGGTTTAGACCTGGTTTAGTCCTGGTTTTAGTCCTGGTTTAGACCTGGTTTAGTACTGGTTTAGACCTGGTTTAGTACTGGTTTTAGTCCTGGTTTACACCTGGTTTTAGACCTGGTTTTGTCCTGGTTTAGACCTGGTTTAGTCCTGATTTAGTCCTGGTTTAGACCTGGTTTAGTACTGGTTTAGACCTGGTTTAGTCCTGGTTTAGTCCTGGTTTAGACCTGGTTTAGACCTGGTTTAGTCCAGGTTTAGACCTGGTTTAGTCCTGGTTTAGACCTGGTTTAGTCCAGGTTTAGTCCTGGTTTAGACCTGGTTCAGTCCTGGTTTAGTCCAGGTTTAGACCTGGTTTAGTCCAGGTTTAGTCCAGGTTTAGACCTGGTTTAGTCCAGGTTTAGTCCTGGTTTAGACCTGGTTTAGTCCAGGTTTAGACCTGGTTTAGACTTGGTTTAGTCCTGGTTTAGACCTGGTTCAGACCTGGTTTTAGTCCTGGTCTAGTCCTGGTTTAGTCCTGGTTTTAGTACTGGTTTAGTCCCAGTTTAGACCTGGTTTAGTCCCGGTTTAGTCCTGGTTTAGACCTGGCTTAGTCCTGGTTTAGACCACCTGGTTTAGTCCTGGTTTAGACCTGGTTTAGTAGTGGTTTAGTCCTGGTTTAGAACTGGTTTAGTCCTGGTTTAGACCTGGTTTAGTAGTGGTTTAGTCCTGGTTTTAGACCTGGTTTAGACCTGGTTTAGTCCTAGGTTTAGACCTGGGTTAGTCCTGGTTTTAGACCTGGTTTAGTACTGGTTTATTCCTGGTTTTGTCTGGGTTTAGACCTGGTTTTTAGTCCTGGTTTAGACCTGGTTTAGTCCTGGTTTAGACCTGGTTTAGTAGTGGTTTTAGTCCTGGTTTAGACCTAGTTTAGACCTGGTTTAGTCCTGGTTTAGACCTGGTTTAGTCCTGGTTTAGACCACCTGGTTTGAGTCCTGGTTTAGACCTGGTTTAGTAGTGGTTTAGTCCTGTTTAAGACCTGGTTTAGTCCTGGTATAGACCTGGTTTTAGTCTTGGTTTAGACCTGGTTTAGACTTGGTTTTAGTCCTGGTTTAGACCTGGTTTAGTCCTGGTTTAGACCTGGTTTAGTCCTGGTATAGACCTGGTTTTAGTCCTGGTTTAGACCTGGTTTAGTCATGGTTTAGACCTGGTTTAGTCCTGGTTTTGTAGTGGTTTTGTCGTGGTTTTGTCCTGGTTTTAGACCTGGTTTAGACCTGGTTTAGTCCTGGTTTAGACCTGGTTTTAGACCTGGTTTAGTACTGGTTTAGTCCTGGTTTTGTCTGGGTTTAGACCTGGTTTGAGTCCTGGTTTAGTCCTGGTTTAGACCTGGTTTAGTACTGGTTTAGACCTGGTTTAGTACTGGTTTTAGTCCTGGTTTACACCTGGTTTAGACCTGGTTTAGTCCTGGTTTAGACCTGGTTTAGTCCTGGTTTAGTCCTGGTTTTAGACCTGGTTTTAGTACTGGTTTAGACCTGGTTTATTCCTGGTTTAGTCCTGGTTTAGGCCTGGTTTAGACCTGGTTTAGTCCAGGTTTAGACCTGGTTTAGTACTGGTTCAGTCCTGGTTTAGACCTGGTTTTGTACTGGTTTAGTACTGGTTTAGTCCTGGTTTAGTCCTGGTTTACTCCAGGTTTAGACCTGGTTTAGTCCTGGTTTAGACCTGGTTTAGTAGTGGTTTAGTCCTGGTTTTAGACCTGGTTTAGACCTGGTTTAGTCCTGGTTTAGTCCTGGTTTAGACCTGGTTTTTCCAGGTTTAGTCCTGGTTTAGACCTAGTTTAGTCCTGGTTTGGACCTGGTATAGACCTGGTTTAGTCCTGGTTTAGACCTGGTTTCGATCTGGTTTAGACCTGGTTTAGTCCTGGTTCAGACTTGGTTTAGTCCTGCTTTAGTCCTGGTCTAGACCTGGTTTAGTCCTGGTTTCGTCCTGGTTTAATCCTGATTTAGTCCTGGTTTAGTCCTGGTTTAGTCCTGGTTTAGACCTGGTTTAGTCCTGGTTTAGTCCTGGTTTAGTCTTGGTTTAGTCTTGGTTTAGACCTCGTTTAGACCTGGTTTAGACCTGGTTTAGTCCTGGTTTTGTCCTGGTTTAATCCTGATTTAGTCCTGGTTTAGTCCTGGTTCAGTCCTGGTTTAGTCCTGGTTAATCCTGGTTTAGACCTGGTTTAGTCCTGGTTTAGACCTGGTTTAGTCCTGGTTTAGTCCTGGTTTAGACCTGGTTTAGACCTGGTTTGGTCCTGGTTTAGTCCTGGTTTAGACCTGGTTTAGTCCTGGTTTAGACCTGGTTTAGACCTGGTTTAGTCCTGGTTTAGACCTTGTTTAGACCTGGTTTAGTCCTGGTTTAGTCCTGGTTTAGTACTGGTTTTGTCCTGGTTTAGACCTGGTTTAGTCCTGGTTTAGTGCTGGTTTAGACCTGGTTTAGTCCTGGTTTAGCCCTGGTTTAGTCCTGGTTTAGACCTGGTTTAGTAGTGGTTTAGTCCTGGTTTAGACCTGGTTTAGACCTGGTTTAGTCCTGGTTTAGACCTGGTTTAGACCTAATTTAGTCCTGGTTTAGACCTGGTTTAGTAGTGGTTTAGTCCTGGTTTAGACCTGGTTTAGTCCTGGTTTAGACCTGGTTTAGTCCTGGTTTAGACCTGGTTTAGTACTGGTTTAGTCCTGGTTTTGTCCGGGTTTAGACCTGGTTTAGTCCTGGTTTAGTCCTGGTTTAGTCCTGGTTTAGACCTGGTTTAGTACTGGTTTAGACCTGGTTTAGTACTGGTTTAGTCCTGGTTTAGTCCTGGTTTAGACCTGGTTTAGTCCTGGTTTAGACCTGGTTTACTCCTGGTTTAGTCCTGGTTTAGTCCTGGTTTAGTCCTGGTTTAGACCTGGCTTATTCCTGGTTTAGTCCTGGTTTAGACCTGGTTTAGTCCTGGTTTAGTCCTGGTTTGGACCTGTTTTAGACCTGTTTTAGACCTGTTTTAGACCTGTTTTAGTCCTGGTTTAGACCTGTTTTAGTCCTGGTTTAGTCCCGGCTCAGCCCTGGTTTAGTCCTTTTTTTAGACCTGTTTTATACCTGTTTTAGACCTGGTTTAGACCTGGTTTAGACCTGGTTTAGTCCTGGTTTAGTCCTGGTTTAGTCCTGGTTTAGACATGTTTTAGTCCTGGTTTAGTCCTGGTTTAGACCTGGTTTAGACCCGGTTTAGTCCTGGTTTAGACCTGGTTTAGACCTGGTTTAGTCCTGGTTTAGACCTAGTTTAGACCTGGTTTAGTCCTGGTTTAGACCTGGTTTAGACCTAGTTTAGACCTGGTTTAGTCCTGGTTTAGAGCTGGTTTTGTCCTGGTTTAATCCTGGTTTAGACCTGGATTAGACCTGGTTTAGAGCCAGTTTAGACCCGGTTTAGTCCTGGTTTAGTCCTGGTTTAGACCTGGTTTAGACCTGGTTTAGTCCTGGTTTAGACCTGGTTTAGACCTAGTTTAGACCTGGTTTAGACCTGGTTTAGTCCTGGTTTAGTCCTGGTTTAGTCCTGGTTTAGACCTGGATTTGACCTGGTTTAGTCCTGGTTTTGACCTGGTTTAGTCCTGGTTTAGTCCTGGTTTAGACCTGGTTTAGACCTGGTTTAGTCCTGGTTTAGACCTAGTTTAGACCTGGTTTAGTCCTGGTTTAGACCTGGTTTAGTCGTGGTTTAGTCCTGGTTTAGACCTGGTTTAGTCCTGGTTTAGTCCTGGTTTAGACCTGGTTTAGTCCTGGTTTAGACCTGGTTTAGTCCTGGTTTAGACCTGGTTTAGTCGTGGTTTAGTCCTGGTTTAGTCCTGGTTTAGTCCTGGTTTAGACCTGGTTTAGTCCTGGTTCAGTCCTGGTTTAGTCCTGGTTTAGTCCTGGTTTTAGACTTGGTTTAGACTTGGATTAGACCTGGTTTAGACCTGGTTTAGTCCTGGTTTAGTCCTGGTTTAGTGCTGGTTTAGACCTGGTTTTAGTCCTGGTTTAGTCCTGCTTTAGACCTGGTTTAGACCTGGTTTAGTCCTGGTTTAGTCCTGGTTTAGTCCTGGTTTAGACCTGGTTTAGACCTGGTTTAGTCCTGGTTTAGTCCTGGTTTAGTCCTGGTTTAGACCTGGTTTAGTCCTGGTTTAGTCCTGGTTTAGACCTGGTTTAGACCTGGTTTAGTCCTGGTTTAGACCTTGTTTAGACCTGGTTTAGTCCTGGTTTAGTCCTGGTATAGTACTGTTTTAGTCCTGGTTTAGACCTGGTTTAGTTCTGGTTTAGTCCTGGTTTAGACCTGGTTTAGTCCTGGTTTAGACCTGGTTTAGTCCTGGTTTAGACCTGGTTTAGTAGTGGTTTAGTCCTGGTTTAGACCTGGTTTAGAGCTGGTTTAGTCCTGGTTCAGACCTGGTTTAGTTCTGGTTTAGACCTGGTTTAGTAGTGGTTTAGTCCTGGTTTAGACCTGGTTTAGACCTGGTTTAGTCCTGGTTTAGACCTGGTTTAGTCCTGGTTTAGACCTGGTTTAGTACTGGTTTAGTCCTGGTTTTGTCCGGGTTTAGACCTGGTTTAGTCCTGGTTTAGTCCTGGTTTAGACCTGGTTTAGTACTGCTTTAGACCTGGTTTAGTACTGGTTTAGTCCTGGTTTAGACCTGGTTTAGTCCTGGTTTAGACCTGGTTTACTCCTGGTTTAGTCCTGGTTTAGTCCTGGTTTAGACCTGGCTTAGTCCTGGTTTAGTCCTGGTTTAGACCTGGTTTAGTCCTGGTTTAGTCCTGGTTTGGACCTGGTTTAGACCTGGTTTAGTCTTGGTTTAGACCTGGTTTAGTCCTGGTTTAGTCCTGGTTTAGACCTGGTTTCGACCTGGTTTAGTCTTGGTTTAGACCTGGTTTATTCCTGGTTTAGTCTTGGTTTAGACCTGTTTTAGACCTGGTTTAGTCCTGGTTTAGTCCTGGTTTAGACCTGGTTTAGTCCTGGTTTAGACCTGGTTTAGACCTGGTTTTGTCCTGGTTTAGACCTGGTTTAGACCTGGTTTAGACCTGGTTTAGACCTGGTTTAGACCTGGTTTAGTCCTGGTTTAGTCCTGGTTTAGTCCTGGTTTAGACCTGGTTTAGACCTGGTTTAGTCCTGGTTTAGTCCTGGTTTAGTCCTGGTTTAGACCTGGTTTAGTCCTGGTTTAGTCCTGGTTTAGACCTGGTTTAGACCTGGTTTAGTCCTGGTTTAGACCTTGTTTAGACCTGGTTTAGTCCTGGTTTAGTCCTGGTTTAGTACTGGTTTAGTCCTGGTTTAGACCTGGTTTAGTCCTGGTTTAGTCCTGGTTTAGACCTGGTTTAGTCCTGGTTTAGACCTGGTTTAGTAGTGGTTTAGTCCTGGTTTAGACCTGGTTTAGACCTGGTTTAGTCCTGGTTTAGACCTTGTTTAGACCTGGTTTAGTCCTGGTTTAGTCCTGGTTTTGTCCTGGTTTTTGTCCTGGTTTAGACCTGGTTTAGTCCTGGTTTAGTCCTGGTTTAGACCTGGTTTAGTCCTGGTTTAGACCTGGTTTAGTCCTGGTTTAGACCTGGTTTATTCGTGGTTTAGTCCTGGTTTAGTCCTGGTTTAGTCCTGGTTTAGACCTGGTTTAGTCCTGGTTCAGTCCTGGTTTAGTCCTGGTTTAGTCCTGGTTTAGACCTGGTTTAGACCTGGTTTAGACCTGGTTTTAGACCTGGTTTAGTCCTGGTTTAGTCCTGGTTTAGTGCTGGTTTAGACCTGGTTTAGTCCTGGTTTAGTCCTGCTTTAGACCTGGTTTAGACCTGGTTTAGTCCTGGTTTAGTCCTGGTTTAGTCCTGGTTTAGACCTGGTTTAGACCTGGTTTAGTCCTGGTTTAGTCCTGGTTTAGTCCTGGTTTAGACCTGGTTTAGTCCTGGTTTAGTCCTGGTTTAGACCTGGTTTAGACCTGGTTTAGTCCTGGTTTAGACCTTGTTTAGACCTGGTTTAGTCCTGGTTTAGTCCTGGTATAGTACTGTTTTAGTCCTGGTTTAGACCTGGTTTAGTTCTGGTTTAGTCCTGGTTTAGACCTGGTTTAGTCCTGGTTTAGACCTGGTTTAGTCCTGGTTTAGACCTGGTTTTAGTAGTGGTTTTAGTCCTGGTTTAGACCTGGTTTAGAGCTGGTTTAGTCCTGGTTCAGACCTGGTTTAGTTCTGGTTTAGACCTGGTTTAGTAGTGGTTTTGTCCTGGTTTTAGACCTGGTTTTAGACCTGGTTTAGTCCTGGTTTAGTCCTGGTTTAGTCCTGGTTTAGACCTGGTTTAGTACTGGTTTAGTCCTGGTTTTGTCCGGGTTTAGACCTGGTTTAGTCCTGGTTTAGTCCTGGTTTTGACCTGGTTTAGTACTGCTTTAGACCTGGTTTAGTACTGGTTTTAGTCCTGGTTTAGACCTGGTTTAGTCCTGGTTTAGACCTGGTTTACTCCTGGTTTAGTCCTGGTTTAGTCCTGGTTTAGACCTGGCTTAGTCCTGGTTTAGTCCTGGTTTAGACCTGGTTTAGTCCTGGTTTAGTCCTGGTTTGGACCTGGTTTAGACCTGGTTTTAGTCTTGGTTTAGACCTGGTTTTAGTCCTGGTTTAGTCCTGGTTTAGACCTGGTTTCGACCTGGTTTAGTCTTGGTTTAGACCTGGTTTATTCCTGGTTTAGTCTTGGTTTAGACCTGTTTTAGACCTGGTTTAGTCCTGGTTTAGTCCTGGTTTAGACCTGGTTTAGTCCTGGTTTAGACCTGGTTTAGACCTGGTTTTGTCCTGGTTTAGACCTGGTTTAGACCTGGTTTAGACCTGGTTTAGACCTGGTTTAGACCTGGTTTAGTCCTGGTTTAGTCCTGGTTTAGTCCTGGTTTAGACCTGGTTTAGACCTGGTTTAGTCCTGGTTTAGTCCTGGTTTAGTCCTGGTTTAGACCTGGTTTAGTCCTGGTTTAGTCCTGGTTTAGACCTGGTTTAGACCTGGTTTAGTCCTGGTTTAGACCTTGTTTAGACCTGGTTTAGTCCTGGTTTAGTCCTGGTTTAGTACTGGTTTAGTCCTGGTTTAGACCTGGTTTAGTCCTGGTTTAGTCCTGGTTTAGACCTGGTTTAGTCCTGGTTTAGACCTGGTTTAGTCCTGGTTTAGACCTGGTTTAGTAGTGGTTTAGTCCTGGTTTAGACCTGGTTTAGAGCTGGTTTAGTCCTGGTTCAGACCTGGTTTAGTTCTGGTTTAGACCTGGTTTAGTAGTGGTTTAGTCCTGGTTTAGACCTGGTTTAGTCCTGGTTTAGACCTGGTTTAGTCCTGGTTTAGACCTGGTTTAGTACTGGTTTAGTCCTGGTTTTGTCCGGGTTTAGACCTGGTTTAGTCCTGGTTTAGTCCTGGTTTAGACCTGGTTTAGTACTGCTTTAGACCTGGTTTAGTACTGGTTTAGTCCTGGTTTAGTCCTGGTTTAGACCTGGTTTAGTCCTGGTTTAGACCTGGTTTACTCCTGGTTTAGTCCTGGTTTAGTCCTGGTTTAGACCTGGCTTAGTCCTGGTTTAGTCCTGGTTTAGACCTGGTTTAGTCCTGGTTTAGTCCTGGTTTGGACCTGGTTTAGACCTGGTTTAGTCCTGGTTTAGTCTTGGTTTAGACCTGGTTTAGTCCTGGTTTAGTCCTGGTTTAGACCTGGTTTCGACCTGGTTTAGTCTTGGTTTAGACCTGGTTTATTCCTGGTTTAGTCTTGGTTTAGACCTGTTTTAGACCTGGTTTAGTCCTGGTTTAGTCCTGGTTTAGACCTGGTTTAGTCCTGGTTTAGACCTGGTTTAGACCTGGTTTTGTCCTGGTTTAGACCTGGTTTTGTCCTGGTTTAGACCTGGTTTAGACCTGGTTTAGACCTGGTTTAGACCTGGTTTTGTCCTAGTTTAGACCTGGTTTTGTCCTGGTTTAGACCTGGTTTAGACCTGGTTTAGACCTGGTTTAGTCCTGTTTTAGTCCTGGTTCAGTTTCTGTTCCGTTCTGTTCGGACACGCTGATAAAAGATAAAACCCGAAGAACAGAAAAGAACAAACAATCAAAACCTTGACACGTCTAATCTGTGTTTGATAAAACCACTGTTTCTGTGTCGACCTCGACATGAACATGAACAGAACAAACTCAGGAGAAACTTCAGGGTTCAGGTTCTGGGGCGTTTTTCTCCCTCATCAAAGTTTCCCAATCTAAAAATGAAATGTGTTTGATTATTTCGCTGTATCAGTTATGGGAGAAAAGACTCTAAACAAGTGATTCCACGTCCACAGTTACACCATGTTTACATCTGTTTCCCAGGATTATGGAAACTTAAAGTGGAACTCTGTCCCGTCTGAAGCTACAGTCCGTGTCTGTGATGGGGGCAAGTTCTGAACTAGTGTAGTGATGGGGGCAAGTTCTGAACTAGTGTAGTGATGGGGGCAAGTTCTGAACTAGTGCAGTGATGGGGGCAAGTTCTGAACTAGTGTAGTGATGGGGGCAAGTTCTGAACTAGTGTAGTGATAGGGGCAAGTTCTGAACTAGTGCAGTGATAGGGGCAAGTTCTGAACTAGTGCAGTGATGGGGGCAAGTTCTGAACTAGTGCAGTGATGGGGGCAAGTTCTGAACTAGTGTAGTGATGGGGGCAAGTTCTGAACTAGTGTAGTGATGGGGCAAGTTCTGAACTAGTGCAGTGATGGGGGCAAGTTCTGAACTAGTGCAGTGATGGGGGCAAGTTCTGAACTAGTGCAGTGATAGGGGCAAGTTCTGAACTAGTGCAGTGATGGGGGCAAGTTCTGAACTAGTGCAGTGATGGGGGCAAGTTCTGAACTAGTGTAGTGATGGGGGCAAGTTCTGAACTAGTGTAGTGATGGGGGCAAGTTCTGAACTAGTGTAGTGATGGGGGCAAGTTCTGAACTAGTGCAGTGATGGGGGCAAGTTCTGAACTAGTGTAGAGATGGGGGCAAGTTCTGAACTAGTGCAGTGATGGGGGCAAGTTCTGAACTAGTGCAGTGATGGGGGCAAGTTCTGAACTAGTGCAGTGATGGGGCAAGTTCTGAACTAGTGCAGTGATAGGGGCAATTTCTGAACTAGTGCAGTGATGGGGGCAAGTTCTGAACTTGTGCTGTGATGGGGCAAGTTCTGAACTAGTGTAGTGATGGGGGCAAGTTCTGAACTAGTGTAGTGATGGGGCAAGTTCTGAACTAGTGCAATGATGGGGCAAGTTCTGAACACGTGTATAGATGGGGCAAGTTGGGAACTAGTGTAGTGATGGGGCAAGTTCTGAACTAGTGCAGTGATGGGGCAAGTTCAGAACTACGGTAGTGCACGCGCAAGAACTGAACTCGGTTCGATATTGGGGCAAGTTCTGAACTAGTGCAGTGATGGGGGCAAGTTCTGAACTAGTGCAGTGATGGGGGCAAGTTCTGAACTAGTGCAGTGATGGGGGCAAGTTCTGAACTAGTGCAGTGATAGGGGCAAGTTCTGAACTAGTGCAGTGATGGGGGCAAGTTCTGAACTAGTGCAGTGATGGGGGCAAGTTCTGAACTAGTGTAGTGATGGGGGCAAGTTCTGAACTAGTGTAGTGATGGGGCAAGTTCTGAACTAGTGCAGTGATGGGGGCAAGTTCTGAACTAGTGTAGAGATGGGGGCAAGTTCTGAACTAGTGCAGTGATGGGGGCAAGTTCTGAACTAGTGCAGTGATGGGGCAAAGTAAGGAAATGTTCACGTGTTGGGGCAAGTTCTGAACTAGTGCAGTGATAGGGGCAAGTTCTGAACTAGTGCAGTGATGGGGGCAAGTTCTGAACTAGTGCAGTGATGGGGGCAAGTTCTGAACTAGTGTAGTGATGGGGGCAAGTTCTGAACCAGTGTAGTGATGGGGGCAAGTTCTGAACTAGTGCAGTGATGGGGGCAAGTTCTGAACTAGTGCAGTGATGGGGCAAATTCTGAACTAGTGCAGTGATGGGGGCAAGTTCTGAACTAGTGCAGTGATAGGGGCAAGTTCTGAACTAGTGAAGAGATGGGGGCAAGTTCTGAACTAGTGCAGTGATGGGGGCAAGTTCTGAACTAGTGTAGAGATGGGGGCAAGTTCTGAACTAGTGCAGTGATGGGGGCAAGTTCTGAACTAGTGCAGTGATGGGGGCAAGTTCTGAACTAGTGCAGTGATGGGGCAAGTTCTGAACTAGTGTAGAGATGGGGGCAAGTTCTGAACTAGTGCAGTGATGGGGGCAAGTTCTGAACTAGTGAAGTGATGGGGGCAAGTTCTGAACAATTGTAGAGATGGGGAAAGTTCTGTACTAGTGTAGAGATGGGGGCAAGTTCTGAACTGGTGCAGTGATGGGGCAAGTTCTGAACTAGTGCAGTGATGGGGGCAAGTTCTGAACTAGTGTAGCGATGGGGGCAAGTTCTGAACTAGTGCAGTGATGGGGGAAAGTTCTGAACTAGTGCAGTGATAGGGGCAAGTTCTGAACTAGTGTAGTGATGGGGCAAGTTCTGAACTAGTGTCGTGATGGGGGCAAGTTCTGAACTAGTGTAGTGATGGGGGCAAGTTCTGAACTAGTGTAGTGATGGGGGCAAGTTCTGAACTAGTCTAGTGATGGGGGCAAGTTCTGAACTAGTGTAGTGATGGGGGCAAGTTCTGAACTAGTGTAGAGATGGGGGCAAGTTCTGAACTAGTGTAGTGATGGGGGCAAGTTCTGAACTAGTGCAGTGATGGGGGCAAGTTCTGAACTAGTGGAGAGATGGGGGCAAGTTCTGAACTAGTGCAGTGATGGGGGCAAGTTCTGAACTAGTGCAGTGATAGGGGCAAGTTCTGAACTAGTGCAGTGATGGGGGCAAGTTCTGAACTAGTGTAGAGATGGGGGCAAGTTCTGAACTAGTGTAGAGATGGGGGCAAGTTCTGAACTAGTGCAGTGATAGGGGCAAGTTCTGAACTAGTGCAGTGATAGGGCCAAGTTCTGAACTAGTGCAGTGATGGGGGCAAGTTCTGAACTAGTGTAGAGATGGGGGCAAGTTCTGAACTAGTGCAGTGATGGGGGCAAGTTCTGAACTAGTGCAGTGATGGGGGCAAGTTCTGAACTAGTGCAGTGATGGGGGCAAGTTCTGAACTAGTGTAGAGATGGGGGCAAGTTCTGAACTAGTGCAGTGATGGGGGCAAGTTCTGAACTAGTGCAGTGATGGGGGCAAGTTCTGAACTAGTGCAGTGATGGGGGCAAGTTCTGAACTAGTGCAGTGATGGGGGCAAGTTCTGAACTAGTGCAGTGATGGGGGCAAGTTCTGAACTAGTGTAGTGATGGGGGCAAGTTCTGAACTAGTGTAGAGATGGGGGCAAGTTCTGAACTAGTGTAGTGATGGGGGCAAGTTCTGAACTAGTGTAGAGATGGGGGCAAGTTCTGAACTAGTGCAGTGATGGGGGCAAGTTCTGAACTAGTGCAGTGATAGGGGCAAGTTCTGAACTAGTGCAGTGATAGGGGCAAGTTCTGAACTAGTGCAGTGATGGGGGCAAGTTCTGAACTAGTGTAGAGATGGGGGCAAGTTCTGAACTAGTGTAGAGATGGGGGCAAGTTCTGAACTAGTGCAGTGATGGGGGCAAGTTCTGAACTAGTGCAGTGATGGGGGCAAGTTCTGAACTAGTGCAGAGATGGGGCAAGTTCTGAACTAGTGTAGAGATGGGGGCAAGTTCTGAACTAGTGCAGTGATGGGGGCAAGATTCTGAACTAGTGCAGTGATGGGGGCAAGTTCTGAACTAGTGTAGAGATGGGGGCAAGTTCTGAACTAGTGTAGAGATGGGGGCAAGTTCTGAACTAGTGCAGTGATGGGGGCAAGTTCTGAACTAGTGCAGTGATAGGGGCAAGTTCTGAACTAGTGTAGTGATGGGGGCAAGTTCTGAACTAGTGCAGTGATAGGGGCAAGTTCTGAACTAGTGCAGTGATAGGGGCAAGTTCTGAACTAGTGTAGTGATGGGGGCAAGTTCTGAACTAGTGTAGTGATGGGGGCAAGTTCTGAACTAGTGTAGTGATGGGGGCAAGTTCTGAACTAGTGTAGTGATGGGGGCAAGTTCTGAACTAGTCTAGTGATGGGGGCAAGTTCTGAACTAGTGTAGTGATGGGGGCAAGTTCTGAACTAGTGTAGTGATGGGGGCAAGTTCTGAACTAGTCTAGTGATGGGGGCAAGTTCTGAACTAGTGTAGTGATGGGGGCAAGTTCTGAACTAGTCTAGTGATGGGGGCAAGTTCTGAACTAGTGTAGTGATGGGGGCAAGTTCTGAACTTCCAGGTAAAACTGAAGAAGCTTAACTCCACTTTAACCCATCTGACAACAGCCACGAGTCTGACAAACCAAACGCTCTGCCTGGTTCACTCATTAGTGTCTGGAAACGTTAGAAAACAACTTTAGAAGCACCTCACACTTCCCTCTGCTGATTTCCCACTGCACAAAAGCCCAAAAGACAGGACTAAACCAGGACTAAACTAAACTAAAAAGACCCGACTGTTGACTCCAGCGGCGCCAGAAGCAACAAGTGAAGATCGACGACTGACGGTGAAGAAGAAGAGAAACTGAAAGTTGTTGAAAGAAAATGGTTCGGGAAAGTATTTTTTTTGTGTTTTTCAAAAACTATAATTCACTGGTAAATAAACGGGATTAGAAACGACATCGGCGATCGAGTCTTTTGGGCTTTTGTGCAGTGGGGAATCAGCAGAGGGAAGTGTGAGGTGCTTCTAAAGATGTTTTCTAACGTTTCCAGACACTAATGAGTGAACCAGGCAGAGCGTTTGGTTTGTCAGACTCGTGGCTGTTGTCAGATGGGTTAAAGTGGAGTTAAGCTTCTTCAGTTTTACCTGGAAGTTCAGAACTTGCCCCCATCACTGCACTAGTTCAGAACTTGCCCCCATCACTACACTAGTTCAGAACTTGCCCCCATCACTACACTAGTTCAGAACTTGCCCCTATCACTGCACTAGTTCAGAACTTGCCCCTATCACTGCACTAGTTCAGAACTTGCCCCTATCACTGCACTAGTTCAGAACTTGCCCCCATCACTACACTAGTTCAGAACTTGCCCCCATCTCTACACTAGTTCAGAACTTGCCCCATCACTGCACTAGTTCAGAACTTGCCCCCATCACTGCACTAGTTCAGAACTTGCCCCCATCACTACACTAGTTCAGAACTTGCCCCCATCACTACACTAGTTCAGAACTTGCCCCCATCTCTAGCCTACACTAGTTCAGAACTTGCCCCCATCTCTACACTAGTTCAGAACTTGCCCCCATCACTACACTAGTTCAGAACTTGCCCCCATCTCTAGCCTACACTAGTTCAGAACTTGCCCCCATCACTACACTAGTTCAGAACTTGCCCCCATCACTGCACTAGTTCAGAACTTGCCCCCATCACTACACTAGTTCAGAACTTGCCCCCATCACTACACTAGTTCAGAACTTGCCCCCATCACTGCACTAGTTCAGAACTTGCCCCCATCACTACACTAGTTCAGAACTTGCCCCCATCACTACACTAGTTCAGAACTTGCCCCCATCACTGCACTAGTTCAGAACTTGCCCCATCACTGCACTAGTTCAGAACTTGCCCCCATCACTGCACTAGTTCAGAACTTGCCCCCATCACTGCACTAGTTCAGAAATTGCCCCATCACTACACTAGTTCAGAACTTGCCCCCATCTCTACACTAGTTCAGAACTTGCCCCCATCACTACACTAGTTCAGAACTTGCCCCCATCTCTAGCCTACACTAGTTCAGAACTTGCCCCCATCACTACACTAGTTCAGAACTTGCCCCCATCACTGCACTAGTTCAGAACTTGCCCCCATCACTACACTAGTTCAGAACTTGCCCCCATCACTACACTAGTTCAGAACTTGCCCCCATCACTGCACTAGTTCAGAACTTGCCCCATCACTGCACTAGTTCAGAACTTGCCCCCATCACTGCACTAGTTCAGAACTTGCCCCCATCACTGCACTAGTTCAGAACTTGCCCCCATCACTGCACTAGTTCAGAACTTGCCCCCATCACTGCACTAGTTCAGAACTTGCCCCCATCACTGCACTAGTTCAGAACTTGCCCCCATCACTACACTAGTTCAGAACTTGTTAAAATACAAAGTCAAGTGTCCACAACCTCCTTTGCACGTTTTTAATATAACTTCACCAAGCGGCTCAACATTATTCATATATTTGTCCCGGGAAAAGCTTCAGTTTGGGGCATTTTTACACAACAAAAACACTTTAAAATGAAAACACCGAATGACTCAAAAGAGAAAAGTTCAGTCATCAGTAAAATCTTATCAGCTGCTCTTTCTGCGTTTGTTTGGCTTTGGTTGAGGTGCGCGCGAGGCAAATTCTCCGTGTCGTTGAGTGTTATCTCTGTGTCGTTGAGTGTTATCTCTGTCACGTCCGCAGTGCTTGTTCTGCTGGTGCGTAAACGGGGTGGACCCGACGGAAGCTCCGGCCCTGAGCTGCATAAACAGAGGCTGAGGCGAGTGTGACACGTGTCTGAGCCTGAACCGAGCCTGAACATGATGAAGCTCTGCGTCTTCTGCCTCCTGACCCTCACCCTGACCCTGACCCTGGCCCTGGGCTTCGGGACGTCGCTCTCCGTTCTGGAAGGTCCGTCTCACTTTAATACTTTGTACTTTTATACTTTATGTGTCTGTGAAGAGCGACTCCGGTTTGGACCCGGGTCTGTGAAGAGCGACTCCGGTTTGGACCCGGGTCTGTGAAGAGCGACTCCGGTTTGGACCCGGGTCTGTGAAGAGCGACTCCGGTTTGGACCCGGGTCTGTGAAGAGCGACTCCGGTTTGGACCCGGGTCTGTGAAGAGCGACTCCGGTTTGGACCCGGGTCTGTCGGGCTCCGGGGGAAGTGGCACAGGGAAAAGTGGAGCACTAGACCAGGTCTAAGCCAGGACTAAACCAGGACTAAACCAGGTCTAAACCAGGACTAAAATAGGTCTAAGCCAGGACTAAACCAGGACTAAACCAGGTCTAAACCAGGACTAAACCAGGTCTAAACCAGGACTAAAATAGGTCTAAACCAGCACTAAACCAAGACTAAACCAGGACTAAACCAGGACTAAAATAAATCTAATCCAGGTCTAAACCAGGACTAAACCAGGACTAAAATAGGTCTAAACCAGGACTAAACCAAGACTAAACCAGGACTAAACCAGGACTAAAATAGGTCTAAACCAGGACTAAACCAAGACTAAACCAGGACTAAACCAGGACTAAAATAAATCTAAACCAGGTCTAAACCAGGACTAAACCAGGACTAAAATAAATCTAAACCAGGACTAAACCAGGACTAAACCAGGACTAAACCAGGACTGAAATAAATCTAAACCAGGTCAAAGTTCCCATTTAACCCGAAATCCAGAGTTATATTGAAAGTTTTGAGAGTAACACTTTGAGTAACGTTATCTTCATTTTCCTAAACAACACACAGATTCTTTATTTTAGTTCATTTAAAAGTCACATACTTATAAAATAGATTGTGTTTAGTGTTGTATTTTATTAGTATTTGACTGATAACTAATTGTAAGTCAATTAAATACACTCAAATACTGTCTAACACATGACTAAATACTAATAAAATACAACTCTAAATACAACACAATCAAGTAAATACTGTCCCACTTTAACTGTGGCTTTTACTGTGTGTTTTAATCATATTTAATTTGTTTATGAATGAATGAAAATATATTATTATTATTATTATTATTATTATTATTATTATTATTATTATTATTATTATTATTATTATTATTATTATTATTATTATTATCTGTAGTGGATGACTGAATTTCACAAGGCTTTTTTCATACATTTTAATGTCTTAAATGTCAACAGTGCCAAAAATGGGGTCGTGTCCTGCTTCTTCAGAGAAGATTGTGACCTGTGTCATTGAATGCAACACTGACCTGGACTGTAGGGGGGCCCTGAAATGCTGCCCCACCGGCTGCGGGAAAACCTGCCAGAGGCCCGTCTACGGTAAAAACACCCTCATCTGGGGTTAGATTCAAGGGTCAAGGTTGTTTAATGTCATATGCAGGTTCAACACGAGGTCGACAATGAAATGTTCAGGATGAGAAGAACCGTCTGACTCGCTAAGATACTCAAGAAGCACTAACAGCTGCAATAAATATCACTGGTATAAAAGTGTTTGCAAATACAAGGGAAATGAGTAAATAATATAGTAAAAACTATAATAAAATCTCATAAAATACAAGGTGCAGGTGGGATTAAATCAGGCGTAAGAAGAGTATTTCACAGGGGAGTTCAGTATTGCACATAATCTAATGTGGTATTGCACGTGGGTTGTGGAGCAGGTTATTGCACAGATAATAGCGACAGTGAGGTAGAATTATCGTAATCGTAACCACTGAGAGTGTTTTTACGCCGTTTCTCTTCACAGGATGCAAACCTGGATCATGCCCTGCTCCAAATCCTCATTTGTTGCCGTGTGATGATGAATGTTCTTCAGACTCCGACTGTAACGGGAACTTTAAATGCTGCTACAGCGGCTGTGGGCTCCAGTGTCTGCTCCCTGTGTAGACACGATATCCAACACGACGGGCTGGAGATCATGTCCTGAGCTTCTGTTTTATGTTTAATAAAGAAACACTCTTCAGCATTGACTTTTCTTGTTGTTAGTTTGAACTGTTTCAAACAGATATTTGTACCATTTATCTCTTTAATGTGTTTAGTTTGTTGGGTTTGGCTTTAATATCACAGGTGATGCACACAAACATTTTCCTTAAAGGACAATACAATAATAATTAAATGAATAATTAATTAAATAAGTAATTTTATTACTTATTTAATTCACTGAATCAACTTCGAGCTAGTGTCAGGGATAAGTTTTTCACACACACTGAGCCAAACATCACTAATAAAGTTGCATCATTTCACTCAGTACTGAAATGTTTTAGAGAAGGATTAATTGTTTATCATCATTCATCTGCTCTAACCATTTTATTTATTTTTCCTCCTACTGTGTCATCTCACTCAGCTTATTTAGGCTTCCTGGGTGAGGTCCACAGGCGATAAATGATCATTATTCCTATTGCAAAAAACTAAAAACTGAGGCCCGAATTTCAGCCAGTCTCATCTGGTCACCCTCATTTATTCAGTTTTACATTTCAGATTCATACTTCGGTGTAATCTCATCGTTCTCCAGCAGAGGGAAACATCCACAACTAATTTCAACCTTCGCGGAACCTTTCTCCTGTGACCTGAGCGGAACCCGGGCTGTTTTCTGTGACGGACCGCCTCAGAGCTCTTTCCTAACATGTTTCTTCTCAGCTCACTCCGCGGCTTTTTAACTCTAAAACCGTAAAGCATCATCTTTACAAACTCCAAACACATTAATCTGAACATTCTGCACCACCCGGGTAAGTGTCGCTGTTGTTATGAGTCTCAGTGTTTTAATTAAAATAAAAAAACGCTTTATTTGGATGCTAATGCTAACGCGGCTAACGGGGATTTGTGTAGGTCAGGGAGAACATCTTAGATGATGGGAGGAAAACAAAATGAATTAAAAAAATGGAAAAAAGAAGAAAAAAATTAATGGAAAAAATGAACAAAATTAATGGGAAAAAAGAAGAAAATAAATACATAAATGAACAAAATAAATGGAAAAAAGAAGATAAATAAATAAATAATTGAACAAAATAAATGGAAAAAAGAAGAAGAAAAGAAAAGAGAAAAAGATCTTAAATGTACATTTCCTTTGCAATAATGGAAAGGTTCTTGTTATTATATTAGTTGTAATATGATAAGATTTGAGCTGCAAAGGGGCGAATGAGTGACTTCTATGACTAAATGTTGGTTCATTCTGTTGTTTATGCTTCTAATGATACTGTTAAAAATGTTTTTTTGGATTCTCCTGCTTTATTATTTTGAATCAGGGCAATAAAATATTTTCAATTCTATCTTTTATTGTTATATTTCTTTGTAGCGATATATTGAGCTTCAAAAGCTGTGTTTGTGACAGTCTGAGGTGTTTATTTATGATACACTGCACTAAGGCACTAAACCTCCTCTCTCTCCCTCCTTCCTCAGGGGCTCCAGATTCGGTCCAGACTCGGTCCCAAACTCCGGTTGGACCATGCTCTTCTCTGCGGTGCTGATCCGTGTTTTTTCCCCTTCGTCTTTTTCTCGACTTTTCCAAACGACGACGTGTCCCATGATCATCCGGACGCCACACTCCTCAGTACGTCATATCGTTGCACCCCTATAAATAAATAAACTTCAGTTGTAAGAAATAAGACCTGAACCGGGATAAGGACAGGCCCCTCATGCTCCAAACGAGACAATAAAACCTGTGTAAAAGCTTCGAACACTGTAGCTTAAACCTCCACAAACATGTTCGGAAATGTCTGGGATTCTTGGATTAGTTTGAAGATCAGATTTCCGTTTTCTCTGCTATTACACATTTCCCCAAATTGTGCCCTTTAGACGTTTTCATTTCCACCCAGAAGATTTTCCCAATAGTTGTTTTAACCTCTCTGATGTTCTTCTTTGTTTTGTCTCAGATTTGTGGCCGGCCTCAGCCTCTGCTCCGGGGCAGGGCTCCTCTTCGGCTCCAGGTCCGGTCCAAAAAGAGCCGTGCGAGACAAGAGGAAGAGGAGCAGAAAAGCCGGAACAGGACGGTCCTCACGTACATCGCCGCGGCCGGAGTCGGAATGATCGGACTCTCCTACGCCGCGGTGCCTCTGTACAGGCTCTACTGTCAGGTGAGGGGCAGGGGCAGAGGATGCGAAGCTGAACCTGCGTGAAGTCGGCCTCATCAAACGCAAAACTACAAAAAAACATGTCAATCGTTTGTGCTGCAGAAAGTTTGGTTTGCTTTA
>CM068360.1:34018833-34053833 GCA_034769755.1 Odontamblyopus lacepedii | reverse complement strand
AGGTACTACAAATACTACAAATACTACAAATACTGCAGTACTTCAACAAGATACAGGTACTACAAATACTACAAATACTACAAATACTGCAGTACTTCAACAAGATACAGGTACTACAAATACTACAAATACTACAAATACTGCAGTACTTCAACAAGATACAGGTACTACAAATACTACAAATACTGCAGTACTTCAACAAGATACAGGTACTACAAATACTACAAATACTACAAATACTACAAATACTACAGGTACTGCAGTACTTCAACAAGATACAGGTACTACAAATACTACAGGTACTGCAGTACTTCAACAAGATACAGGTACTACAAATACTACAGGTACTGCAGTACTTCAACAAGATACAGGTACTACAAATACTACAAATACTACAGGTACTGCAGTACTTCAACAAGATACAGGTACTACAAATACTACAAATACTACAGGTACTGCAGTACTTCAACAAGATACAGGTACTGCAAATACTACAAATACTAGAGGTACTGCAGTACTTCAACAAGATACAGGTACTACAAATACTACAAATACTACAAATACTGCAGTACTTCAACAAGATACAGGTACTACAAATACTACAAATACTACAAATACTGCAGTACTTCAACAAGATACAGGTACTACAAATACTACAAATACTACAAATACTGCAGTACTTCAACAAGATACAGGTACTACAAATACTACAAATACTGCAGTACTTCAACAAGATACAGGTACTACAAATACTACAAATACTACAAATACTACAAATACTACAGGTACTGCAGTACTTCAACAAGATACAGGTACTACAAATACTACAGGTACTGCAGTACTTCAACAAGATACAGGTACTACAAATACTACAAATACTACAGGTACTGCAGTACTTCAACAAGATACAGGTACTACAAATATTACAAATACTACAGGTACTGCAGTACTTCAACAAGATTAGGGCTGCAGCTATCGATTATTACAGTAATCGATTATTCTGTCGATTATTTTGTTCAAATAATGGAGTAATCGTTTGTTATTGTCGTGTCTACTTTGCACATGTTAAGTCCACTCCACCTGCACTGACAGATCCACGTGTTTTGGACATGAAAAACATAATTATCTCTGGGCTCAGGTCGACTCACCTCACGGTTTCTTTTCCACTTGATGTAATGTTCTGTTCTGTTTGGATGTTGTAGCATCAGTGTGGAGAAGGTGACTTTTAAAATGTAATCCCCTACAGATTACAGATTACATTCCCCAAAATGTAGTTTGTGACGTATTCAAATTAAATTACTTAAAGTGAGTAACGTAATCTGAATACTTTGGATTACTTGATATTGTCATGATTTTTTAAACTACATAAATGTAGCAACAACTCCTGCAAATTCTTGTTTGTTTTTGACCTGGATTAGACCTGGTTTAGACCTGGTTTAGACCTGGTTTAGATCTGGTTTAGTCCTGGTGTGAGTTCTGGTTTAGAGGCACAGGAGGAAGCACGGTCCACGGAGTGTACGCGACAAGACACAATCCACGCGCAGAGTGCGTGGCGTACGGGAGATGAGGGGGGCACGGCGTACCGGAGAGTACCGCGCACTCCTGGTTCTGGCAGATGGTATACTGTGTACCGGAGCGTACCGCGGGCGGCGTACCGGAGATGCGGCGTGAGCGTACCGCGCACTCAATGAGGAGTGTTCCCTATTACTATTGCAACAACACATCATCAGTAGGGTAAAACTAACCTGTCTCACGACGGTCTAAACCCAGCTCACGTTCCCTCTTAGATGAGGAGGTTCTGCTCTTATTCTACTTCCATAGGCGCCGTGCTGTTGTGTGTACAGTGAAGTGCGGAAACTTTACCTCTACCACAAAAGGTTCTGGCCATCGCCGAGCGTATGAAAATAAAACGAAGCATCGAGGCAAAAAAAAATAATCGATGCATTTTTCTAATCGATTAACTCGATGAATCGTTTCAGCCCTAAACAAGATACAGGTACTACAAATACTACAGGTACTGCAGTACTTCAACAAGATACAGGTACTACAAATACTACAAATACTAAAGGTACTGCAGTACTTCAACAAGATACAGGTACTACAGAAGTACTTCAGTGAGATATAGTTTTTGAAGAAGAAGAAGAAGAGTTTTTGACTCATGCAGGAGGCTTCTTCAGTTCTGACAGAGCTCTGGTCTCGGACTGGATCTAAATAAATCCACGTCAGAAATGAGGATGTGAAATACGGCTCAGGGACAGTTCACACCTTAGGGCAGTTCACACCTTAGGGCAGTTCACAGGACTTGAATAAATAACAGAAACTGTAAACAGCTCGAGTGTTTTACAGGTCATTCATTGTGTCTGTTATAGATTCTGGTCAAATCTCTGACTCCGATGGATCCTTCTGTTATAATTTGGACATTTTAAGTCACAACATTGATCTGAAACGACTTAATAAAAGAAACAAATTGGCCTGATTTAAGACAGACATTTTAAGCCCCTCCCTCTCTTCTCTCTCTTCCCTCTCTTCCCTCTCTTCTCTCTCTTCCCTCTCTTCTTTCTGTCTGTAGTGTTTCTGTTTTGAGGAGCAGCGTCTGAACCCGCACGAGGAGGTGGACATGCCCGTCTTCTTCTACATCGACCCCGAGTTTGACTCTGACCCCAGGATGGCCCGGGTTCACACCATCACTCTGTCTTACACGTTCTTCGAGGCCAAAGAAGGACAGACGCTCCCGCTGCCCGGGTACAGCTACCAGCCACAGTGACGGCGCCGCAGAAATGCACCACAAACTACAGCGACGTCCAGCCCCACGGAGGAACCGGAGGGACTGGGATTCGCCCCCGGACCTGGTCTGGACTTCAGTGGTCCTTAAATCAAAGTGCATTTTATTATTTTACATGTGACTCCTGAAAATCTGCTGAAATGACTGTGTGAAAACATGTAAATAAAGAAGTGATTGTGTATAATGTTCAAAATAAATATTTATAAGAAAACCTGTTGTTGGTATTATCCGAGTCTCACTGTAAACTGTCTGTTCATTAAAAGGTTCTTCATAGACTCTGGTTACAAACTGCCCATCGACATTTAATTTTACAATATCCAGTGTGTCGAAATAAAATAATTTAAAAATCCATAATATTCTTAAATATATCTAAACCAAATGTAACAGATTTCAGCAGTTTTCTGTATGTTTAAAGTGCGTATTTACCTGCGTGGGCTTTGACGATTCTCTAATTTTGACTTCCTTTGGTGGGATAGTAACTGTTGTAAATATAAATGATGGTTTTAGACGAATCAAGAAGCAATCGGAGAAGGAAAGTTGAATGAAAAAATGTGTGTTAAAGATAACGGGAAATAGAGCGTTCTGTTTTAGAGATCCAGACGGAGGATTCTGTCCTGTGGTAAAACACAATTTGCACAAGAAACTGATTTTTCTGATACTTTAAATATGATTTCATGGCTTCAAACAAGGTCTTTTCTTATATTTTTATTTATTGTTTTCAAGGGGGTTTTCGTGGAAATATCTAAATCTCCTCCAACGCACCTGTCGCCCAGTCAGGTTTGCAGTCGTCTTATGTTCTCTGCCCCTTTTCCCTTTTCTAGACACTTTAACACTGAGAATCGCTGTGAAACATTTCAGATCAGTACATTTCATTTCGGTCACAATTATTAACCAATTACTAACAGAACTCTTTCCTTTTATGCACGGCAGCTTCGTTTTCTTTTTCATACGTACACACTGCACTGGATTTAATGTGTTTTTTAAATGCCGTCATTGTACTTGATTCTTTGATTTCTTTTTCAAGACTTTTCCACAACTGAACTCTTTTCTCAGTAACGCTTCACTCCATAACTTTGGTTCTGAAACGTTTTTTTTTTATTTAAACATATAATTGTTTTTTTTTTATATTGTAGTGGCTTGTTCTCATCCGGACTTTGTCTATTATTCAAACTCCAGCCATAGAATTCCTGCTGTTATTAGTGGCACCACATGATGCACGGTCGCACCACATGACATCCGGTCATGATCCCTGGGGTTTTAGTCTGTCTTTTGTTTAGTTTTGTTTTGTAGTGCTGCAAAATGACCAAATAAACTACTAAAGTACTATACAGAATCAAATATATTTTTATTAGTCAAATATTAATTTCTGTCAATAATAATAATAATAATAATAATAATAATAATAATATAATATAATATAATATAATATAATATAATATAATATAATATAATATAATATAATATAATAATAATAATAATAATATAATATAATATAATATAATATAATATAATATAATATAATATAATATAATATAATAATAATAATAATAATAATAATAATTATTATTATTATTATTATTATTATTATTATATTATATTATATTATATTATATTATATTATATTATATTATATTATATTATATTATATTATATTATATTATATTATTATTATTATTATTATTATAATATTATATTATATTATATTATATTATATTATATTATATTATATTATATTATATTATATTATATTATATTATTATTATTATTATTATTATTATTATTATTATTATTATTATTATTATTATTAATATTAATTAATTAATTAATTTAATTAATTTCTGTGTGCGGATTAAAGTTGTTTTGAGTGTTTTTAGTGTTTGTTGTTGTAGTTCCCTCGCCGCTCCTGCAGGGGGCGCGCTGCTCCTCCGCACCGGATGTCGCAGTGTTGCGTTCATGTCTCGGATCGGGCAGGAGCCAGATTCTGTTTCAGTTTTTCTTCCAAAACTTGACTTTTTTCGGGGATTTTTACGGGATTTTCTGTGACTTTCCGCTGCGGGCGCGTTCTCCGAGGCCTCCGCGGTGAGTCTTTATAAATGTCACTTTTTATTTTGTTTAAATTGAGCCAAAAATGAGCGGCTTCAGTGACAGTTTCTTCACAGGCTTCTAGAATTTCCCTCCTGTCGCTTCCTTTTTTTTTTTTTTTTTTTAAAGAATTTTATCTTTTAACGGTGCTGAAAAGTACACGGGACATTTTTACATTTTATCAGCTGCAAATACGATGAAAAACTGTGTATTATAACAGAAAAAGCAGCTCATTTCTGCCTTTATTTCTGCATTTATTTTCAACAGAATGAGTTTAGTATTTACATTATTTTTATTGAACCCGTCACAATGTCGCTCAAAGTTTAAAACAGCAATTGAATATTACTGTTTTATTTAAAATATTTTTTATTTCTTATTTGGCACCACTCGTATTTAATAATATTGCAGTCTTATATTTGGTGTTTGTACTGTGCAGTGGTGGAAAGAAACTGAACCAGGACTAAACCAGGACTAAACCAGGACTAGTAAACACAGATCTGTCCGACAATTAACTAATCCAAGTCTGAACCAGGAGAGCCAGAATTAAATCAGGACTTAATCAAGACTAAAGTCGGACTAATTCCAGATTTGACCCAGAACTAAACCAGCACCAAACCAGGACTAAACCAGAGCTAAACAAGGACTAAACCAGCACCAAACCAGGACTAAACCGACACTAAACCAGGACTAAACCAGAACTAAACCAGGTCTAAACCAGTATCAAACCAGAAATAAACCAGCACCAAACCAGGACTGAACCCGAACTAAACAAGGACTAAACAAGGACCAAACCAGGTCTAAACCAGAACTAAACAAGGACCAAAGCAGAACTAAACCAGCACCAAACCTGGACTAAACCAGGACTAAACTAGAACTAATCCAGCACTAAACCAGCACTAAACCAGGACTAAACCAGAACTAAACCATCACTAAACCTGGACTAAATCAATGCTAAACTAGAACTAAACAAGGACCAAAACAGCACCACATCACTGCAAAACCAGCACTAAACCAGGACTAAACCAGGACTAAACCAGCACTAAACCAGCACTAAACCAGCACTAAACCAGGACTAAACCAGCACTAAACCAGCACTAAACCAGCACTAAACCAGGACTAAACCAGCACTAAACCAGGACTAAACCAGGACTAAACCAGCACTAAACCAGGACTAAACCGACACTAAACCAGGACTAAACCAGAACCAAACCAGGTCTAAACCAGTATCAAACCAGAAATAAACCAGCACCAAACCAGGACTGAACCCGAACTAAACAAGGACCAAAGCAGAACTAAACCAGCACCAAACCTGGACTAAACCAGGACTAAAATGGAACTAATCCAGCACTAAACCAGCACTAAACCAGAACTAAACCATCACTAAACCTGGACTAAATCAATGCTAAACTAGAACTAAACAAGGACCAAAACAGCACTAAACCAGCACTAAACCAGGACTAAACCAGCACTAAACCAGGACTAAACCAGCACTAAACCAGCACTAAACCAGGACTAATTAGTTTATTTGTGACATGTTAAGAATGTCCTTTTATCCCGACTGAATGTTTTTTACGTGTGAATAAAAACGACAAATTAAACGTGGCGTCGGTGCTTTTGTTTCTGCTCAGATCTGATGGAGCTGAGCTGGTCTCTTTTCTTTCACTGTCTCGTCTTCGTCTGCTCCTCGGCACAAAATGATTTCTTCACCTCCGTCGGTGAGTCCAGAGTCTAATGAAAATGTAAAGTTTATTTTTGTTTTGTTTTGTTAATAAAGCAGCAGCGGTTTTGCTCATTTGAGACGGTCACAGGTCTGAGCACCTTCACTGTGTTTATGAACCGGAATTTATATTTAGCTGATTTGAACTTTTTTAAAGGTGGATTAATTTGATGATTTGTAGGACTAAAGCAGGACTGAACCAGGACTGAACCAGGACTGAACCAGGACTGAACCAGGACTAAACCAGGAATGAACCCGAACTAAACATGGACTAAACCAGGACTAAATCAGGATTAAACCGGGACTAAACCAGAACTGAATCAGCACTAAACCAGTACTGTACTAATATTAAACCAGGTCTACACCAGGACTGAACCAGGACTGATCCAGGACTAAACCAGGGCTAAACCAGGACTGAACCAGGACTGAACCAGGACTGAACCAGGATTGAACCAGGACTAAACCAGGACTGAACCAGTACTAAACCCGAACTAAACCAGGACTAAACCAGGGCTAAACCAGGACTAAACCAGGGCTAAACCCGAACTAAACCAGGACTAAACCAGGACTAAACCAGGACTAAACCAGGACTAAACCAGAACTGAACCAGTACTAAATCAGGACTAGACTAGTATTAAACTAGGTCTAAATCAGGACTAAACCAGGTCTAAACCAGGACTAAACCAGGACTAACTGTGTCCGTTCAAACGCTCCTGAATCGCGTCTCCTCGTGTTTTCTTCCAGGTCAGATGACAGAGCTGCTGTTTGTGGAGAAAGACCTGGTTTTGTCTCTGAAGGATTACATCAGGGCGGAGGAGGAGAAACTCAACAAAATCAAACTGTGAGAAATCAAACGTTTAAAGTTAAATCATTTCTGCTGGCGCTGCTTTCACGTCTCGTCTGGAAAAGTCCGTGCAGCATTTTTCCTGAAACGTGAGCCGCTCTGAACCGGATCTGTGTCCCGATTAACCAAACAGAAGAAACAATAGTGTCTCATATCGAGTTTATGACCTCGAATCCTCTTTTATTTAAGTGAAAGAAGTGGTTTTGTTCTGCAAACGTGATCCTCCGGTGTGACTCTTCTCGGGTTTGTCCAAAATATCAAAACCCAGATACGAGTCGATACAAAAAACAGTGAAACTCGGCTCTCATTTGCATCTTGGTGGGTCCTTATTACATGTTGTCTGATGAAAAATGCCCCTGACAGACGTTGTGAGGGGCCCCTGTCTGCACTGGTTCAATTTGAGGACTTGTAAATATCTGTGATGAATATTTAAAAAAAGAATTTATCCACAACTATCAAGGGAAGAGTGTCCAGACGTCCCTGTTTCCCTGGGACAGTCCCAGTCCTGAGCCCTGTGTCCCCCTGTCCCAGCGGATTTATCCAAAACCACTGATTTGTCCCAGTTTTAAACAAGAAATGCCCCAGTGTCCCTGTTTTGGACCAATCTGATCCTGCCAACAGTAAAGAGAGGCAGAAACTGTCATTTGTTTAGGTAAAATAGAAAAAACATGCTTAAAAACGACCAAAACACAAAGAAAATGTGACTAAACCGACTCATGTTGGTCCTTAAGTCACAAACGGGCCGAGTGTAGAACAATTTACCGTAATTACGCAGTCGTTTCACAATTTTATTATCACCACAAACCAGGGGTGTGACCCTTAATCAAGGGAAGAAAGATGAAAGCTTAAAGGAAACAACGACGAGCATCAGTGAAGTGACACTAACGTTCTGGTCCTAGAGACGTGTCACATTCAAACTGCACAAATCGCACATTTTAGCCAGGGGCACTTTCCAGCCAGGGGGACTTTCCAGCCAGGGGCACTTTCCAGCCAGGGGGACTTTCCAACTGATTCCATTTATGAAACTAATTATAATTCAGGGGGACATTCCAGCCATGGGACTTTTCTGCTAGGGGGACGTTCCAGCCATGGGACGTTTCAGCCAGGGGGACTGATTCCCTTTATGAAGTAAGTTCATTAATATGAATGTAGATTAACCTCATACCACCCACGCGATTACACAACATTTAAAAGTCAAGCAGTATATTTTTCCCCTATTGACCTGCTGTACATCGTTTAAAGCTTAACTCTTCAGTAAAACATCCACATCATTCATTTTATGCTGCAGCCCAAAGAGCAAAAACTTATAATTCCCGAAAATAATCAAACCATCAATGCGCATTTCTGACCTTTGAGCCGGTTCTGTCCAAAACAGGTTCAGTCCCGGAACAGCTGAGCTCAGTTAGTCCAGAACAGTCCACAGAAAAACAATATCCAGTTGTTTTTGTTCATAAAATAATTCCATGTCCAGAAAACCCCTGTTTGTCTGAATGGACGAATGATGAATGAAAACATTTGTCGTAGTCATCGCGTCTTTTCACCATCTTATCTTTTGCTTCTGTTAGCGCTGTTGGGTCTGCCTGTTTACACATTTACACACACATTTACACACACCTTTACACACACCTTTACACACACCTTTACACACACCTTTACCACAGAAAAACATTCACCGGAAGCTCCACAAACCTACAGCGGGACACTTCCGGACGCTGGGAAAAAGGCCTATTAATTTTAGCTGCCCCCATCTGTATTAAATATTATTATTAATGCTGTGGTGTCGTCTGAAACTCTCCACCAGGACATTTGGAACATTCCGTAAGAGTTCAAATACAGGTATTAGATTAGTAGAGCTAAGAACGCGTCTGTTTTAAGTTAAAAAAAATCGACAGAACCGTTTTGCTTCTTCTTTTATTGTTATTTCCTGTCAGATGGGCGGATCGTCTGCAGGCGCTGTCCTCCGCCGCCACCTTCGACCCCGAGCTGTTTCTGGGGAATCCCGTGAACGCCTTTAAACTCATCAAGAGACTCAACACCGAGTGGAGCCAGCTGGAGGCGCTAGTGCTCACCGACATGAGCGACGGTACGGCCTGGGTTAGACCTGGTCCAGTCCTGGTCCAGTCCTGGTCCAGTCCTGGTCCAGTCCTGGTTCCTGATCTTTGTCTCCTCGTGTTTTCAGGTTTCATTTCCAACCTGACGATCCAGAGACAGTTTTTCCCGACGGACGAGGATCAAACCGGAGCCGCCAACGCCCTGATCCGACTCCAGGACACATACAAACTCGACACGGAAACCATAGCAACAGGGAGACTGACAGGTGCTGAATGCAAAAACTTTGTGCACATTAATACAATGAAATATTTCTAGTTTAAAGGTCCAATATTACACAAAATTGACTCTTGTGAGTTTTAAGTCGTGTTCTAATGTTGTTTCCTCCTCACAAACAGACCTGGAGTTGTGTTTTGTTTCATTCACATGTTTGAGTAACTCTTTATTATTAATCCGTCTACGTCTCCAAAGCTCCAAACACTCTGTTCCACCTTGTGATGTCATGAAGCGGTAGTTTTCAAGTTGAAACCTGGTCTAAACCTGGTCTAAACAGGTCTTAAATTGGTCTAAAAATGGTCTGAACCTGGTCTAAAATGGGTCTCAAACTGGTCTGAAACTGGTCTAAAATGGGTCTCAAACTGGTCTGAAACTGGTCTAAAATGGGTCAAAAACTGGTCTAAACCTGGTCTAAACCTGGTCTAAACCTGGTCTAAACCTGGTCTAAACCAGGTCTAAACCTGGTCTAAGACTGGTCTTAAATTGGTCTAAAACTGGTCTGAACCTGGTCTAAAATGGGTCAAAAACTGGTCTGAAACTGGTCTAAAATGGGTCAAAAACTGGTCTAAACCTGGTCTAAACCTGGTCTAAACCTGGTCTAAACCTGGTCTAAACCAGGTCTAAACCTGGTCTAAGACTGGTCTTAAATTGGTCTAAAACTGGTCTGAACCTGGTCTAAAATGGGTCAAAAACTGGTCTTAAACTGGTCTAAACCTGGTCTAAACCAGGTCTAAACCTGGTCTAAGACTGGTCTAAACCTGGTCTAAACCAGGTCTAAACCTGGTCTAAGACTGGTCTAAACCAGGTCTAAACCTGGTCTAAACCAGGTCTAAACCTGGTCTAAGCCTGGTCTAAACCTGGTCTAAACCTGGTCTGAGCCTGGTCTAAACCTGGTCTAAACCTGGTCTAAACCTGGTCTAAACCTGGTCTAAACCAGGTCTAAACCTGGTCTAAACCAGGTCTAAACCTGGTCTAAACCTGGTCTAAACCTGGTCTAAACCAGGTCTAAACCTGGCCTAAACCTGGTCTAAACCAGGTCTAAACCTGGTCTAAACCTGGTCTAAACCAGGTCTAAACCAGGTCTAAACCTGGCCTAAACCTGTCTAAAATGGGTCTAAACCTGCTCTGAACCTGGTAAAAGGAGCTGTTTACTTGAAAACTACCGCTTCATGACATCATGAGGTGGAACAGAGCTTTGCAGATGTAGACAGATGAATAATAAAAAGTTACTCAAACATGTAAATGAAACAAAACACAACTCCAGCTCTGTTTTTGAGGAGGAAACAACATGAGAACAAGTCAGAGAATAAAAAAATACACAGTTTAATTAATTTATATGAATGTCTGTTGTGACCTGAGATGTTTTGACCTTCTCTCCAGGCAGCTCCTCTGACCCCGCCCTGACCCCTGACCCCGCCCTGACCCCTGACCCCGCCCTCTCCTCTGGGCTCTCGGCGGAGGACTGCTTCGACCTGGGCAGAGTGGCCTACACCGAGGCGGATTATCTCCACACGACGCTGTGGATGGAACAGGCCCTGAAACAGCTCCAGACCGAGACCCAGACCGGGACCGGGTCTGTGGACGTCAAGACCATCCTGGACTACCTCAGCTACTCTGTGTACCAGCAGGGGGCGCTAGAGAAGGCGCTGCACTACACCAAAAGACTTCTGCAGCTTGGTATGGTCCTGGTTCAGTCCTGGTTCAGTCCTGGTTCAGTCCTGGTTTAGTTCTGGTTCAGTCCTGGTTTAGTCCTGGTTTAGTGTTGGTTCAGTTCTGGTTTATTTCTGGTTTAGTCCTGGTTCAGTCCTTGTTTAGTCCTGGTTTAGTCCTGGTTTAGTCTTGGTTCAGTTCTGATTTAATCCTGGTTTAGTCCTGGATTAGTCTGGGTTTAGTCCTGGTTTAGTTTTTGTGCAGTCCTGGTTTAGTCCTGGTTCAGTTCTGATTCAGTCCTGGTTTAGTCCTGGTTCAGTCCTGGTTCAGTCCTGGTTCAGTCCTGGTTTAGTCCTAGTTTAGTCCTAGTTTAGTCCTGGTTTAGTCCTAGTTTATTCCTGGTTTAGACCTGGTTCAGTCCTGGTTCAATCCTGGTTCAGTCCTGGTTTAGTCCTAGTTTAGTCCTACTTTAGTCCTGGTTTAGTCCTGGTTCAGTTCTGGTTTATTTCTGGTTTAGTCCTGGTTCAGTCCTGGTTTAGTCCTGGTTTAGTCCTGGTTTAGTCCTGGTTTAGTCCTGGTTTAAGATCTGAACCGGTTTCCTTCTGGTTTCAGACCCTTCTCATCAGCGAGCGAACGGGAACCTGAAGTACTTCGAGTACCAGCTCTCCAAACACCGCCAACAGACGGGGGCAGGGGCGACAGGGGCGACAGGGGCGACAGGGGCGACAGGGGCAAACAGGGAGCTCCCTGACGACTACCTGCCTGAGAGGAAGGCCTACGAGACGCTGTGCCGAGGGGAAGGCATCCGGATGGTGAGGGAGGGCATCTGACGCACGGGGGGAGGGCATCTGACGCATGGGGAGGGCATCTGACACACGGGGAGGGCATCTGACACACGGGGAGGGCATCTGACACACGGGGAGGGCATCTGACACACGGGGGGAGGGCATCTGACACACGGGGAGGGCATCTGACACACGGGGAGGGCATCTGACGCACGGGGAGGGCATCTGACGCACGGGGAGGGCATCTGACACACGGGGAGGGCATCTGACACACGGGGAGGGCATCTGACACACGGGGAGGGCATCTGACACACACGGGAAGGGCATCTGACACACACGGGGAGGGCATCTGACGCACGGGGAGGGCATCTGGCACACGGGGAGGGCATCTGACACACAGGGAGGGCATCTGACACACACGGGGAGGGCATCTGACACACACGGGGAGGGCATCTGACCCCGGGAGGGCATCTGACACACGGGGAGGGCATCTGACGCACGGGGAGGGCATCTGACACACGGGGAGGGCATCTGACGCACGGGAGGGCATCTGACGACGGGGGAGGGCATCTGACTACGGGGAGGGCATCTGACACACGGGGAGGGCATCTGACACACGGGAGGGCATCTGACACACACGGGAAGGGCATCTGACACACGGGGAGGGCATCTGGCGCTTGCGGGGAGGGCATCTGACACACGGGAGGGCATCTGACACACGGGGAGGGCATCTGACACACGGGAGGGCATCTGACACACAGGGAGGGCATCTGACACACACGGGAGGGCATCTGCCACACGGGGAGGGCATCTGACGCACGGGGAGGGCATCTGACACACGGGGAGGGCATCTGACACACACGGGGAGGGCATCTGACACACGGGGAGGGCATGTGACACACGGGGAGGGCATCTGACACACGGGGAGGGCATGTGACACACGGGGAGGGCATCTGACACACGGGGAGGGCTTCTGACACACGGGGAGGGCATCTGACGACGGGAGGGCATCTGGCCTTGCGGGGAGGGCATCTGACACACACGGGAGGGCATCTGACGCCGGGGAGGGCATCTGACACACGGGAGGGCATCTGACATACGGGAGGGCATCTGACACACGGGGAGGGCATCTGACGCACGGGGAGGGCATCTGACACACACGGGGAGGGCATCTGACGCACGGGGAGGGCATCTGACACACGGGGAGGGCATCTGACACATGGGGAGGGCATCTGACGCTCCGCCTCCCTGTTTCCCAGACTCCTCGGAGACGGAGCCGCCTCTTCTGCCGTTACCATGACAACCACGGCCACCCGAGCCTCCTGATTGGTCCGGTGAAGCAGGAGGAGGAGTGGGACCGCCCCCTGATCCTGCGTTACCACGACGTCGTCTCGGAGCGCGAGATGGAGCGAGTCAAAGAGCTCGCCACGCCGAGGGTGAGGGGCACACACACACGCCGAGGGTGAGGGGCACACACACACACGCCACGGGTGAGGGGCACACACACACACACACGCCGAGGGTGAGGGGCACACACACGCCACGGGTGAGGGGCACACACACACACACGCCGAGGGTGAGGGGCACACACACACGCCGCAGGTGAGGGGCACACACACACGCCGAGGGTGAGGGGCACACACACACACGCCGAGGGTGAGGGGCACACACACACACACACATGCCGAGGGTGAGGGGCACACACACACACGCCGAGGGTGAGGGGCACACACACACACGCCGAGGGTGAGGGGCACACACACACACACGCCAAGGGTGAGGGGCACACACACACGCCGCAGGTGAGGGGCACATAAACACACACACACGCCGAGGGTGAGGGGCACACACACGCGCACCGAGGGTGAGGGGCACACACACGCCGCAGGTGAGGGGCACATAAACACACACACACGCCGAGGGTGAGGGGCACACACACACACGCACGCCGAGGGTGAGGGGCACACACACACACACACGCCGAGGGTGAGGGGCACACACACACACACACGCCGCGGGTGAGGGGCACACACACACACGCCGAGGGTGAGGGGCACACACACGCCGAGGGTGAGGGGCAGACACACATGCCGAGGGTGAGGGGCACACACACACGCACGCCGAGGGTGAGGGGCACACACACACACACGCCGCGGGTGAGGGGCACACACACACGCGCTGTGGGTGAGGGGCACACACACACACACGCCGCGGGTGAGGGGCACACACACACGCGCCGTGGGTGAGGGGCACACACACACACACACACACACATACACACACACACACACACACACGCGGGTGAGGGCACACCTGAGGTGAGTGGCACATAAACACACACACACACATACACGCTGAGGGTGAGGGGCACATAAACACACACACACATACACACACACATACCTACACACACACACACATACACACACATACACACACACACACATACACACACACATACACACACACACACGCCGCGGGTGAGGGGCACACACACACGCGCCGTGGGTGAGGGGCACACACACACGCCGAGGGTGAGGGGCACATAAACACACACACACACATACACGCCGAGGGTGAGGGGCACATAAACACACACACACACATACACGCTGAGGGTGAGGGGCACATAAACACACACACACATACACACACACATACCTACACACACACACACACCGCGGGTGAGGGGCACACACACACGCCGAGGGTGAGGGGCACATAAACACACACACACACGCACACCGCGGGTGAGGGGCACACACACACGCTGAGGGTGAGGGGGCAGATATCACCAAACGCTTAAACAAAAACGCAAACTTTTTATTTAATTTTTAACGTTTTCCTGATTTTTGTTCATTTTGTTTTTCGCTGCAGCTGAAACGAGCCACAGTCCACGACCCCCAGACCGGAAAACTCACCACCGCCCACTACAGGGTCTCCAAGAGGTAAGACCTGCTCTAGACCTGCTCTAGACCTGCTCTAGAACTGCTCCAGACCGAGTTTAGACCTGCTCCAGAACTGCTCCAGACCGAGTTTAGACCTGCTCCAGACCTGCTCCAGACCGAGTTTAGACCTGCTCTAGACCTGCTCCAGACCTGCTCCAGACCTGCTCTAGACCTGCTCTAGACCTGCTCTAGACCTGCTCTAGACCTGCTCCAGACCGAGTTTAGACCTGCTCCAGACCTGCTCTAGACCTGCTCCAGACCTGCTCCAGACCTGCTCTAGACCTGCTCCAGACCTGCTCCAGACCTGCTCCAGACCTGCTCTAGACCTGCTCTAGACCTGCTCTAGACCTGCTCTAGAACTGCTCCAGACCGAGTTTAGACCTGCTCCAGACCTGCTCTAGACCGGGTTTAGACCTGCTCTAGACCTGCTCTAGAACTGCTCCAGACCGAGTTTAGACCTGCTCTAGACCTGCTCCAGACCTGCTCCAGACCTGCTCCAGACCTGCTCTAGACCTGCTCTAGACCTGCTCTAGACCTGCTCTAGACCTGCTCCAGACCGAGTTTAGACCTGCTCCAGACCTGCTCCAGACCTGCTCCAGACCTGCTCCAGACCTGCTCTAGACCTGCTCTAGACCTGCTCTAGAACTGCTCCAGACCGAGTTTAGACCTGCTCCAGACCTGCTCTAGACCGGGTTTAGACCTGCTCTAGACCTGCTCTAGAACTGCTCCAGACCGAGTTTAGACCTGCTCTAGACCTGCTCCAGACCTGCTCTAGACCTGCTCTAGACCTGCTCTAGACCGGGTTTAGACCTGGTTTAGTCCTGGTTTATTCCCTGGTCCCAGCACGCCTGGCCTTTCTGTGTGTAGTAGTAGTACCAGTATTTGTAGTATTTGTAGTAGTATTTATGGTACTTGTATCTCTCTCTCCTCAGTGCGTGGTTATAGTAGTAGTAGTAGTAGTAGTAGTAGTATTTGTAGTACTTGTAGTACTCATATCTCTCTCTCTCCTCAGCGCCTGGCTGGGCTCTTTTGAACACCCCGTCGTGGATCAGATAAACTTCAGGATTGAGGCGGTGACGGGACTCGACGTGTCCACGGCAGAAGATCTGCAGGTCACACAATATAGAAACGAGTTCAACTAGAGAGAAATATATAAATATATATATATATATATAGAGCTGGGCGGTATGACCAAAAATTGTTATCACGGTATTTTTTTAAATTATCACGGTATCACGGTATTTAACGGTATTTTTGTCTTTGGCTAAGTGGAGTGTGATAGAGTTGGTAATATCATTCCAACGTTTGCTTTTCTTGTCATAGACGGTCCCTTTAGACGGAGTGCTCCGCGCACCCGCGCTCTCGCCCGTGTCACAAAACACTACACAGACGGTCCCTTTAGCAAACGCGCCTAACACTACACAGACGGTCCCTTTAGCAAACGCGCCTAACACTACACAGACGGTCCCTTTAGCAAACGCGCCTAACACTACACAGACGGTCCCTTTAGCAAACGCGCTAACACTACACAGACGGTCCCTTTACCAAACGCGCTTAACACTACACAGACGGTCCCTTTAGCAAACGCGCCTAACACTACACAGACGGTCCCTTTAGCAAACGCGCCTAACACTACACAGACGGGTCCCTTTAGCAAACGCGCTAACACTACACAGACGGTCCTTTTAGCAAACGCGCTTAACACTACACAGACGGTCCCTTTAGCAAACGCGCTTAACACTACACAGACGGTCCTTTAGCAACGCGCCTAACACTACACAGACGGTCCCTTTAGCAAACGCGCCTAACACTACACAGACGGTCCCTTTAGCAAACGCGCCTAACACTACACAGACGGTCCCTTTAGCAAACGCGCCTAACACTACACAGACGGTCCCTTTAGCAAACGCGCCTACCAGGGACGTCTGTGTAGTGTTTTGTGCTGCAGTGCCAACGTTACGCAGAGATTGGGGAGAAGATGCAGATTTTACTTTCTACTCAACTCGCTATCCTTACCTGGCTTGTTGGCTTGTTTGGTGTAACACTGAAAAACAGCCCCCGCTCAATCTACCGCTGTCGCTCCGCCGCTCTGTGTTGCCGACATATGCGCGCACACACGGTATGGCGGTAAATAAAAAATTCATATCATAAAAATAAAAATTACCGGTATACCGGTTCAAACGGTTTACCGCCCAGCCCTATATATATATATATATTAGTGCTGTTAACGTTTACGCGTTAACACATCCGAAAAATCTCACACTAATGTTTATCGCAGATTAATCCCAGTTTCTTGTGAACGCTCCTCTGTTAAAGTGCAGTGCAGGTGATTAGGTCAGTGATCAGGTCCAGACGGAGGTGAAGACGACAGAGGAGACGGTGACTGGAGCTCAGGGCAAATTTATCTGCAACAAACTGCCCCACGGGACTTTAGATAAACTAAGGCAGTTTGCAGATGTCGCAGTGATGAACTCTGTCCACAGAAGCACAAGTTTAAAAATATAACACGGGTTTGATTCAGCGGCAGAAACGACGGCACAAAAACAACAAACCGACAAACAACAGCAACAAAACTACAGCCAGAGAAAAATGTCAATAATAGAACTTTTTGATGATAAATTGCATTTTTGTCAAAATATTTTGGTCTTTTAAAAAAAAAAAAATTAATGAATGAAATAATTGTGTGTGTATAATATATTTATATTTATATGAATAAATATAACGTCAGGTAATAATAGTTTTTTGTTGTAATTCATGTTTTACTGTTTCTGCAGGTGGCAAATTACGGCGTCGGGGGACAGTACGAACCACACTTTGACTTTGGACGAGTAAGACTCTGACCCTCTGCTCCTCTGACCCTCTGCTCCTCCTCTGACCCCCTCTGACCCTCTGCTCCTCCTCTGACCCTCTGCTCCTCCTCTGACCCTCTGTTCCTCTGACCCTCTGCTCCTCCTCTGACCCTCTGCTCCTCCTCTGACCCTCTCCTCCTCCTCTGACCCTCTGCTCCTCCTCTGACCCTCTGCTCCTCTGACCCTCTGCTCCTCCTCTGACCCTCTGCTCCTCCTCTGACCCTCTGCTCCTCTGACCCTCTGCTCCTCTGACCCTCTGCTCCTCCTCTGACCCTCTGCTCCTCCTCTGACCCTCTGCTCCTCCTCTGACCCCCTCTGACCCCCTCTGACCCTCTGCTCCTCCTCTGCTCCTCTGACCCTCTGCTCCTCCTCTGACCCTCTGCTCCTCCTCTGACCCTCTGCTCCTCCTCTGACCCCCTCTGACCCTCTGCTCCTCCTCTGACCCTCTGCTCCTCCTCTGACCCTCTGCTCCTCCTCTGCTCCTCTGACCCTCTGCTCCTCCTCTGCTCCTCTGACCCTCTGCTCCTCCTCTGACCCTCTGCTCCTCCTCTGACCCTCTGACCCCCTCTGACCCTCTGCTCCTCCTCTGACCCTCTGCTCCTCTGACCCTCTCCTCCTCCTCTGACCCTCTGACCCTCTGCTCCTCTGACCCTCTGACCCCCTCTGACCCCCTCTGACCCCCTCTGACCCCCTCTGACCCTCTGGTTCTGCAGAAGGATGAGCCTGATGCTTTCGTGGAGTTGGGGACGGGGAATCGAATCGCCACGTGGCTTCTCTACGTGAGCAAAACGCTTTTATTAAAACTCTTTATTATTTTTCTGTAAATTCACTTTGTAAACGTGTCTCTGTGGTGCAGATGAGCGACGTGCAGGCAGGGGGCGCCACCGTCTTCACAGACATCGGAGCGTCCATTAAACCAAAGAAGGTTCGTTTGATTCGATCATATTAAAGCCTCAGTACGTGACTTTTTAAACATGAAAGAAACTAAAACCTGTTTCTTTCCTGTGAGCGGAATGAATAATTCTGATTGTTTTAAATGTTTAGTGATGAATTAAAGGAGACGCTGTGACTGAGGAAATGTGGTTGTTAGAGTTGGTTTAATGTAAATCGTTTCTTTAACGGGGACTGCAGACAGAAAGGAGCTTGAAGCTAAATCAGAGCTTCTGTTCTCAGCACTGTCCATGTTTTAAATAAATAAAAGTGTGTATATATTATATATTATAATATAATATATATATTATATATTATATTAGGGATGTATATAACAATAACGTAAATCTGGTGATATCGTATCGTCAAAGGTCACAATGATCTGGTGGAGCGTCACAATATATCGAATCTCAAGTGTCTTTGCTTAAATGAACAGTTCTGATGCAGAAATAGCTAAAAAACAGAGGGAACTACATAGACCATGATCCTTTGCTCCGTTTCAGTGCAGACGACACGAAGAAATAACTGTTCTAAACACTTTTACATCTTCATTCTTTGGATTAAGTCTGTGAAGCATTTTTAGAGGAAAAAGTCTCAGATTGTATAACCCAGTGTGACGTATATATATATATATATATATATATATATAATAGTATTATACTTATATATTTGTGCCCAGGGTTCTGCGGTGTTCTGGTTTAACCTGTTCCCCAGTGGAGAGGGAGATTTTCGCACTCGTCACGCCGCGTGTCCAGTGCTGCTCGGGAACAAATGGGGTCAGTCTCCTGTTAGACTTCTGCACTTTTCACTTTTATCCTGGAGTTTCTCACAGATCAAATGTGTCGTAAACGTGCGTCTGAAAACACTTCCTCACTTTTATTCATCCAACTCTCCTCTCCTCTTCTCTTCTGTTCTCTCCTCTCCTCTCCTCTTCTCTTCTCTCCTGTTCTCTCCTCTCCTCTCCTCTTCTCTCCTCTTCTCTTCTCTTCTGTTCTCTCCTCTCCTCTCCTCTTCTCTTCTCTCCTGTTCTCTCCTCTCCTCTCCTCTTCTCTCCTCTCCTCTTCTCTTCTCTCCTCTCCTCTTCTCTTCTCTCCTCTTCTCTTCTCTTCTCTTCTCTCCTCTCCTCTTCTCTTCTCTCCTCTTCTCTTCTCTTCTCTTCTCTCCTCTCCTCTTCTCTTCTCTCCTCTCCTCTTCTCTTCTCTTCTCTCCTCTTCTCTTCTCTCCTCTTCTCTTCTCTTCTCTCCTCTCCTCTTCTCTTCTCTCCTCTTCTCTTCTCTTCTGTTCTCTCCTCTCCTCTTCTCTTCTGTTTTGTTTTGTTTTCCAGTTTCTAATAAATGGATTCACGAGCGCGGACAAGAGTTCAGACGCCGCTGTGGACTCACACAAACCGACTGACCTCCTCTGCACCTCCTCCTCTACACCTCCTCTGCACCACCACGTCCACTCCTCCTTTGCATCTCATCCTCTTCTCCTCTGTACCTCCTCCTCCTCTGCACCTCCTCTGTACCTCCTCCTCTGCGCCTCCTCTGTACCTCCTCCTCTACACCTCCTCCTCTTCTCCTCCTCTGCACCTCCTCCGTACCTCCTCCTCCTGCACCTCCTCTGTACCTCCTCCTCCTCTGCACCTCCTCCATACCTCCTCCTCCTGCACCTCCTCTGTACCTCCTCGTCCTCTGTACCTGCTTTATTCCTCCTCTGCTCGTCTTCCTCTGCACCAGTCCTCCTCTTCTCCTTCGTACCTCCTCCTCCTCTGCACCTCCTCGTCCTCTGTACCTGCTCTATTCCTCCTCTGCTCGTCCTCCTCTGCACCAGTCCTCTTCTGCTGCTGCTGCTCCTCCTCTGTATCACCTCCTTTTCTCCTCCTCTGCATCACCCACACACAGCCACACAAAATTATTCACTCCTTCCTGTGTAACTGTTCACTTGGACTAAGCAAGCACTGAACCAGGTCTAAACCAGGTCTAAACCAGGACTAAACCAGGTCTGAACCAGGTCTAAACCAGGTCTAAACCAGGTCTAAACCAGGACTAAACCAGGTCTAAACCAGGTCTAAACCAGGTCTAAACCAGGTCTAAACCAGGTCTAAACCAGGTCTAAACCAGGTCTAAACCAGGTCTAAACCAGGTCTAAACCAGGTCTAAACCAGGACTAAACCAGGTCTAAACCAGGTCTAAACCAGGTCTAAACCAGGTCTAAACCAGGTCTAAACCAGGTCTAATCCAGGTCTAAACCAGGTCTAAACCAGGTCTAAACCAGGTCTAAACCAGGTCTAAACCAGGTCTAAACCAGGTCTAAACCAGGTCTAAACCAGGTCTAAACCAGGTCTAACCCAAACGTCGCTTCAGAATCTACAGAACAAAACTGTACACTGTAAAAACAGATGTTCAAACGCTCCACGTCACATTTCTTGTGCCTTTAAGTCTCCACAAACCGACTGTTGGTATTTGTTTTAAAAAGATCTTTATTTTATTTTATTTATTATCGTTCGTCTGTGACTGAATCTGAATCTTTCTTTTCTGAGCCTGATTTTTGAATGCTGCAGAACTCAGTGCAAAAGAGTAAAATGCACTCCTTTAGTTTGATAAAATAATGTGAAATCTGACTGAATAAACGCTCTTTTCAGTGTTCATTTGTTTTTCTCTTGTTCAGTGCGAAAATATTGAAATATCGATGTCACGGGGTCCTCTTCAAAACACTCAGGCTGAGTCGGGATGCTTGTTTTAGGATGTTTTATTCCACAGTGCAGAACAGGAAAACAGGCGCAAAAATGTGTGCAGGAAATATTTACAGTGAAACAGTGAGAAAAAAGGTCTATTTACAGGGCAGACAAAAAGGTCGACTTCTCCTACAAGTCTCTCTCTAGTTCTCGCTCCACTCTCTCTTAGTCTCTCAGTCGTTTGCTCGCTCGCTCCCTCGCTTGTCCAGCGAAACACTCCCTTCATTGCAGCCAGGACACGACAAGACACGACCCGACCAGACACGACGAGAGTAGAGACTAGACTGACACAGGTGCTGAGCGGCAGGGCGCACCTTTATACACCCCTCGCCCCTCCCACCTTACGTAACTCCCCTCTAAAAGCTTAATTAAATAATTTCTACAACTAAATGATTAATATTACAGGGGCCAACAGTTACACATAGAGAATTGCTTTTATCTCACCTCCATAAATGCCCGAAAAAAGGTTAAACACAAATAAAACACAGTTAATTGTCCATGCCAGTCACCTGTGGCTCACATGACCCCGGAGCGCGCACAACGGGAGGATTTAAGCTCCTGACGTGGATGTGTCCGGGTTTGCCAGTGCGCACCGGGATGCGGCAGCAGCGGCAGCGCGAGGGCAAGTAAAAGTCGACCACCGCGGGTCTCTGAAGGACAGCTCCGGCGCTTCCAAGTGCGCACCCCCAGTCGCGGCCGAGAACACGCAAAAGCGAAGTCCACTGCGCGCCCGCACCGCAGCGCCCGCACTGCAGCGCCCGCACTGCAGCGCCCGCACCGCAGCGCCCGCACCGCAGCGCCCGCACTGCAGCGCCCGCACTGCAGCGCCCGCAGCGCGGAGCCCAGCAAACAAGGAAACAGGTGAGCACGCGTCTTCCCACGCTTTCCCCCGGGGACCGTGCTCTCAGGGACGGACCTGCTCCGTCACAATCGATATATCGTATCGTTTAATTTGATGATACGGTATCGATACGGTGGGCTGCTGTATCGATATATCGCCAAGAGCATTTTCAGGAGTATTTTACTAAATTATTTTGTGTGAGAGCGACAGTTTATTTATTTCTATAGCACCTTTTCTAAGCGGGACGTTTCCAAAGTGCTGCAGAGACAAATTAATCCAATAAAAAAACAGTAAATCGTAAATAAAACAATAAATAAAAAAGTGTTAAAATGCGTAAAGCTGAAAATGATTTAAAAATGAATTAAAAATACATAAATAAATGAAAATCCGCTGCTCGATTCCAGGCGTCTTTATTGCTCAAAAGGTCGAGAATCCTTCACTGTTTAATGCCACGCTGCGGAACATTCCAGGCACGACGACGTCATCTCCGTGGAGACGGGGTGCTTTCAGGCCCGACACTAAAAATGTTCCTCAGTGCGTCTTTTATTGCAGCTGTTATTGTGTCATTGGTAGGAAAGAAAAAGAACGACCCAGTGTGGAGCGTGACTCTGGCGCCCTCGTGTGGCTCAGAGGACTGAACCCGGACTGAACCAGGACTGAACCAGGACTAAACCAGGACTGAACCAGGACTAAACCAGGACTGAACCAGGACTAAACCAGGTCTAAACCAGGTCTAAACCAGGACTGAACCAGGACTGAACCAGGACTAAGCCAGGACTAAACCAGGACTGAACCAGGACTAAACCAGGACTGAACCAGGACTAAACCAGGACTAAACCAGGACTAAACCAGGATGAAGCCAGGACTAAACCAGGACTAAACCAGGACTGAACCAGGTCTGAACCAGGACTGAACCAGGTCTGAACCAGGACTGAACCAGGACTGAAGCAGGACTGAACCAGGACTGAACCAGGACTGAACCAGGACTGAACCAGGACTGAACCAGGACTAAACCAGGACTAAACCAGGACTAAGACAGGACTAAACCAGGACTAAACCAGGACTAAGACAGGACTAAACCAGGACTAAACCAGGACTAAGACAGGACTAAACCAGGACTAAACCAGGACTGAAGCAGGACTGAACCAGGACTAAACCAGGACTGAACCAGGACTGAACCAGGACTGAACCAGGTCTAAACCAGGTCTAAACCAGGACTAAACCAGGACTAAACCAGGACTAAACCAGGTCTAAACCAGGACTGAACCAGGACTAAACCAGGACTGAACCAGGACTAAACCAGGTCTAAACCAGGACTAAACCAGGACTGAACCAGGACTGAACCAGGACTGAAGCAGGACTGAACCAGGACTGAACCAGGACTGAACCAGGACTGAACCAGGACTGAACCAGGACTAAACCAGGACTAAACCAGGACTAAGACAGGACTAAACCAGGACTAAACCAGGACTAAGACAGGACTAAACCAGGACTAAACCAGGACTGAAGCAGGACTGAACCAGGACTAAACCAGGACTGAACCAGGACTGAACCAGGACTGAACCAGGTCTAAACCAGGTCTAAACCAGGACTAAACCAGGACTAAACCAGGACTAAACCAGGACTAAGACAGGACTAAACCAGGACTAAACCAGGACTGAAGCAGGACTAAACCAGGACTGAACCAGGACTAAACCAGGACTGAACCAGGACTGAACCAGGACTGAACCAGGACTGAACCAGGACTGAACCAGGACTGAACCAGGACTGAACCAGGTCTGAACCAGGACTGAACCAGGACTAAACCAGGACTAAACCAGGTCTGAACCAGGACTGAACCAGGACTGAACCAGGACTAAACCAGGACTGAACCAGGACTAAACCAGGACTGAACCAGGACTGAACCAGGACTGAAGCAGGACTGAACCAAGACTAAACCAGGACTGAAGCAGGATTTTAACCAGTTTTTTTAAAAATCTAATTAATTGTTTTGTTTTTGTTTGTTTGTTTTTTTTTTTATTAAAAGATTTGGTTCTCCATGATCGGTAACATACTTTTTTTTTTTTTTTTTTTTTACAATTTATTTATTTATTTATTAATTTTATTATTAGGTATTTTATTATTAGGGTTTTTTTTCCTCATTTTTAATTTCTTCTGTGTGCATTTTTTTATTTAATTATTATGAGTTGTATTATATTTGTTATTAATAATAGTAGTAGAGTATTTATTCCAGTTCTATTATTATTATATTGTATTCATATTTCCTCAGGGTTTGAGTGATTTGTTTTTGATAGTTCTTTAAGTTCTGTTTTCCCTGTAAAAAAAAAAGAAAACTATATTTTGTTACACATTAATGCTGCTGTTATTTCAATAATTTAAATTCTTATTTCAGTGTAAATGTTCAGTGAAACATGAGTCAGTCCAAATACAGGTTCAGAAGGGACTCGAACCTGGAGGAAAATCAGAAAAGTCCAGTTGAAGAACGTTTGCAGAGTCTAAAACCCCACACGGTTCAGAGTCGGGTTTTGGGGACTTTTCTGGAACTGTTTTTGGAGTTTGGTTTTTGTTTTTCGCGTCCTTCAGGATCTCGTCCGGTTCTGAAGGATGTGAAAATAAATAAACGCGTCTTACCGGAGGAAACGCGTCACTGCAGCAGGTGCTAAAACCAGGACTGAACCAGGACTAAAATGGGTCTAAACCGGGACTAAATCAAGACTGAACCAGGACTAAACCAGGACTAAATCAAGACTAAACCAGGTCTAAACCAGGACTAAATCAAGACTGAACCAGGACTAAACCAGGACTAAATCAAGACTAAACCAGGCCTGAACCAGGACTAAATCAAGACTAAACCAGGCCTGAACCAGGACTAAATCAAGACTAAACCAGGACTAAATCATGGCTAAACCAGGTCTACTCCAGGTACAAAACAAAACAAAACTAGACCTAAACCAGGTCTAAACCAGGTCCATAGTTTGCATGTTCTCCCTGTGTTACTATGGCAGAGTGGTTAGCCCATCTCTGCTCAGTGAGGAGGGCGGGGGTCAGATCTCTGTGGGTGGAGGTGGGGGTCAGATCTCTGTGGGTGGAGGTCGGGGTCAGATCTCTGTGGGTGGAGATGGGGGTCAGATCTTTGTGGGTGGAGGTGGGGGTCAGATCTCTGTGGGTGGAGGTTGGGGTCAGATCTCTGTGGGTGGAGGTGGGGGTCAGATCTCTGGGTGGAGGTGGGGGTCAGATCTCTGTGGGTGGAGGTTGGGGTTTGGCGGGCGGGGGTCAGATCTCTGTGGGTGGAGGTTGGGGTTTGGCGGGCGGGGGTCAGATCTCTGTGGGTGGAGGTTGGGGTTTGGCGGGCGGGGGTCAGATCTCTGTGGGTGGAGGTGGGGGTCAGATCTCTGTGGGTGGAGGTTGGGGTCAGATCTCTGTGGGTGGAGGTTGGGGTCAGATCTCTGTGGGTGGAGGTGGGGGTCAGATCTCTGTGGGTGGAGGTGGGGGCTTGGCGTGCGGGGGTCAGATCTCTGTGGGTGGAGGTTGGGGTTTGGCGGGCGGGGGTCAGATCTCTGTGGGTGGAGGTTGGGGTTTGGCGGGCGGGGGTCAGATCTCTGTGGGTGGAGGTTGGGGTTTGGCGGGCGGGGGTCAGATCTCTGTGGGTGGTGGTGGGGGTTTGGCGGGCGGGGGTCAGATCTCTGTGGGTGGAGGTTGGGGTCAGATCTCTGTGGGTGGAGGTTGGTGGGAGGAGGTTGGGGGCGTGGAGGATCTCTGTGGGTGGAGGTTGGGGTTCTGTGGGTGGACGGTCAGACTGAGGTGGGGGATCTCTGTGGGTGGAGGTTGGGGTCAGATCTCTGTGGGAGGAGGTTGGGGTTTGGCGGGCGGGGGTCAGATCTCTGTGGGTGGAGGTTGGGGTTTGGCGGGCGGGGGTCAGATCTCTGTGGGTGGAGGTTGGGGTTTGGCGGGCGGGGGTCAGATCTCTGTGGGTGGAGGTTGGGGTTTGGCGGGCGGGGGTCAGATCTCTGTGGGTGGAGGTTGGGGTTTGGCGGGCGGGGGTCAGATCTCTGTGGGTGGAGGTTGGGGTTTGGCGGGCGGGGGTCAGGTTCCCGTCAGGCTGGGGTCCAGTGGAAAAAGCTCCTCAGGCTGCACAGTTACAGTTACACTCTGACGGTTAAACAGATGATTGTCGAGTTGGAAATAGTTTGGGCTCCGGTTTGTGAAGCACCAGATTTAAAACAATCATAAATATAGACATATAGCCGCAAGCGGCGATGGTCGGCCCTCACTTGCACTCGCAGGGGGCGCTAACGCTAACCCACCCTATTCCTCCCCCTTTTTTTAGGCCAGTTCAGCTGTGCTGTGCTGTCGCACACAAACTATTCTTTTGTTGGGCAGTGTTATTTTGTCTATTATTTATTATTTATTTAATTTTTATGTCGGTCTCAACTTTGACCAGTTGGTGGCGCTAACGCACCTTTTGAAGATGTGCCCACATTTGAGATTGTAGCTGTTTTTAAAGTTTCATCAATGAAAATGCGGCAGAATTAGAATGGGACTACGGACGGAAATTAGCACCTGAGCTAAATCCGGCGTATTTACATCAATATGTGATTTCATACAAATTGTATGTTCATGAATGTGCATCGTCCCACCCAAATAAACAAATAAATAAGTTAATTAAATGTCTACATAAGAATACATTATGACGTTTGTCACTTGATTAACCCAAGATGGTGGACTTCCTGTTGGTTGCCTAGCAACCGAGTAATTATTTTTTTGTTTAGAACGACCTGTCCACCACCTGAATTTTGTTTGTCTCCGACAAAGTTCATTTTTCGGGTATAGCCATAGGCGTAATGTTTTCTGATTTTGCAGGGGGCGCTGTCGCACCAGTTTTTTGAGTTTTTTCATGTGGAGTATTTGTAAATTCCCACTTTGGCGTTTTTGTGCAAAACTTCGTGAGTTTTTGTCATCGGGAAGTTGCTGAACTGTATTTCCTTCTAAATTAGGACTAAACTAATTAGAACTTAACCAGGACTAAACCCGAACTAAACCAGGTCTGAACCAGGACTGGACCAGGACTGGACCCGGAGTAAACCAGGACTAAACTAGGACTAAGCCAGAACTAAACCAGGACTAAACCAGGCCTAAACCAGAACTAAATCAGAACTGAAGTAGGACTGAACCCAGACTGAAAAAGGACTAAACAAGAACTAAACCAGGTCTAAACAGGTCTAAATCAGCACTGAACCAGGTCTGGACCAGGACCTGGGGACTTCCTGGATTTATTTGTGTCTCGGGGGTAAAACTCTTTCTAAACTCCTCGGGTCGTAGGGCGATGTCGTGCAGAATCTGCCCGGCGACAGATGACCTCAGCGTAACTCTCTGACCTCATTAGTTTATTTCACACCAATTTAAAGCTGCACCGGGGAACTTTTCCGGTGGATCGTGCGCCACCTGCTCGTCTCCACATTTATTCATTACGGGTGTTTTTGGAGGCGTTTTCTTATATTTTTATTCGTCATATATAATAATTTCTGTGTTGCTATGGTAACGGTTACGGCATTCCCCAGTGTGATGTCACGATTTCAAACCAGGAAGTAAAATTTCAAAACCTGAAAAAATGGCCGAACTGAGAAGACGAGTGGGAATGTTTGGGGGAAAATCGTGACTCTGATGATTTTAACCCGTCATCGGCACTTTAATGTTTCGCAGTGTGGCATTAAAGAAGAAGAAGAAGAAGGCGGTGGCGGTGGGAGGTCGGGGGTCCTGTGGTCAGAATGCTGTTTTGTTTCTGTTCAAATGTCGTCTTCAGAAATAACCGTCACGAGAGCAGCTCCGGTTTCACTTTGTGGAGAAAGATTTAAATTAAAACGGATTTACACCTCGTTTAGAGCAGCTGTCCCCGAAACAGAGGCCGGAAATCCAACCCACAGCCTCAGGGTCCCGCTCTGCCACAGTAACACGGGAACCTAACCCACAGCCTCAGGGTCCCACTCTGCCACAGTAACACGGGAACCTAACCCACAGCCTCAGGGTCCCACTCTGCCACAGTAACACGGGAACCTAACCCACAGCCTCAGGGTCCCACTCTGCCACAGTAACACGGGAACCTAACCCACAGCCTCAGGGTCCCGCTCTGCCACAGTAACACGGGAACCTAACCCACAGCCTCAGGATCCCACTCTGCCACAGTAACACGGGAACCTAACCCACAGCCTCAGGGTCCCGCTCTGCCACAGTAACACGGGAACCTAACCCACAGCCTCAGGGTCCCACTCTGCCACAGTAACACGGGAACCTAACCCACAGCCTCAGGGTCCCACTCTGCCACAGTAACACGGGAACCTAACCCACAGCCTCAGGGTCCCACTCTGCCACAGTAACACGGGAACCTAACCCACAGCCTCAGGGTCCCACTCTGCCACAGTAACACGGGAACCTAACCCACAGCCTCAGGGTCCCGCTCTGCCACAGTAACACGGGAACCTAACCCACAGCCTCAGGGTCCCGCTCTGCCACAGTAACACGGGAATCTAACCCACAGCCTCAGGGTCCTGCTCTGCCACAGTAACACGGGAACCTAACCCACAGCCTCAGGGTCCCGCTCTGCCACAGTAACACGGGAACCTAACCCACAGCCTCAGGGTCCTGCTCTGCCACAGTAACACGGGAACCTAACCCACAGCCTCAGGGTCCCGCTCTGCCACAGTAACACGGGAACCTAACCCACAGCCTCAGGGTCCCACTCTGCCACAGTAACACAGGAACCTAACCCACAGCCTCAGGGTCCCACTCTGCCACAGTAACACGGGAACCTAACCCACAGCCTCAGGGTCCCACTCTGCCACAGTAACACGGGAACCTAACCCACAGCCTCAGGGTCCCGCTCTGCCACAGTAACACGGGAACCTAACCCACAGCCTCAGGGTCCCACTCTGCCACAGTAACACAGGAACCTAACCCACAGCCTCAGGGTCCCACTCTGCCACAGTAACACGGGAACCTAACCCACAGCCTCAGGGTCCCACTCTGCCACAGTAACACGGGAACCTAACCCACAGCCTCAGGGTCCCGCTCTGCCACAGTAACACGGGAACCTAACCCACAGCCTCAGGGTCCCGCTCTGCCACAGTAACACGGGAATCTAACCCACAGCCTCAGGGTCCTGCTCTGCCACAGTAACACGGGAACCTAACCCACAGCCTCAGGGTCCCACTCTGCCACAGTAACACAGGAACCTAACCCACAGCCTCAGGGTCCTGCTCTGCCACAGTAACACGGGAACCTAACCCACAGCCTCAGGGTCCCGCTCTGCCACAGTAACACGGGAACCTAACCCACAGCCTCAGGGTCCCACTCTGCCACAGTAACACAGGAACCTAACCCACAGCCTCAGGGTCCCACTCTGCCACAGTAACACGGGAACCTAACCCACAGCCTCAGGGTCCCACTCTGCCACAGTAACACGGGAACCTAACCCACAGCCTCAGGGTCCCGCTCTGCCACAGTAACACGGGAACCTAACCCACAGCCTCAGGATCCCACTCTGCCACAGTAACACGGGAATCTAACCCACAGCCTCAGGGTCCTGCTCTGCCACAGTAACACGGGAACCTAACCCACAGCCTCAGGGTCCCGCTCTGCCACAGTCTGAATCCATCGTGACCCCTGAGCCTGACCTTGTTTGACCTTTGCCCTCTGTCGCCGGGCAGATTTGGCTCGTTGTAAAACTTAAACTTGAGCTTTAAAATGATCAAACTCAGATTTTATTTGTCGCGGCGCGAGAGACTCAGATCTGAACCTGAGACTTGGACCAAACTTTAGTTTCTTAAATGAGGAAACTGGACTTTTTGTCTCTTTCTCTAACGTTGTTCTCTCCTCAGAAACCTGCCTGAAGAGCTTTTAGAGTCCTCCATGTTTGAGTCCTGTACGAGTCTGTACGAGTCTCCGCCCATAAGTCTACGTCACCCCTTTCATGACAAAAATCAGAGCGTTTCTGACGGGAACCAAGTAAAACTTGTTTTTTCCAAGCGAACTGTGACATCCCAGATGAGGTCAGCAGGTTCATCCGGGTCACACACGGTAAAACAAACACTTGGAGGCACATCCGGACCTGCCCATGGACCAGATTTAATGTGTCTCCAGCACAATCTTCACATGTGACAAGAAAAGTTTTAAGTCTACAAATTATTCTGTACCGTTCGTCTTGCAAATATCCGTGTTCTCCTGGTCTGGTTCCATCTTTGGATTTGGCGTCACTGCTGCAGATGTAGCAAAGCTTCGGTGCAGATGATTCATATGAGTCCAAATGCTCCATGTTATTTCTGTGACCTTGTTTTTATTTGGCGGTAAATCCACAGCCTCTGGGACTGTTTTGTCGTGTCGATGACGCGTCCTGGGTTCACTTAAACGGTTTGAACGTGGCTCGTTCACCGATGAGAATTTGGTTCCCAGTGGAACTGGTGCAGGAACCGGCACCAGAACCATCCTGGCCTGAAAACAGCTTCTAAGAAGGTTTGATCCCTGGTCGCCCGGGCCTTTCTGTGTGGAGGACCATGACGTCCACCATGACGTCCACCCTGTGCCCGGTCACGACGTCATGGTCCTGGAGTTCAGACGGTTCCTGGAGATGCTGCATGTTTTTGGGTTGATGGGGGAAACTCATCCATACACAGGCAGAACATGCAAACTCCACACAGAAAGGCCCACGAGGACGACGAGGGGCCATCCACCTGTGGGCACCACCTGCAGAGGAGTTCAGAAGGGTTCAGAGGAGGTCAGAGGGGTCAGAGGAGGTCAGAGGGGTCAGAGGGGTTCAGAGGAGTTCAGAGGGGTTCAGAGGGGTCAGAGGAGTTCAGAGGAGGTCAGAGGGGTCAGAGGGGTTCAGAGGAGGTCAGAGGGGTTCAGAGGAGTTCAGAGGAGGTCAGAGGGGTCAGAGGGGTTCAGAGGAGGTCAGAGGGGTTCAGAGGAGTTCAGAGGAGTTCAGAGGGGTTCAGAGGAGGTCAGAGGAGTTCAGAGGGGTTCAGAGGGGTCAGAGGGGTTCAGAGGAGGTCAGAGGGGTTCAGAGGAGTTCAGAGGAGTTCAGAGGGGTTCAGAGGAGGTCAGAGGAGTTCAGAGGGGTTCAGAGGGGTCAGAGGAGTTCAGAGGAGGTCAGAGGGGTCAGAGGGGGTCAGAGGAGTTCAGAGGGGTCATAATAACAATAATAATAATAAAGTTCAATAAATAAAGTTCAGATCTAACTTTTAAATTGTAAATAAAATAAAATAAAAATAAATAAATCTGATCAAACCCAAACTCCAGATTTAACTTTTAACCCATTTCTCTCGGCGCTGATGTGTTTGCGTTTGGACCAATCAGACGCAGCCGTGTGGCGATGCTGCGCTCTGATTGGTCAGCGGCTCAGGGGATGCTGCACTCTGATTGGTCGGCAGCTCAGGGGACGCTGCTCTCTGATTGGTCAGCGGCTCAGGGGATGCTGCACTCTGATTGGTCGGCAGCTCAGGGGACGCTGCTCTCTGATTGGTCGGCAGCTCAGGGGACGCTGCTCTCTGATTGGTCAGCGGCTCAGGGGATGCTGCACTCTGATTGGTCGGCAGCTCAGGGGACGCTGCTCTCTGATTGGTCGGCGGCTCAGGGGACGCTGCGCTCTGATTGGTCGGCAGCTCAGGGGACGCTGCTCTCTGATTGGATGGCGGCTCAGGGGACGCTGCTCTCTGATTGGTCGGCGGCTCAGGGGACGCTGCACTCTGATTGGACGGCGGCTCAGGGGACGCTGCGCTCTGATTGGACGGCGGCTCAGGGGACGCTGCGCTCTGATTGGACGGCGGCTCAGGGAACGCTGCGCTCTGATTGGATGGCGGCTCAGGGGACGCTGCGCTCTGATTGGACGGCGGCTCAGGGGACGCTGCGCTCTGATTGGACGGCGGCTCAGGGGACGCTGCGCTCTGATTGGACGGCGGCTCAGGGGACGCTGCACTCTGATTGGACGGCGGCTCAGGGGACGCTGCGCTCTGATTGGACGGCGGCTCAGGGGACGCTGCGCTCTGATTGGACGGCGGCTCAGGTTCAGCTGTTTCCAAACAAAAGGAGCCAAAACTAAATTTAGCTCCACAAACTGAAGCAGAATCTCCGGGTTAAGTTTAGTTTTACAGCTGTGTTTTTCCAGCAGGTGGAGTCAGGAGCCACGTCACCGAGGGGGATTCCGACCCCAACTCCAGGGTCTCCGGGGTAAACCTGCATCTGGACTAAACCTGGACTAAACCTGGACTGAACCGGGACTGAACCGGGACTGAACCAGGGCTGAACCCGGACTGATCCAGGACTGAACCAGGACCGAACCAGGACTGAAACAGGACTAAACCAGGACTAAACAAGGACTAAACCAGGACTAAACCAGGACTGAACCAGGACTATAGAAGAACTAAACCAGGACTGAACCAGGACTAAACAAGGACTAAACCAGAACTAAATCAGGACTAAACCAGGACTTGAACCAGGTATAAACCAGGTCTAAAACAAGACTGAACCAGGACTAAACCAGGACTAAACAAGGACTGAACCAGGTCTAAACAAGGACTAAACCAGGTCTAAACCAGGACTAAACCAGGTCTAAACCAGGACTAAACCAGGACTAAACCAGGACTGAACCAGGACCGAATCAGGACTAAACCAGGACTGAACCAGTACTGAACCCAGACTGAACCAGGACTGAACCAGGATTGAACCAGGACTGAACCAGGTCTAAACCAGGACTAAACCAGGACTGAACCAGGACTGAACCAGGACTTGAACCAGGACTGAACCAGGACTAAACAAGGACTAAACCAGAACTAAATCAGGACTAAACCAGGACTTGAACCAGGTATAAACCAGGTCTAAAACAAGACTGAACCAGGACTAAACCAGGACTAAACAAGGACTGAACCAGGTCTAAACAAGGACTAAACCAGGTCTAAACCAGGACTAAACCAGGTCTAAACCAGGACTAAACCAGGACTAAACCAGGACTGAACCAGGACCGAATCAGGACTAAACCAGGACTGAACCAGTACTGAACCCAGACTGAACCAGGACTGAACCAGGATTGAACCAGGACTGAACCAGGTCTAAACCAGGACTAAACCAGGTCTAAACCAGGACTGAAACAAGACTGAACCAGGTCTAAACCAGGACTAAACCAGGACTGAACCAGGACTGAACCAGGACTTGAACCAGGACTGAACCAGGACTAAACAAGGACTAAACCAGAACTAAATCAGGACTAAACCAGGACTTGAACCAGGTATAAACCAGGTCTAAAACAAGACTGAACCAGGACTAAACCAGGACTAAACAAGGACTGAACCAGGTCTAAACAAGGACTAAACCAGGTCTAAACCAGGACTAAACCAGGTCTAAACCAGGACTAAACCAGGACTAAACCAGGACTGAACCAGGACCGAATCAGGACTAAACCAGGACTGAACCAGTACTGAACCCAGACTGAACCAGGACTGAACCAGGATTGAACCAGGACTGAACCAGGTCTAAACCAGGACTAAACCAGGTCTAAACCAGGACTGAAACAAGACTGAACCAGGTCTAAACCAGGACTAAACCAGGACTGAACCAGGACTGAACCAGGACTTGAACCAGGACTGAACCAGGACTAAACCAGGACTAAACCAGGACTAAACAAGGACTAAACCAGGACTAAACAAGGACTAAACCAGGACTAAACCAGGACTAAACAAGGACTAAACCAGGACTAAACAAGGACTGAACCAGGACTAAACAAGGACTAAACCAGGACTAAACCAGGACTGAATCCCTAAACTAATTCTCTGCATTTGACTCGTCCTTCAGTGTCTCTGGGACCCATCTCCAGATCTGGGTCTAGTCTTGTTCTGGACCTGGAGCCTTTGACCCGTTGTGCGTGTTTTGGGATGACACAGACACAGGCAGAACATGCAAACTCCACATGTTCTAGCTGTAAAACGACACAGTAAAACCAGATTAAATTCTAACTCAATTTGAACAGTGCTTCAGACAGAGCAGTGCCTCCAGTTAGCGTCACACCCCCGGGGGAATGTGGACATCAGCGGCTGAGGATCACCGGGGCTTCGCGTACGTTTGGACTTTCCTCCGGACTCATTAATCACAATTATGAATCAAACTTTCCCATCATCTGCGCGTCCAAAATAAACCACTTCCTGGACTCCGTTTCTTCTGCATCCAACGACTTCCTGTCCGAGCGTCTTCACTTCCTGTCCGAGCGTCTTCACTTCCTGTCCGAGCGTCTTCACTTCCTGTCCGAGCGTCTTCACTTCCTGCGAGTCTAACGTGGCAGCCGCTCCTGACTCAGCGCTTTTCCCAACACCCACGTGCGACTCCGAGCGGCAGGAAAACGACGGGAAGCGACGGGATTATCTGAGAAGAACAACATGACAACAACAACATGAAGCGGGAGGAGAGTGGAAAGCGTCCGTCCTCTAAACGTGTCCCTGCGTCAAACTGTAGTTGTAGTTTTTATTCGACCAATTTGCAGCACTAAAAAACAAAACA
>CM068360.1:34013833-34016333 GCA_034769755.1 Odontamblyopus lacepedii | reverse complement strand
TGTGTGTATAAATGTGTGTGTGTGTGTATAAATGTGTGTGTGTATAAATGTGTGTGTGTATAAATGTGTGTGTGTGTATAAATGTGTGTGTGTATAAATGTGTGTGTGTGTATAAATGTGTGTGTGTGTATAAATGTGTGTGTGTGTATAAATGTGTGTGTATAAATGTGTGTGTGTATAAATGTGTGTGTATAAATGTGTGTGTGTGTATAAATGTGTGTGTGTATAAATGTGTGTGTGTATAAATGTGTGTGTGTGTATAAATGTGTGTGTATAAATGTGTGTGTGTGTGTGTGTGTATAAATGTGTGTGTGTGTATAAATGTGTGTGTGTATAAATGTGTGTGTGTGTGTGTGTATAAATGTGTGTGTGTGTATAAATGTGTGTGTGTATAAATGTGTGTGTGTGTATAAATGTGTGTGTGTATAAATGTGTGTGTGTGTATAAATGTGTGTGTATAAATGTGTGTGTGTGTGTGTGTATAAATGTGTGTGTGTGTATAAATGTGTGTGTGTATAAATGTGTGTGTGTGTGTGTATAAATGTGTGTGTGTGTATAAATGTGTGTGTGTATATGTGTGTGTGTATAAATGTGTGTGTGTATGTGTGTGTGTGTATAAATGTGTGTGTGTACGTGTGTGTGTGTATAAATGTGTGTGTGTGTGTGTATAAATGTGTGTGTGTGTATAAATGTGTGTGTGTATGTGTGTGTGTGTGTGTGTATAAATGTGTGTGTGTGTGTATGTGTGTGTGTGTATAAATGTGTGTGTGTATGTGTGTGTGTGTATAAATGTGTATGTGTGTGTGTGTATAAATGTGTGTGTGTATGTGTGTGTGTGTATAAATGTGTGTGTATGTGTGTGTGTATAAATGTGTGTGTGTGTGTGTATAAATGTGTGTGTGTATGTGTGTGTGTGTGTGTGTGTATAAATGTGTGTGTGTATAAATGTGTGTGTGTGTGTGTATAAATGTGTGTGTGTGTATAAATGTGTGTGTGTGTATAAATGTGTGTGTGTATAAATGTGTGTGTATAAATGTGTGTGTGTGTATAAATGTGTGTGTATAAATGTGTGTGTATAAATGTGTGTGTGTATGTGTGTGTGTATAAATGTGTGTGTGTGTATAAATGTGTGTGTGTGTATAAATGTGTGTGTATAAATGTGTGTGTGTATGTGTGTGTGTGTGTGTGTGTATAAATGTGTGTGTGTATAAATGTGTGTGTGTGTGTATAAATGTGTGTGTGTGTATAAATGTGTGTGTGTGTATAAATGTGTGTGTGTATAAATGTGTGTGTATAAATGTGTGTGTGTATAAATGTGTGTGTATAAATGTGTGTGTGTATAAATGTGTGTGTGTATAAATGTGTGTGTATAAATGTGTGTGTGTGTATAAATGTGTGTGTATAAATGTGTGTGTATAAATGTGTGTGTGTATAAATGTGTGTGTGTATAAATGTGTGTGTATAAATGTGTGTGTGTGTATAAATGTGTGTGTGTGTATAAATGTGTGTGTGTATAAATGTGTGTGTATAAATGTGTGTGTGTGTAAATGTGTGTGTGTGTGTGTATAAATGTGTGTGTGTGTATAAATGTGTGTGTGTATAAATGTGTGTGTGTGTATAAATGTGTGTGTGTGTGTATAAATGTGTGTGTGTGTATAAATGTGTGTGTGTATAAATGTGTGTGTGTATAAATGTGTGTGTGTATAAATGTGTGTGTGTATAAATGTGTGTGTATAAATGTGTGTGTGTGTATAAATGTGTGTGTGTATAAATGTGTGTGTATAAATGTGTGTGTGTGTATAAATGTGTGTGTGTATAAATGTGTGTGTGTATAAATGTGTGTGTGTATAAATGTGTGTGTATAAATGTGTGTGTGTGTATAAATGTGTGTGTGTATAAATGTGTGTGTATAAATGTGTGTGTGTATAAATGTGTGTGTATAAATGTGTGTGTGTATAAATGTGTGTGTATAAATGTGTGTGTATAAATGTGTGTGTGTATAAATGTGTGTGTGTATAAATGTGTGTGTGTATAAATGTGTGTGTATAAATGTGTGTGTGTGTATAAATGTGTGTGTGTATAAATGTGTGTGTGTATAAATGTGTGTGTGTGTATAAATGTGTGTGTGTGTGTGTATAAATGTGTGTGTGTATAAATGTGTGTGTGTGTATAAATGTGTGTGTGTGTATAAATGTGTGTGTGTATAAATGTGTGTGTGTGTATAAATGTGTGTGTGTATAAATGTGTGTGTATAAATGTGTGTGTGTATAAATGTGTGTGTATAAATGTGTGTGTGTATAAATGTGTGTATAAATGTGTGTGTGTGTATAAATGTGTGTGTATAAATGTGTGTGTGTATAAATGTGTGTGTGTATAAATGTGTGTGTATAAATGTGTGTGTGTATAAATGTGTGTGTATAAATGTGTGTGTGTATAAATGTGTGTGTGTATAAATGTGTGTGTGTATAAATGTGTGGGTATAAATGTGTGTGTGTGTATA
>CM068360.1:33996333-34008833 GCA_034769755.1 Odontamblyopus lacepedii | reverse complement strand
CCTCCTGTCCTCCTCCTGTCCTCCTCCTGTCCTCCTCCTGTCCTCCTCCTGTCCTCTTCCTGTCCTCCTCCTGTCCTCCTCCTGTCCTCCTCCTGTCCTCCTCCTGTCCTCTTCCTGTCCTCTTCCTGTCCTCCTCCTGTCCTCCTCCTGTCCTCTTCCTGTCCTCCTCCTGTCCTCCTCCTGTCCTCCTCCTCTCCTCCTCCTGTCCTCCTCCTGTCCTCCTCCTGTCCTCCTCCTGTCCTCCTCCTGTCCTCCTCCTGTCCTCCTCCTGTCCTCCTCCTGTCCTCCTCCTGTCCTCCTCCTGTCCTCCTCCTGTCCTCCTGTCCTCCTCCTGTCCTCCTCCTGTCCTCTTCCTGTCCTCCTCCTGTCCTCCTGTCCTCCTGTCCTCCTCCTGTCCTCCTCCTGTCCTCATGTCCTCCTCCTGTCCTCCTCCTGTCCTCCTCCTGTCCTCTTCCTGTCCTCCTCCTGTCCTCCTGTCCTCCTGTCCTCCTCCTGTCCTCCTCCTGTCCTCCTCCTGTCCTCCTCCTGTCCTCCTCCTGTCCTCCTCCTGTCCTCCTGTCCTCCTGTCCTCCTCCTGTCCTCCTCCTGTCCTCCTGTCCTCCTGTCCTCCTCCTGTCCTCCTCCTGTCCTCCTGTCCTCCTCCTGTCCTCCTCCTGTCCTCCTCCTGTCCTCCTCCTGTCCTCCTCCTCTCCTCCTGTCCTCCTCCTGTCCTCCTGTCCTCTTCCTGTTGGCGGCTGTTGTTGTTGTTGCTCTGAACAGCTGTGAGGTTAAATTTACCCCAAATCCTCCAGGAAACGACAGACTACTTCCTCCCTAAACAGGAAGCTGATGCTCCTGGAGTTTTTTGTGAGTCAGAAGGACAGAAACGTCTCTGAAGGACAGAAACACAAGACAAAACTCTGAAGCTCGTTTAGACGCTGGAGTAAAAAACGTTTCCTTTTGGTTTATTTTTACCCACAGAGAAAACCGTGAACTTTGTGACACTTTTGTTTCTTGTGGATTCTCCCGGAATTACAAATGTATTTCCCCGTCTACAGGATCCTGGGGTTTTATTTCACTATCGCCACGTTTATGAGAGCTTTAATTCTGAATAAAAAGGATTTAATTCTGAATAAAAATGATTTAATTCTGAATAAAAATGATTTAATTCTGAATAAAAATGATTTAATTCTGAATAAAAATGATTTAATTCTGAATAAAAATGATTTAATTCTGAATAAAAATGATTTAATTCTGAATAAAAATGATTTAATTCTGAATAAAAATGATTTAATTCTGAATAAAAATTACTTAATAAAAAAAAAGATTTAATTCCGAATAAAAATATTTAAATTCCAAATAAAAATAATTTAATTCCAAATAAAAATGGTTTAACTCAACATAAAAATATTTTAATTCCGAATAAAAATTATTTAATTTGAAATTAAAAAAAAAAATTCTGTATAAAAATGATTTAATTCTGAATACAAATTACTTAATAAAAAAAAAAGATTTAATTCCGAATAAAAATATTTAAATTCCAAATAAAAATGGTTTAATTCAACATAAAAATATTTTAATTCCGAATAAAAATATTTTAATTTGAAATGAAAATTGTTTAATTCTGTATAAAAAATATTTTAATTCTGAATACAAATCATTTAATCTGAATAAAAATGAATTCTGCTTTAAAAAGTAAGCAGCAGGTTTTCTGGCCCACTCCTCCACACAGATCCGTCAGGTTTGTCGCTGAGCAGCTCAGAGTTTCATCTCCCTCCAAAGATCTTCTCTGGGCTTTAGGTCTGGAGGCTCGGCCGCTCTGGAGCCCTGATGTGCTTCTCACGGAGCCGTTCCTTGGTTTTCCTGGCTGTGATTCAGGGCTTTGTCATGTTGAAGATCCAGCCACATCCATCTTCACTGCTCTGACTGAGGGAAGGAGGTTTTTGCTCAGTGTCTCACAGTACCTGTCCCTGTTCATCCTCCTTAATACTGAACAGTCGTCCCGGCCCCGGTGCAGAAAACACCCCAGAGCCTGATGTTTCCACCCCCTGCTTCACTGTAGGTGTTTGTATTATTGGGATGACACTCGTTCTTCCTCCTCCAAACACATAGAGACCAAAAGGTTCTAGTTTGGACTCATCTGCCCACAGGACTTTCTCCCATGACTCTGGATCATCCAGAGTCACTGGCAAACTTCAGACGGGCCTTGACATGGGCCGACGTAAGCAGGGGAACCTTCCGTGTGCTGCATGATTTTAAACCCTGACGTCTGAGTGTCTCACTGACCGGAGCTTTGGAAACAGTCCCAGCTTCCTTCATGTCATGGACCAGCTCCTCCTCTGTACTTCTGGCCTCTGGTTCTTCACCTTTCTTAGCTTCATTGAGACCCCACGGGGTGAGATCTTTCATCTGAGGGACATTCACAGTATCTTTAGCCTCTTCCATTTTATCACAATTGCCCCTTAAGCTGTTTGGTAATTGCCCTGTTGCCCTTTCCAGCTTTGTGAAGGTTTATAATTTTGTCTCTTGTGTCTTTTGCAGCTCTTTGGTTTTGCCCATGTTGGTGGCTGGACTCTTGACTCACTGTGGGGTCACAGGTTCTTTATGAAGCTGCTGCCCTCAAACAGGTGCTGCTGAACTAGAATCATGAGCAGATGGAGCTGGACTTTTGAAAAGCAGAAGAACGGGTCTTTGACGGCCAGAAATCTGCTTAATCAGCAAGTGATCGAATACTTATTTGACACAGTAATATACAATATTCTTAAAATCGTACAATCTGCTTTACGGAATTTTTTTAGATTCTGTCGCTCGCAGTGGAGATGCACCTATGATGAACATTTTAGACCCGTCCATGATTTCTAAGTGGGAGAACTTGCAAAATCGCAGGGTGTTCAAATACTTATTTTCCTCACTGTGAGGGGGGGTTGTTCTTATTTTAAAGCCAAATGAATTTCTTCCTGGATCATGTAAACAGGCGGCACAGTGGCTGAGTGGCAACACTCCTGCCTCACAGCAAGAAGGTTGCGGGTTCAATCCCCGGGTCGCCCGGGCCTTTCTGTGTGGAGTTTGCATGTTCTCCCCGTGTCTGGATGGGTTTCCTCCGGGCTCCGGTTTCTCCCATCAGCCCAAAACCTGCAGCACCTGAACTGACATCAAGGACCAGGACGTCCACCTCCTGTGGCTCCTCACAGAGGGGTTCAGGGGCTGTGAGGATTGGGCAGCAAACTGCCCCCGTGACCCAGCTGGATTAAGCGGGAGAAGATGGATGGATCATGTAAACGTTTCTTCTTCTTCAAAATAATCACAGTTACGGGATGTGGGAGTGGGCTGAGGTGTGGCAGCCTCAGACTCAGTTTGTCTTCTTCCTCCTTCTCCCACACTCGTCCCTTCTCCTCCTCAGCTCACAGACGTAAAGCGTGAGGAGAGAATTCTCCAGCTGCTGCTTCATTATCATCGGAACCACTGCGGAAAAAGTTTGGATCGTGTTTGTGTCGGCGGCGAAACGACAAACCGAGATGACAGAAAAGCCGGAGCAGCTGAAGTGTGGGTTTTCTTCCCAAAGACGGAAATACGTTTGTGTCGCTGTCCAATCAGCACCTTCCCCACCCCCAGACGCTGAAAACGATTAAATAAAGACCATTTAACCTGTTTCCATGGAAACATCAATTCACAATTATTATTTCCATGGAAACTCCAAGGAGAAGATTTTTATTCCAAACTATTTAATTCAGTTTAATCGTGGAACTTTTCCACAGTGTGACATTAAACAGCTCCACTTTACATTTATTCACTTAAAATAACTCAAAAAACAGACATTCTGACAGTGAGCGGGGTCGCCTCTCCACAGATCTGACCTCTAGCTTGGTCTGGTTTGGTCTCCATGACAATAGAAAGGTTTAATGTCCTATTCCAGGCCAAGCATTAACATCTCCAAAAGCGTTTGACTCTAAAATGTGTTCGTGTTCAAACTGAGACAAAGCACAAAGAATCGGAGCAGCAGAGCCGGGGTCACAGGTCACAGGTCACAGGTCACAGGTCACAGGTCACAGGTCACGGCCTGATCATGTTACCCATGATGCTGCGGGTCAGCTGATCACAGAGCAGGAAGCACTCACCTGTTGCCCAAATAAGGACGTGCTTCCTGTGGCTCTGGTTTCTCGGATCACAGAGCCGCTCCGTACGGAGAAACAAACAGAACGACTTTCACGGATAGAATTCAGGACGTACAAATAAACAGAACAACAGTCACAAAAGATTTTCTCCAGTCTAAAGAAAATGTGACGTGATTCAAAATGTCAGTGCAGTTATTTCTTTGCAAACTGATGATGTTTTGTGACGATTTGTTTATTTGTGGATTTTTGAGACGTTCACTGCTCCTGCACAAATGTGTTTTAAACAGCCAAAGCTGAAGCGTTTGGTTTATCGCTGACAACATTTCTCTACTACTGCACAGAGAACTAACTAAAGTAAGAATAATAATTATTATTATTATTATTACCCTCCTGTGGGCTCACCACCTGCAGAGGGGTTCATAGGGGGGGTCAGGTGCTATGAGTATTGGGCAGCAAGCTGCCCCCACGACCCAGCTGGATTAAGCGAGAGAAGATGGATGGATGGATTATTATTATTATTATTATTATGAATATAGCCACAGGGGCAATGATCGTTCCTCTCTTGCACTCGCAGCGCTCACAGGGAGTCGCTAACCTGCCCTTTTCCTTTGCCAGTTGGGCTTTGGCGCTGTCCAGCACAAACTGTTCTTTTTTGTCCAGCGTTATTTTGTCCATTATAATTTTTATGTGTGTCTCAACTTTTAAACAGTTGGTGGCGCTAACGCGCCTTTTTGAAGATGTGCCCACATTTGAGGTTGTGGCTTTTCTAAAAGTTTTATAAATGAAAATTCGGCAAAATTAGGACGAGTTCGTTAAAGTAGGAGGACAGGAAAATGCACCTTTGGCACCAGGTCACACCTCAGCCCAATATGGCCGACTTCCGGTTGGTTGCCTAGCAACCACATAATATATATACATTTTTTTTTTTTTTGTTTGGGACGACATGACCTGTCCACCACCCGAATTTTGTTTGACTACAAGAAAGTAAATTTTTCGGGTATAGCCATAGGCGCAATGTATTTAGATTTTGCAGGGGGCGCTGTCGCACCATTAAAAAAACAATAAAAATAAAACAATTATTTGTTTTTTGATGTGGAGTATTTGCGAAAAAATAATAAAAATCAGAACAATAAGAATATAGCTCCACTGGACAGACCTGGTGTCCAGCAGCACAAACAGAGACGTGAGTGGACTCGGTCAAACTCTGGACATTCGGCCGTGTTGTTTTGGTCGTTGTTCCGTAACCGTCCCAGACTCTGTGTTTACCTGTGCCCTGTTTCCATGGAGACCACAGGTACGCTCCATTAGCCGCCGTAACGAGCTCGAGCAGGGTCATCGATCAGAGACGTGTCAGAGGCAAAACCGAAGAGGAAGAAACGCTAAAGCAGAGACGGGAGGGCATCTGACACACGGGGAGGGCATCTGACACACAGGGAGGGCATCTGACACACGGGGAGGGCATCTGACACACTGGGAGGGCATCTGACACACGGGGAGGGCATCTGACACACTGGGAGGGCATCTGACACACGGGGAGGGCATCTGACACACGGGAGGGCATCTGACACACGGGAGGGCATCTGACACACGGGAGGGCATCTGACACACGGGGAGGGCATCTGACACACGGGGAGGGCATCTGACACACGGGGAGGGCATCCGACACACGGGGAGGGCATCTGACACACGGGGAGGGCATCTGACACACGGGGAGGGCATCTGACACACGGGGAGGGCATCTGACACACGGGAGGGCATCTGACACACGGGGAGGGCATCTGACACACGGGGAGGGCATCCGACACACGGGGAGGGCATCCGACACACGGGGAGGGCATCTGACACACGGGGAGGGCATCTGACACACGGGAGGGCATCCGACACACTTTAAGTCTCATTTTACTAGCAGATGTAAAGGTGCATTATGTAACTTTTCCGTGGAAGACCTGCTCGTCTCCATGGAGATGTCCGTGCGTCGTCGGGAATGTTCCGCAGTGCAGCATTAGCCGTGTCCGGCCGCTGCGGCGTTTCCTTTGGGATGAATAAAGTTTCTGTTTGTTTGTGGCTCTGCGTCTCCATGGAGACAGAGCCTGATGCAATACTGCGGAACATTCCAGGCAAATAATAATATCTCCATGGAGACACGCCAGGAAAGTTACGTACTCACTGTTTTTGTTTTTTGTTTTTTGTTTTGTTTGTGTTAGTCGTATATTCTAAGCTCAGCAGGGCCTGGTTAGTACTTGGATGGGAGACCACAAGGAATTCCAGGTGCCACAGTGGGGCACCAGTCGCAAAAACTGTCGTTGTGTCCTTAGGCAAGACACTTCACCCACATTGCCTAGTATGAAAGTGGTGTGTGCGTGAGTGTTGGTGGTGGTCGGAGGGGCCGATGGCGCAGATTGGCAGCCTCGCTTCCGTCAGTCTGCCCCAGGGCAGCTGTGGCTACAATAGTAGTTTACCACCACCGGGTCTGGAGTGAATGAATAATGCTGTAAAGCGTCTTTGAGTGTCCAGAAAAGCGCTGGATAAAACATGCATTATTATTATTATTCGGTTATGTTTTATGTTTACTTTGTTATTACAGAAAATTACAAAAAAAAAAAAAAAAAATTTAAATTCTGTGCTTTTTTCTTTTTTGCTTCGTTTTTTTGTTTTCTTTGTTTTTTTGTCTTTTTCTTGTTTTGTTTCTTTTGTGTTTTTTGTTTTGTTTTGCATATGTGTTTGTCTTATATTTTGTTATGTTTTATTTATTTTACTTTACAGAAAATTACAAAAATTACTATAAAAAATAAATAAATAAATAAATTCATTAGTTTTTTGTTTTTGTTTTTTGTTTTGTTTTGTTTACTTTGTGACAGAAAATTCCAAAAATAACGTACTCACTGTTTTAGTTTTTTCTTTTTTGTTTTTTATGTTTGTTTTGTGTTTTTTGTTTTGTTTTGCGTCTGTGTTTATCTTATATTTTGTTATGTTTTATGTTTCTTTGTTATTACAGAAAATTGCAAGAATTATAAATAAAAAAAGAAAAGTTACTGAAAATCTGATGTCGATTTATTCCTAATGCAAAACTAATGAATGTTTCTTTGTGTTTCTCCCTCAATATTTAACTTTACAGCTCCAGGTTTTGGCGTTTGGAGCTGACAGGAGCAGACAGGAGCAAACAGGAGCAAACAGGAGCAGACAGGAGCAAACAGGAGCAAACAGGAGCAGACAGGAGGAGACAGGACCAGGCAGGAGCAAACAGGAGCTGACAGGAGCAGGCAGGAGCAGAGAGGAGGAGGCAGGAGCAGACAGGAGCTGACAGGAGCAGGCAGGAGCTGGCAGGAGCAAACAGGAGCTGACAGGAGCAAACAGGAGCAGGCAGGAGCAGAGAGGAGGAGGCAGGAGCAGGCAGGAGCTGACAGGAGCAGACAGGAGCAGGCAGGAGCAGACAGGAGCAGGCAGGAGCAAACAGGAGCTGACAGGAGTAAACAGGAGCAGGCAGGAGCAAACAGGAGCTGACAGGAGCAGGCAGGAGCAGAGAGGAGGAGGCAGGAGCAGACAGGAGCTGACAGGAGCTGGCAGGAGCAAACAGGAGCTGACAGGAGCAAACAGGAGCAGGCAGGAGCAGAGAGGAGGAGGCAGGAGCAGACAGGAGCTGACAGGAGCAGGCAGGAGCTGACAGGAGCAGACAGGAGCAGGCAGGAGCAGACAGGAGCAGACAGGAGCAGGCAGGAGCAAACAGGAGCTGACAGGAGTAAACAGGAGCAGGCAGGAGCAAACAGGAGCTGGCAGGAGCAGAGAGGAGGAGGCAGGAGCTGACAGGAGCTGGCAGGAGCAAACAGGAGCTGACAGGAGCAAACAGGAGCAGGCAGGAGCAGAGAGGAGGAGGCAGGAGCTGACAGGAGCTGACAGGAGCAAACAGGAGCAGACAGGAGCTGACAGGAGCAGACAGGAGCTGACCGGAGCAGACAGGAGCTGACAGGAGCAGGCAGGAGCTGACAGGAGTAAACAGGAGCAGACAGGAGCAGACAGGAGTAAACAGGAGCAGACAGGAGCAGAGAGGAACTGACAGGAGCAGACAGGAGCCATCAGGAACTGACAGGAGCAGACAGGAGCCGTCAGGAGCAGTGTGGTGTTTCTCTTCTGCTCTGGTCTCCTGGTGCTTCCCGGTTTCCCCGTGGGCCGGTTTAGCTCCACACGTTAGCGCTGCGTTGCTAGCGCCTGCCTCAGGTGAGCGTCTCCATGGCGACGGCAGGTAAACAGCAGGTGAGCCCAGGGCGCACCTGCCGAAGACGCGAGGCGCTCGGGTCTGAGGCGACTCAAACGGGACCGAGCAAAACAACACGAAGGGCGAGGGGCAGGTGCTCGTCTCCATGGTTACTGCTTTGCCTCCAATATCCCAAAGTGTGGCATTAAACCTTTCAGTTGCCGTAGAAACTAGACACCACCAGGTATATTTACAGGTGAGATCTGTGGAGAGGCGAGCGCACTCACAGTCAGAGCGCGGCTTCTAAAGAGATTTTGAACTGTAAAAACATCCAGAACTGAACAAAGGCGTCTTATATGAGTTTAATAAAATCATAGTTTAATTCTGTACTGTGGAACTTTACAGGCAAAGCAACAGCATCACCATGGCAACAGACACCCAACCTGAGAAATTACACAGTATATCTTTAAATTACATTATTGTTGTGGGGGTTTTTTTGGGTTTTTTTACAGATTTGACTGATTTTTGACTCTTTAACTGTTGTTTTTCTTCTGTGTCCACAGGAACGAGGTCCTGTTCAAACCAAATACGACTTTTACTGAGGACTAAAATGAACATCTGGAGCATTTGTACATTGAACTTGGAATTGAATTACTTGTGTGGATGACAAACTTGTAATGAGTGATGTCTAATGAAAAGTTTTAGTTTTCTTGACACACTGTGTTCCCCATGACCTGTTCAAGTCCATTAATAAAAAAGAAAAAGAGAAAACAACTCGATAAAAACATGCAAATTGTAAGAGCTTCCGTCACAAACCAGGAGACGTGTGGAAACATGCGACTCCCGGCGTTGTTCCCGACTCTGGACTCGAGCGACTGTGATCAAACCCACTGAAGGAAACGTGATGTTGGTAAAGTGAAGCCTGCAGACGTACGGGCGCTTTGGACTCATCCTCGTCTCTTCTGATCCCAGGACCCAGTGCCAGAGTCGAGCGTCAGTGGAAACGAGGAAAACTGAGGTACGGTTGGAAATGCGGATGAGCCGAACATAACGGAACGCTACAGTGACACGGACGTGAAGAAAACCGGGACATTGTCTCATTTTTCCTACATTTTGTCAGACTTACGACTGCGAACAGAACTCGGAGACCTCCCCGAAGTCGCCCTCATCAAACTCAGACCTGCACAAAAACTACGTCAGTCGTTCGTGCTGCAAAAAGTTTCGTTTGTGCTTCTTTAGTTTTGGAGAAATTAACGATTCTTTTACAGGTCAAACTGGGGTCGGCCCCACAGGAAGCTTCAAAATGCTCGAAAACGCCCAAAATGGAGTCTGTCGTTTGTGTGATTCTGGTTCTACAGATATTCACAGTTTTATTTTGGTCGATGACGTCGTCCAGAACCTCAGAATGTGAAACAGCCTCAAAACAGGAAGAAAATGATAGAAAACGTTTGTATTTGTTTTGTGCTGTTTTGTGCTGTGACAATTTCATTTGTGTGAGTTTATTTCTAAAATTCTTCATTATTATTTCTGACGTCATTTCCGCTCAGCTGACGGAGACAAACTCCACAAAACTCGTGAAGAGAAACGACCTGAGGCTGAGGAAAAGTCTGTTTCAGTCTTTAGTCTTTTGCTTTTGATTCAGATTTTATAATAACACAGACTTTTCCTCAGCCTCAGGTCGTTTCTCTTCACGAGTTTTGTGGAGTTCGCCGCAACCTTAAAATGGTTGATGTTTGTTTTTAATGCCGTCAGTGGTGTTGCACCTTCCTGCTGGAGTGAGGTTTTGACCCTCACGTACCCGCAGAGCCTCTGCGATCTGCGGGGCCACGTCTGCTGCAGGTCCCCGGTCCCGGTGCAGACAGTGGGGGGTTCGTTCTTTTGCAGCGGTTCCAAAACTCTGGAACTCTTCGCCCACCGAGTTTCGCTCCATCACTGACCTCTGATCAAAGCCAAACTTAAAACCTGCTGATTTAAAATGGCTTTTAACACTGAGTGGCCCTAAGACACTTTATTTGAACTGGTCTCATGGGCTTTGTTGACATACGTGTGTCATGTTTATTGGTTTTGATCTTGTTTTATTGTTGTGCAGCACTTTGGCTGTTGGAAGGTGCTCTAGAAATAAAGTTTTGATGATTGATTGATTGAAATAAAGTCGCACAAATGAAATACAAACGTTTTCTATAATTTTCTTCCTGTTTTGAGCTTCATTTCACATTCTGAGATTCTGGACGACGTCATTGGCCGAAAATAAAACTCCACAAATGAAACTTTTTGCACCACAAACGACTGACACAGTTTTTGTAGGTTTGAGTTTGATGGGCGACTTCACGCAGGTCTGTCCCAAAGGAAGTTTCATTTGCAGGTTTCCAAACGTCTTCCTCGTTTGTTTGTTTGTTTGTTTATTAGGATCCCCTTTATTATTGTGACGTAAACGTGAACCTCTCACTGATCTGAACGGTCTCTACCTAAACGTCCTGATCCTACGTCAGTGTCTCTGTCTCTGGTGAAGGTTTTAAAACGGTAAAAGTCTGAACGCAGAAGCTCCTTTAAACTGTTTCCAAACCTTAGACTCAAATTTCTCACATCAGGATAAAAGGGATTATTTGTAATGCTTCTCTGAGACTCGGGAAGTCCTGCTGATCCTGATCCTGGACCTGGACCTGGCCCAGATGTGGGTTTCACACGTGGGACAGGAAGTGAGCGCGCGTCACTTCCTGTTGTGTCGTTTGGTTCAAATAAAAGACTTTTATAAAGAGCTGTGACTGTTTAGTCTGAGAGAGATCCGGTTTCACACGGATCAGACACAACAGTAAGACCTGAACCGGGACTAAACCAGGTCTAAACCAGGTCTAAACCAGGACTGAACCAGGTCTAAACCAGGTCTAAACCGGGACTGAACCAGGTCTAAACCGGGACTGAACCAAGACTGAACCAGGTCTAAACCAGGTCTAAACCGGGACTGAACCAAGACTGAACCGGGTCTAAACCAGGTCTAAACCGGGACTGAACAAGGTCTAAACTGGGACTGAACCAGGTCTAAACCGGGACTGAACCGGGTCTAAACCAGGACTGAACCGGGTCTAAACCAGGTCTAAACCGGGACTGAACAAGGTCTAAACTGGGACTGAACCAGGTCTAAACCAGGCCTCAACCAGGCCTAAACCAGGTCTAAACCAGGCCTAAACCAGGCCTAAACCAGGTCTAAACCAGGCCTAAACCAGGTCTAAACCAGGCATAAACCAGGCCTAAACCTGGCCTAAACCAGGCCTAAACCAGGTCTAAACCAGGCCTAAACCAGGCCTAAACCAGGTCTACACCAGGTCTAAACCAGGTCTAAATTAGGTCTAAACCGGGTCTAAACCCGGTCGGACCCTCCCCTCTGGAGCGGCCGCATTAGTCACATGTTTGGCTCGGGTCTGAACTCTATTTGTGTCAAGTTCAAAGTCAGAACCAAGGTCCCCGACTCCCTCACAACAAATAAACAAACAAACACATACACAAACACATACACATACACACACACACACACACACACACACACACACACACACACACACATACACATACACATACACATACATACACACACATACACATACACACACATACACACACAAACACATACACATACAAACACATACACATACACACACACACACACACACACACACACACACATACACATACACATACACATACACACACACCCACATACACACATACACACACACACATACACATACACATACACACACACCCACATACACACATACACACACATACATACATACACACACACACACTTATACACACACACACACACACATACACACACACATACACATATACACATACACACACACACATACACACACACATACACATACACACACACACACACACACATACACACACACATACACACACACATACACACATACACACACATACATACATACACACACACACACTTATACACACACACACACACACATACACACACACATACTGTTAGAATAAAATGCTTATAATGATGAGGTTATTAAAAAATGTACATCTAAGTTAAAAGGTCTCAATTGCAGAGAATGAAAGGGCCTGTGTTAACGCTATCTCTGCTAAAACCAGATGTGTGACCTCTTATGACCTTTTCCCTCCTTGCAGGACTGTTCACATCGTAAATTTGTTCAAATGTAAAACAAAGTCATGATATACTTCACTAT
>CM068360.1:33973833-33991333 GCA_034769755.1 Odontamblyopus lacepedii | reverse complement strand
ACATCTCAAATAAACGTTAGAATAAAAATCTTAAAAGCGTAAAAACTGTACAGTCTCTGTACCAGAAGTCGTCAGCCTTTGTTAAAAACAATATAATTACAATAATAATAATATAATACTGTGTTTGGTGACAGCGTTAGCAGCACAAAAGCTCCTGTGCTCCACGGGCTTTAGACTTCCGTAAGTCTGAAGCTCTGTGGGCTTTAAAAACGCGGAGGATCCTCAGTCTAAATCCGCAGAATACAAGAGCTTTACACACATTCACATGACACGTTAAAGTTAAAGTTTGACCCTGATGCCAGTTCACAAACGCCGTGAAGTCGGCCCCACATCCAACGCAAAACTACACAAAACTACGTCGACCGTTTGTGCTGCGAAAAGTTTGTTTTTCGCTGCTTTAAGTTTTGGAGAAATTAACGATTCGTTTATGGGGCAAATTATCCACGCGGCAAAAAGCGGAGAGTTAAAAGTGACTCTCACAGTCATTTGCATAAAGTGTAAGAGCTGAAAAAGCAGCTCGTTCCTTGTGCTGCTGCTTCAGCTTCTGTGGGACTAAAGGACTCGACTCAGTGAATATGAGTGTTCTCTCTGTGACTCAGTGAATATGAGTGTTCTCCCTGTGACTCAGTGAATATGAGTGTTCTCTCTGTGACTCAGTGAATATGAGTGTTCTCCCTGTGACTCAGTGAATATGAGTGTTCTCTCTGTGACTCAGTGAATATGAGTGTTCTCTCTGTGACTCAGTGAATATGAGTGTTCTCCCTGTGACTCAGTGAATATGAGTGTTCTCTCTGTGACTCAGTGAATATGAGTGTTCTCTCTGTGACAGAGGATGTTCTGCTGGTGCTGAGTCTGTTCTGTGCGTATGTCGCGTTGCAGATGCTGCGTAAACATGTGAAACCGGGACACTCAAAAACCCGATCACACCCGGGACACTGATGTGCAGGGAAACGCACTCTGAGGAATATAGGGATCTCCAAGGAGCCGAGACGTGGGACTGTGAGGCTCCAGAGTTTGTGCTCAGACCTCGACTCCTCAGGCTACGTTACACAGACACCGACATTCAGTTTGTCCATTAAAATGAACGTGATCCACCAAATTCTTAATGATCAATGATCTGTGGGTTTTCGCCGACTCTAATTCGACCTGTAAAAGAATCGTTCATTTCTCCAAAACGAACGCAGCGCAAACGGAACTTTCCGCGGCACGAACGAAGCGCAAACGACGGACGTATTTCTGTGTAGGTTTGCGTTTGACGGGGCCCCGACTTCACGCTGGTCAGTTCGCAGCACAGCTTCTGTCAAAACCCACCGTTTCACATGAGAAAGAACCACCGTGGAACATTTTTAAACATGAAAACACCACCGTTTTAAGCCTTTTTTTTTTTGCGATCGTGAGACCAGCTCAGCGAAAATCATCGTCCTGGAGTTTTACAACGAAAATATCAGTGAAGCAAAACAACGAGTCGCTAAAAATATAACACAGATTTGAATAAAACGTCACCGCTCCCTCTGAAACTGCTTCTGTGAGGTCTTAAAACGGTCGTATGAACCCGCGCCACACGATCCTGGGGTTTTTATTTCACTATTTTTGCTCCTCAATACATTTTAGAACTTGGCTGCTTTCTGAATTTGCTCCTATAACTTCTACTCGGCAAAAAAGCTCGGCCAAAACGCAAGATCTGAACACTTAAATCGATCAGAAAATGACTTAACATTAGTGAAATGATCCATGCAGGAAGATCATTCTGCAAGTTCTCTTAAAATAAATGACCTCTGGACAAGAATGAATCAGTCTCGGAACTCGATAAACCTGAAAACAAGACGAAGAACCTGAGAGAAGTTTGAAAATCTTGTCCGGATCAGAGAGATTTGCAGCGTTGTGAGTGAATCCCGTGTTTAATCTGACACATTTGTCCACATTTGTTAATTACGTGGCTTAATTGCGGTTTGTACGGTGTCCTCGAGTGCCCAGAAAAGCGCCTTTAAATCGAAAATGCCTTGTTATTATTATTAGATACTGATTCATTATTTTTTGAGCGCTTTGGCCGCACCGTCTTTTTAGTCTTTAGTCCAACATAGAGAGACCGGAAATTCAGAATCAAAAACTGGGACATGGTTTGAGGCGGTTGGTAATGAAAAAATAGTGAAATGAGTGCATAATTAAGTCAGTTTAGTCACATTTTTCTTTGTGTTTTCATCGTTTCTAAGCAGCTTTTCTGTATTTTGCCAAAAACAAATGCCAGTTTACGCCTCTCTTCACTGTTGGCGGGGTTTAAATTTGTCAAAAATAGGGACGTTTCTTGTGTAAAACCGGGACAAATCAGTGGTTTTGGATAAATCTGCTGGGACAGGGGACTCAGGGCTCAAAACTGGGACTGTCCCGGGTAAATCAAATTGTGAAATAAGTCCGTAAATAAAGAAATTGTTCTGCCCTCGGCCTGTTCACGACTTATTCACGACTAAGTCCGTATAGTCACATTTTCTTTGCGTTTTCCGCAATTTGACCTGTTTTTGACAGTTTCTGCCTCTCTTTACTGTTGGCAGGGATCAAATTGGACCAAAATAGGACATTTCTTGTGTAAAACCGGGATAAATCAGCGGTTTTGGATGAATCTGCTGGGACAGGGGACACAGGGACTGTCCCGGGGACCACCCGAGTCCAACAAGAGTTCCTTTAGTCCAGCAGCTCTCCACCCTCTTCCATGTCGTATACAGATTGTGCTGAACAACTCAAATTTGATCGACTAAACGCCTAATTTCCTTTGTAAATGTATAATTTTGGTGCCTAATTTTGGGCACTGCCTCATTTTCAGCTTTCCATGGCTCTTGTATTTACAAAATTTCTGTTGACCACTAAAGTTAGTCGCTCTCTGGCATTTTCATTTTACAAAAAGTAGCGCAGAGGAGGAGAAAGGGTGGAGAGCCGTGCTTCAGCGGACCAAAGTACTAAACAATACACTACAGACTGCAGACTGTAGACGACAGATCTGCTCGGGTCCAGAGACATTTTTAGAGCAGAATTTAAGCTATTTTCCATCAAACAGGTGCTCCCCCTGACCCCTCCTCCTCCGTGGGTGTGAGGGGGGTCCAACTGTCTAACAACTGCTGCCCCACACGTCTGCAGACACCCGGAGCTCCGACATTATACAAGAAATAAGAAGTTAACTTTAAGATTCTACTGTATATTACAAAAAAATCACTCTTTTGAGCTTTAAGTCGTGTTCTAATGTTGTTTCCTGATCAAAAAAAGAGCCGGAGTTGTGTTTTGTTTCATCCACATGTTTGAGTGACTCTTTATTATTAACCCGTGCACATCTCCAAAGCTCCAAACGCTCTGTTCCACCTCGTGATGTCATGTAGTGGTAGTTTTCAAGTGAACAGCTCCTCTTTTCCCTTTAGTTTACCTTCAGTTCAAGTGACTCTAGTGAAGGTGTGTAGAGTTTAAAAGCACAGTGGAGCACTTCCTGCATTGCCGTGTGACGTCACAAGGTGGAGCAGGGTGTTTTCAGTTTGAGAGCAGAGCTAAATCTGCAGGTTTGTGTGTTAAACGTGTGCGAATGAAACAAAAAAACGCGACTCCAGCTGTGTTTTCGTGCTCAGAGTCACGGGTTTTGACGAGACTCAGATCTGTTTTCTCTCTTTTCAATCAAAAATTGCGTTTTTTAAGTGCCGGACGATGTTATACATAATTTTCTTTAAAAATCTCAGTTTGACTTAAAGCTTCACTATGTAACTTTCCTGGTGGAAGTCAGATCTGTGGAGAGGCGAGTCACCGTGAAAGAGTCTGTTTTTCAAGGTATGTTTGAGCAATAAGCGCACTTATGAAAGATATGCAAGATGCATATGTTTAATGCCATACTCTGGAACCTGCCAGGAAAAGCATCAACATCTCCATGGAGACCAGCAGGTAGAAGACCACGCACCAGAAAAGTTACAGATTGAAGCTTTAAACAACAAACTCCGACAGTAAAACAGGTTCTCTCCATGTGAAACAGTGACAGAAGCATGGCCCCGCCCCTTCCCGTAGGCCCCGCCCCTCCTCCCAGGGTCCGCCCCCTCATTGAGCCGTACCGTGACACGCCCCTTTAAGAGCTCGCCGCCCCTTTAAGAGGCAGAAGTTGATTCAAACAGTCAGAGTCTGTGTTTAAGCGTTAAATCTGAGACTCCCTCCGCAGCGGCCGCGGGCTGGGGTCAGAGGTCAGGGCGGAGGTCGGGGTGCTCTCCGGCGCCTCCTCTGACACAGAGTCTGTTAGAGCCTCTGACTCCTCCTCTGTCTCCCTCACCTCTCTGTCCTCTCCCGTCTCCTCTGTCTCTTCCAGTTCCTCGTGTTTCTCAGGTTCCACCTCGTTCTCCTCAGGTTCCACCCCGTTCTCCTCTGGTTCTATCTCGTTCTCCTCGGGTTCTATCTCGTTCTCATAGCAGAAGAGCGGCTGGTGGAGCAGGAACTTGCCCTGGGCCAGGTCTCGGTCCTGGTCCAGTTCTCGTGCGCTGCAGTGGGGGGTGCTGGGGACCTCGTAGGTCTTATGGAACCTGGAGTAGTCGACTCTGTAACAGTTCTTCTCCTCAAACAGCACCGGCTCAAAGCGCTGGCCCCAGAGGATCTCGTGAGCGAGGTAGGAGCTTCTACACTGTGTGGTCATGGCCGTGGCCTCCACCATCCCCTCCAGAATCACCACCACCTCAAAGTCCGCCCCCTGGAGGCCGGTGTGGCTCAGTGCGTACAGCGGGCTGTTCTCGTCGATCACGTGCACCACGGTGATGGGCGACACCAGGAAGAGTCTGTCCACTCCGCTGTCAAAGCCCACGTTTATGTCGCTCTGGTCCAGAGGGATGAACTCTCCCTCCTCCGTCACTCGTGAGCGCAGCAGCTGCGCTCGCACGTGCGCCTCCACCAAGTGGCTCCTGCGCAGGTTCCCCACCCTCCACATGAGGCACAGCCGCCCGTCCCTTAGCGCGATCACGGCGTTTTCGCTGAACACCAGTGTCTCGTTACGCTTCTTGGGTTTGGCCATCTTGGCCATGACGGCGCCGATGATGAAGGCATCGATGATGCATCCCAGAATGCTTTGCAGCACCACAGCGAACACGGCCAGCGGGCACTCCTCCGTCACGTATCTGTAGCCGTAGCCGATGGTCGTCTGCGTTTCCACGGAGAAGAGGAAGGCGGCAGTGAAGGTGCTCACGTTAGACACGCACTTCCTGTGAGCTCCGGCCTCCAGGTCACCGTGGAGCAGCGCCAGGAGCCAGAAGATGAAGCCGAAGAGGAGCCAAGACAGGACGAAGGCCAGGCAGAAGATCAGCAGCATGTACCTCCAGCGCACGTCCACACAGGTGGTGAACAGGTCGGCCAGGTACCGCTGGCCTCTCCCGCTCACATTTACGAACTGCACGTTACAGTGACCGTCCTTCTTCACGAAGCGGCTGTGCGGCCGCGCCGGTTTAGCTTTGCCGTTAACCATGTTAGCGGTTAGCTTCATCTCGTCCGAGGACACGGCGCTGTAGCGGCTGTTGCTAACGTGTCGACTGTTGACTCGAGCGCTTCCCATCCCCTCGACCTGGAGCTTCTGAAGGAAGCGCTGAAGCACCTGCCCCAGGGCGAAGACGAGAGGCTGCCACAGAGAGAGAAACGAGAAGTCCGCCACGGGGAGGGGTCAGCAAGGGGCACCGGTCATCTGTGGAGAGAGAGAAAAGAGAGGGGTTAGAGACATCTGTGGAGAGAGAGAAGAGAGGGGTTAGAGACATCTGTGGAGAGAGAGAAGAGAGGGGTTAGAGACATCTGAGAGAGAGAGAAGAGAGGGGTTAGAGACATCTGTGGAGAGAGAGAGGGGTTAGAGACATCTGTGGAGAGAGAGAAGAGAGAGGAGTTAGAGACATCTGTGGAGAGAGAGAAGAGAGGGGTTAGAGACATCTGTGGAGAGAGAGAAGAGAGGGGTTAGAGACATCTGTGGAGAGAGAGCAAAGAGAGGGGTTAGAGACATCTGTGGAGAGAGAGAAGAGAGGGGTTAGAGACATCTGTGGAGAGAGAGAGAAGAGAGGGGTTAGAGACATCTGTGGAGAGAGAGAAGAGAGGGGTTAGAGACATCTGTGGAGAGAGAGCAAAGAGAGGGGTTAGAGACATCTGTGGAGAGAGAGCAAAGAGAGGGGTTAGAGACATCTGTGGAGAGAGAGAAAAGAGGGGAGGGTTGACACATCTGAGGGGGTCCTGGTTTAGTCCTGGTCCCATCTTCTGGTTTAGTCCTGATTCAGTCCTGATTCCATCCTCGTTCAGTCCTGGTCTTATCCTGGTCCTGGTCCTGTCCTGGTCCTGGTCCTGGTCTGGTCCTGGTCTGGTCCTGGTCCTGTCCTGGTCCTGGTCTGGTCCTGGTCTGGTCCTGGTCCTGTCCTGGTCCTGGTCCTGGTCTGGTCCTGGTCCTGGTCCTGTCCTGGTCCTGGTCCTGGTCCTGGTCCAGTTTGTTTTGGCCCGGTTCCTGGTCTCGAGCAGGTCTCATGAACTCCTGTGAAAGGTCGTCTATCTGAGTCTTTACATAACATCTGAGTCATTACATCACCAAAAACGATTCTCACAGAAAGTGCTGCACAGCGTCTGCTCGGTTCTACTCCGATCATAACCGGATCATAACCGGATCATAACGGGATCATAACGGGATCATAACCGGATCATAACCGGATCATAACCGGATCATAACCAGATTCTAAACTCCACTTTGGGGTCCTGGACTTTTTTCTCATCACAAAAACAGCTACAAGTGATGAACAGTTCAACATTTGATAAAGCGACAAAGTTCTGGGTTAGTCCATAGACCTCGATTAGTTCTGGGTTAGTCCTCAGATCTGGTTCAGTTCTGGGTTAGTCCTCAGGTCTGGTTCAGTTCTGGGTTAGTCCTCAGGTCTGGTTCAGTTCTGGGTTAGTCCTCAGGTCTGGTTCAGTTCTGGGTTAGTCCTCAGGTCTGGTTCAGTTCTGGGTTAGTCCTCAGGTCTGGTTCAGTTCTGGGTTAGTCCTCAGGTCTGGTTCAGTTCTGGGTTAGTCCTTGTTTTGGTCCGGGTCCTCGGAGGTTCGATCTCTGCAGAGACTTCGCTCATTAGAACTGTCGCCTAGAAACACCTTTTTACTGGAATAAAACTACTACTACTGCAGAGAAGAGAGGCTGACAGGAGCAGACAGGAGCAGGCAGGAGCAGACAGGAGCAGACAGGAGCAGGCAGGAGCAGACAGGAGCAGGCAGGAGCAGGCAGGAGCAGACAGGAGCAAACAGGAGCAGACAGGAGCAGGCAGGAGCAGACAGGAGCAGACAGGAGCAGGCAGGAGCAGACAGGAGCAGACAGGAGCAGACAGGAGCAGGCAGGAGCAGACAGGAGCAGGCAGGAGCAGACAGGAGCAGGCAGGAGCAGGCAGGAGCAGGCAGGAGCAGGCAGGAGCAGGCAGGAGCAGACAGGAGCAGACAGGAGCAGACAGGAGCAGGCAGGAGCAGACAGGAGCAGACAGGAGCAGACAGGAGCAGGCAGGAGCAGACAGGAGCAGGCAGGAGCAGACAGGAGCAGGCAGGAGCAGGCAGGAGCAGGCAGGAGCAGACAGGAGCAGGCAGGAGCAGACAGGAGCAGACAGGAGCAGGCAGGAGCAGGCAGGAGCAGACAGGGGCAGACAGGAGCAGACAGGAGCAGGCAGGAGCAGACAGGGGCAGACAGGAGCAGACAGGAGCAGACAGGAGCAGGCAGGAGCAGACAGGAGCAGGCAGGAGCAGACAGGACCAGGCAGGAGCAGACAGGGGCAGACAGGAGCACACAGGAGCAGACAGGAGCAGACAGGAGCAGGCAGGAGCAGTAGCTGTAGTGAATGAGACAAATGTGTAACAGGTGCGGGGCTAAAACAGAGCCTCTAAATCCAACAACAGCTCTGTATCCCAGGCATGTGCACGTACACGAGCGTGCACGAGGGGGCAGGGGCATGCACGAGGGGGCAGGGGCGTGCACGTGTGCTGGTAGAGACATTGTGCTGAGGTTTAGCTCCTGTTGATAGTTTTAAGCCTTCTGACGTAGAACAGGAGTGAGAGCTGAAGAGTGCACGTATGAGTGTGCACGGACCAGAGCGCACGAGTACCAGAGTACACGAGTATCAGTGTGCACAAGTATCAGAGCGCACGACTACCAGAGTGCACGAGTATCAGTGTGCACGAGTACCAGAGTGCACGAGCACGAGAGTGCACGAGTACCAGAGTGCACGAGTATCAGTGTGCACGAGTACCAGAGTGCACGAGCACGAGAGTGCACGAGTACCAGAGTGCACGAGTATCAGTGTGCACAAGTATCAGAGCACACGACTACCAGTGTGCACGAGTACCAGAGTGCACGAGCACGAGTGTGCACGAGTACCAGAGTGCACGAGCACGAGTGTGCACGAGTACCAAAGTGCACGAGTGTGCACGAGTACCAGAGTGCACGAGTACCAGAGTGCACGAGTACCAGAGTGCACGAGTACGAAAGTGCACGAGTACGAAAGTGCACGAGTACCAAAGTGCACGAGTACCAAAGTGCACGAGTACCAGTGTGCACGGACCAGAGCGCACGAGTACCAGAGTACACGAGTATCAGTGTGCACAAGTATCAGAGCGCACGACTACCAGTGTGCACGAGTACCAGAGTGCACGAACACGAGTGTGCACGAGTACCAGAGTGCACGAGTATCAGTGTGCGGTACCAGGTACCAGCATTAAAAGTGCACGAGTACCAGAGTGCACGAGTATCAGTGTGCACGAGTACCAGAGTGCACGAGCACGAGAGTGCACGAGTACCAGAGTGCACGAGTATCAGTGTGCACGAGTACCAGAGTGCACGAGCACGAGAGTGCACGAGTACCAGAGTGCACGAGTATCAGTGTGCACAAGTATCAGAGCGCACGAGCACGAGTGTGCACGAGTACCAAAGTGCACGAACACGAGTGTGCACGAGTACCAGAGTGCACGAGTATCAGTGTGCACGAGTACCAGAGTGCACGAGCACGAGAGTGCACGAGTACCAGAGTGCACGAGTATCAGTGTGCACAAGTATCAGAGCGCACGACTACCAGAGTGCACGAGTATCAGTGTGCACGAGTACCAGAGTGCACGAGCACGAGTGTGCACGAGTACCAGAGTGCACGAGCACGAGTGTGCACGAGCACGAGTGTGCACGAGTACCAGAGTGCACGAGTACCAGAGTGCACGAGCACTAGTGTGCACGAGTACCAGAGTGCACGAGCACGAGTGTGCACGAGTACCAGAGTGCACAAGTACCAGAGTGCACGAGTACCAGAGTGCACGAGTATCAGAGTGCACGTACGTGTGTGTGTGCACGTGTATGAGTGTGCACGAGTAAGAGTGTGCACAGGGTCAGGAGTGTGCCCGTACTCTGGGGCAGGTCCAGTCGCCCCGGGGCAACTGTGACTCCACAAAGACTCTGAAATTGTTCAACTCTTAAAGACTCACTAAAGACTCAGTAAAGACTCAGTAAAGACTCACTAAAGACTCGCTAAAGACTCAGTAAAGACTCAGTAAAGACTCGTTAAAGACTCACTAAAGACTCACTAAAGACTCACTAAAGACTCGTTAAAGACTCGTTAAAGACTCGCTAAAAACTTGATAAAGACTCAGTAAAGACTCCCTAAAGACTTGGTAAAGACTCCCTAAAGACTCGTTAAAGACTCGATAAAGACTTGGTAAAGACTCAGTAAAGACTTGCTAAAGACTCGCTAAAGAATCAGTAAAGACTCACTAAAGACTCGTTAAAGACTCGCTAAAGACTCAGTAAAGACTCACTAAAGACTCACTAAAGACTCGCTAAAGACTTGATAAAGACTCACTAAAGACTCGCTAAAGACTTGGTAAAGACTCACTAAAGACTCGTTAAAGACTCACTAAAGACTTGCTAAAGACTCGCTAAAGACTCAGTAAAGACTCACTAAAGACTCGTTAAAGACTCGCTAAAGACTTGATAAAGACTCGCTAAAGACTCGCTAAAGAATCACTAAAGACTCACTAAAGACTTGATAAAGACTCGCTAAAGACTCGGTAAAGACTCACTAAAGACTCACTAAAGACTTGGTAAAGACTCCCTAAAGACTCGTTAAAGACTCACTAAAGACTTGCTAAAGACTCGCTAAAGACTCAGTAAAGACTCACTAAAGACTCGTTAAAGACTCGCTAAAGACTTGATAAAGACTCGCTAAAGACTCGCTAAAGAATCACTAAAGACTCACTAAAGACTCGTTAAAGACTCAGTAAAGACTCACTAAAGACTCGCTAAAGAATCAGTAAAGACTCACTAAAGACTCGTTAAAGACTCGCTAAAGACTCAGTAAAGACTCGTTAAAGACTCGCTAAAGACTTGATAAAGACTCACTAAAGACTCGCTAAAGACTCACTAAAGACTCGTTAAAGACTCGTTAAAGACTCGGTAAAGACTCACTAAAGACTCACTAAAGACTCAGTAAAGACTCACTAAAGACTCGTTAAAGACTCGTTAAAGACTCGGTAAAGACTCACTAAAGACTCACTAAAGACTCGTTAAAGACTCGCTAAAGACTTGATAAAGACTCACTAAAGACTCGCTAAAGACTTGGTAAAGACTCACTAAAGACTCACTAAAGACTTGGTAAAGACTCACTAAAGACTCCCTAAAGACTCGTTAAAGACTCACTAAAGACTTGCTAAAGACTCGCTAAAGAATCACTAAAGACTCACTAAAGACTCGTTAAAGACTCACTAAAGACTCGGTAAAGACTCACTAAAGACTCGTTAAAGACTCGCTAAAGACTCAGTAAAGACTCACTAAAGACTCGTTAAAGACTCGCTAAAGACTTGATAAAGACTCGCTAAAGACTCGCTAAAGAATCACTAAAGACTCACTAAAGACTTGTTAAAGACTCGCTAAAGACTCGCTAAAGACTCACTAAAGACTCGGTAAATACTCGGTAAATACTCGGTAAAGACTCGGTAAAGACTCAGTAAAGACTCGGTAAAGACTTGGTAAAAACTCGGTAAAGACTCGTTAAAGACTCATTAAAGACTCATTAAAGACTTGTTAAAGACTCACTAAAGACTCGGTAAAGACTCGCTAAAGACTCACTAAAGACTCGGTAAAAACTCGGTAAAGACTCACTAAAGACTCAGTAAAGACTCAGTAAAGACTCACTAAAAACTCGGTAAATACTCAGTAAAGACTCACTAAAGACTCGTTAAAGACTCGCTAAAGACTCACTAAAGACTCGGTAAAAACTCGGTAAAGACTCACTAAAGACTCAGTAAAGACTCAGTAAAGACTCACTAAAAACTCACTAAAGACTCAGTAAAGACTCACTAAAGACTCGTTAAAGACTCGCTAAAGACTCAGTAAAGACTCACTAAAGACTCACTAAAGACTCAGTAAAGACTCACTAAAGACTCGTTAAAGACTCGTTAAAGACTCGGTAAAGACTCACTAAAGACTCACTAAAGACTCGTTAAAGACTCGCTAAAGACTTGATAAAGACTCACTAAAGACTCGCTAAAGACTTGGTAAAGACTCACTAAAGACTCACTAAAGACTTGGTAAAGACTCCCTAAAGACTCGTTAAAGACTCGATAAAGACTTGGTAAAGACTCAGTAAAGACTCGGTAAAGACTCACTAAAGACTTGGTAAAGACTCAGTAAAGACTCGGTAAAGACTCACTAAAGACTCGCTAAAGACTCACTAAAGACTTGGTAAAGACTCGCTAAAGACTCGCTAAAGACTCACTAAAGACTCGTTAAAGACTCGATAAAGACTTGGTAAAGACTCAGTAAAGACTTGCTAAAGACTCGCTAAAGAATCACTAAAGACTCGTTAAAGACTCACTAAAGACTCAGTAAAGACTCACTAAAGACTCGTTAAAGACTCGTTAAAGACTCACTAAAGACTCAGTAAAGACTCACTAAAGACTCACTAAAGACTCGTTAAAGACTCGATAAAGACTTGGTAAAGACTCAGTAAAGACTTGCTAAAGACTCGCTAAAGAATCACTAAAGACTCGTTAAAGACTCACTAAAGACTCAGTAAAGACTCACTAAAGACTCGTTAAAGACTCGGTAAAGACTCACTAAAGACTCACTAAAGACTTGTTAAAGACTCGCTAAAGACTTGATAAAGACTCACTAAAGACTCGCTAAAGATTTGGTAAAGACTCACTAAAGACTCACTAAAGACTTGGTAAAGACTCCCTAAAGACTCGTTAAAGACTCGATAAAGACTTGGTAAAGACTCAGTAAAGACTTGCTAAAGACTCGCTAAAGAATCACTAAAGACTCACTAAAGACTCGTTAAAGACTCACTAAAGACTCGGTAAAGACTCACTAAAGACTTGTTAAAGACTCAGTAAAGACTCACTAAAGACTCACTAAAGACTCGGTAAAAACTCGGTAAAGACTCACTAAAGACTCAGTAAAGACTCAGTAAAGACTCACTAAAAACTCGGTAAATACTCGGTAAAGACTCAGTAAAGACTCAGTAAAGACTCGCTAAAGACTCGCTACAGACTCAGTAAAGACTCACTAAAGACTCATTAAAGACTCGCTAAAGACTTGATAAAGACTCACTAAAGACTCGCTAAAGACTTGGTAAAGACTCACTAAAGACTCACTAAAGACTTGGTAAAGACTCCCTAAAGACTCGTTAAAGACTCGATAAAGACTTGGTAAAGACTCAGTAAAGACTTGCTAAAGACTCGCTAAAGAATCACTAAAGACTCACTAAAGACTCGTTAAAGACTCACTAAAGACTCGCTAAAGACTCACTAAAGACTTGTTAAAGACTCGCTAAAGACTCGCTAAAGACTCACTAAAGACTCAGTAAAGACTCAGTAAAGACTCACTAAAAACTCGGTAAATACTCGCTAAAGACTCACGAAAGACTCGGTAAAAACTCGGTAAAGACTCGCTACAGACTCAGTAAAGACTCACTAAAGACTCATTAAAGACTCGCTAAAGACTTGATAAAGACTCACTAAAGACTCGCTAAAGACTTGGTAAAGACTCACTAAAGACTCACTAAAGACTTGGTAAAGACTCCCTAAAGACTCGTTAAAGACTCGATAAAGACTTGGTAAAGACTCAGTAAAGACTTGCTAAAGACTCGCTAAAGAATCACTAAAGACTCACTAAAGACTCGTTAAAGACTCACTAAAGACTCGCTAAAGACTCACTAAAGACTTGTTAAAGACTCGCTAAAGACTCGCTAAAGACTCACTAAAGACTCGGTAAAAACTCGGTAAAGACTCACTAAAGACTCAGTAAAGACTCAGTAAAGACTCACTAAAAACTCGGTAAATACTCGGTAAAGACTCGGTAAAGACTCAGTAAAGACTCAGTAAAGACTCGCTAAAGACTCACGAAAGACTCGGTAAAAACTCGGTAAAGACTCGCTACAGACTCAGTAAAGACTCACTAAAAACTCGGTAAATACTCAGTAAAGACTCGGTAAAAACTCGGTAAAGACTCACTAAAGACTTGTTAAAGACTCGGTAAAGACTCACTAAAGACTTGTTAAAGACTCACTAAAAACTCGGTAAAGACTCACTAAAGACTCATTAAAGACTTGTTAAAGACTCGGTAAAGACTCATTAAAGACTCATTAAAGACTTGTTAAAGACTCACTAAAGACTCGGTAAAGACTCACTAAAGACTCGGTAAAGACTCACTAAAGACTCGGTAAAGACTCATTAAAGACTCATTAAAGACTTGTTAAAGACTCACTAAAGACTCGGTAAAGACTCATTAAAGACTCATTAAAGACTTGTTAAAGACTCACTAAAGACTCGGTAAAGACTCACTAAAGACTCGGTAAAGACTCACTAAAGACTCGGTAAAGACTCATTAAAGACTCATTAAAGACTTGTTAAAGACTCGGTAAAGACTCACTAAAGACTCGGTAAAGACTCATTAAAGACTCATTAAAGACTCATTAAAGACTTGTTAAAGACTCGGTAAAGACTCATTAAAGACTCATTAAAGACTTGTTAAAGACTCACTAAAGACTCGGTAAAGACTCACTAAAGACTCGGTAAAGACTCACTAAAGACTCGGTAAAGACTCATTAAAGACTCATTAAAGACTTGTTAAAGACTCGGTAAAGACTCGGTAAAGACTCATTAAAGACTCACTAAAGACTCGGTAAAGACTCACTAAAGACTCGGTAAAGACTCGGTAAAGACTCACTAAAGACTCGGTAAAGACTCGGTAAAGACTCACTAAAGACTCGGTAAAGACTCGGTAAAGACTCACTAAAGACTCGGTAAAGACTCGGTAAAGACTCACTAAAGACTCGGTAAAGACTCGGTAAAGACTCACTAAAGACTCGGTAAAGACTCGGTAAAGACTCACTAAAGACTCGGTAAAGACTCGGTAAAGACTCGGTAAAGACTCACTAAAGCGCCTGTGACGGTTCTGATTCTCTCGTTTGGACTGAATCTGGGGATAAAAATGTTTAAATATAAATTATAGTTTTACACAAATCAAGAAGCAAAGTTTAAAAAAGTGGTGAAAGTTACAGGAAGTGGAGTTTTTTAATTATTATTTATTATTATTGATGATGTCACACTACAGAATTCTGTTCAAAAGTTCGAACAATTTACACAAAAAAACACATTTCGGGGAAACTTAAACAATTAACAAAATAAAAGTTTCTTATTATTTGAATTCTAATATATATTTGATATTTCCCGTGCACAGAGGCGTGTGGAGGAGTTTGGGCTCAGGAACCACACGGTCGCTACGGTAACAGGTCAATTCTCCATTGTGACGTCATAATTTACAAACAGGAAGTAAAATTTAAACCTTTTTAATTTTCAAATTGACAAATTTGTAAATTCTTAAATAAAATGACTTTAAGTGAGTTTTAATGACATGAATCAAATCTGTCAGGGGCATTTTCAAACCAGAGCAGATCTGGTTCTGATCCTGGAGCTCGGGGCTCTTGTGCAGGTGCAGATCAGAGATGACTGCTGTGTCGTCATAGAAACAAGATATTCTGGCACTTTGTGGTCTGAAACAGGAAGCTGTGGCTCTGACCCCTTTGAGCCACTTTGAGGTTTAGCGCCAAAACGGAACTGAGCGTAAATTTATTTAATGGAAACTTCCGCCGTTTAGAGTCAAATCTGTAACAGCGGCTGGTTTAAATCTGGTTGAGACCTGATTTAGACCTGGTTTAGTCCTGCTTTAGTCCTGGTTCAGTCCTGGTTCAGTCCTGGTTCAGTTCTGGTTCAGTCCTGGTTCAGTCCTGGTTCAGTCCTGGTTCAGTCCTGGTTTAGCCCTGCTTTAGTCCTGGTTCAGTCCTGGTTCAGTCCAGGTTTAGTCCTGGTTTAGTCCTGGTTCAGTCCAGGTTTAGTCCTGGTTTAGTCCTGGTTTAATCCTGGTTCAGTCCTGGTTCAGTCCTGGTTTAGTCCTGTTTTAGTCCTGGTTCAGTCCTGGTTCAGTCCAGGTTCAGTCCAGGTTTAGTCCTGGTTTAGTCCTGGTTCAGTCCAGGTTTAGTCCTGGTTTAGTCCTGGTTTAATCCTGGTTCAGTCCTGGTTCAGTCCTGGTTTAGTCCTGTTTTAGTCCTGGTTCAGTCCTGGTTCAGTCCTGGTTCAGTCCAGGTTCAGTCCTGGTTCAGTCCTGGTTTAGTCCTGGTTCAGTCCAGGTTTAGTCCTGGTTTAGTCCTGGTTTAATCCTGGTTCAGTCCTGGTTTAGTCCTGGTTTAGTCCTGTTTTAGTCCTGGTTCAGTCCTGGTTCAGTCCTGGTTCAGTCCTGGTTCAGTCCTGGTTCAGTCCTGGTTTAGTCCTGGTTCAGTCCTGGTTTAGCCCTGGTTCAGTCCAGGTTCAGTCCTGGTTTAGTCCTGGTTCAGTCCAGGTTTAGTCCTGGTTTAGTCCTGGTTTAATCCTGGTTCAGTCCTGGTTTAGTCCTGGTTTAGTCCTGTTTTAGTCCTGGTTTAGTCCTGTTTTAGTCCTGGTTCAGTCCTGGTTCAGTCCTGGTTCAGTCCTGGTTTAGTCCTGGTTCAGTCCTGGTTTAGTCCTGGTTTAGTCCTGGTTTAATCCTGGTTCAGTCCTGGTTTAGTCCTGGTTTAGTCCTGTTTTAGTCCTGGTTCAGTCCTGGTTCAGTCCAGGTTCAGTCCTGGTTCAGTCCTGGTTTAGTCCTGGTTCAGTCCAGGTTTAGTCCTGGTTTAGTCCTGGTTTAATCCTGGTTCAGTCCTGGTTTAGTCCTGGTTTAGTCCTGTTTTAGTCCTGGTTCAGTCCTGGTTCAGTCCAGGTTCAGTCCTGGTTCAGTCCTGGTTTAGTCCTGGTTCAGTCCAGGTTTAGTCCTGGTTTAGTCCTGGTTTAATCCTGGTTCAGTCCTGGTTTAGTCCTGGTTCAGTCCTGGTTCAGTCCTGGTTCAGTCCTGGTTCAGTCCTGGTTCAGTCCAGGTTCAGTCCTGCTTTAGTCCTGGTTCAGTCCTGGTTTAGTCCTGGTTCAGTCCTGGTTTAGTCCTGGTTCAGTCCTGGTTCAGTCCTGGTTCAGTCCTGGTTCAGTCCTGGTTTAGTCCTGGTTTAGTCCTGGTTCAGTCCTGGTTCAGTCCAGGTTCAGTCCTGGTTCAGTCCTGGTTTAGTCCTGCTTTAGTCCTGGTTTAGTCCTGTTTTAGTCCTGGTTCAGTCCTGGTTCAGTCCTGGTTTAGTCCTGGTTTAGTCCTGTTTTAGTCCTGGTTCAGTCCTGGTTCAGTCCTGCTTTAGTCCTGCTTTAGTCCTGGTTCAGTTCTGTTTCCTGTCCACACTTGAGTTGTTGCGTCAGATATTTCAGGAAAAAAATCTGATGAAATTTCACCACAAAATTTTACATTTTTCTTTGTGATTTGTTTTGGAAAATGACTCGAGGTGAAATGAACTTTTCCGGTGTAAAAGTCGAACACGTCAGAGTCAGATTCAGATTTACACTTTTTATCATTTAAATTTCTATAATCGGCCCCGGCTGCAATTTTGGGCTCTACCAAAAAATTAAAATGCAAAAATAACTTAAATTATGAATAAAATGTGTAAATTAGCACGATCTTATTGCACTATTTTCACAATATTATCTCCACTTGTTTCCTCATCACAGACGAACATTTCAAAACACTCTGTTCCCCCTTGTGATGTCATCACACAGGAAGTGCTCCGCCGAGATTTTAACACAACATTTGAAAACTTCCACTAAGTCAGAACTGCTGTTTAGTTCTGGTTAAGTCCTGGTTTAGTTCTGGTTAAGTCCTGGTTTAGACCTGGTTTAGATCTGGTTTAGTTCTGCTTTAGTCTGATCTGGTTTAGATTGGTTTTAGACATGGTTTAGTCCTAGTTTAGTCCTGGTTTAGACTTGATTTAGACTTGGCTTAGTCTTGGTTCAGTCTTGGTTTAGTCCTCCTGCCTTAGACCTGGTTGAGTCCTGGTTTAGTCTTGGATTAGACCTGGTTTAGTCCTGATATGGACCTGGATTAGACCTGGTATAGTCTTGGATTAGACCTGGTTTAGTCCTGATT
>CM068360.1:33943833-33968833 GCA_034769755.1 Odontamblyopus lacepedii | reverse complement strand
CTGTAGAAAGTCTTCCCGGAGGCTGCTTCCAGGGATGCAGATATAGGATATGCCAGCAGGGGGCCTGAAGAGTCCGTGAGGTCAGGACTCAGGATGATGCTGGGGAAGGGGTCAGTGGAGTCTGGAGACAGTGAGCCAGAGGTGAACCCTGTGAGCAGAGTCCACTCCTGCTCCGTCAGCCGCTGCCTCCAGTGACACAGGAGTCGCTCCAGCGTGAGAACCGACCTCAGGCCCAGGTGAGCAGACCTCAGGCCCAGGTGAGCAGACCTCAGGCCCAGGTGAGCAGCCAGAGTCTCTGTGTGGTCCATGTCAGGACCAGTCCTCTCCAGCAGCTGCTCCAGAGTGAGGACCCCCTTAGAGCTAAAACGGTCACGCAATGCAGGTTGCGCCCAGCCAGGATAGTCCAGGGGCTCTTTGAGGAGCCAGTAGAGTGAGTTATTCCCCTGCCGCTGCCTCCTCAGGTGCTCCACACAGACACCAGGCCACGATAGAAAAGGGGGAGGAACAGAGAGAGGCCCAGGCCCCACACCCTCTGCAGGATGGACACAGGGAAAGAGAAGATGGAGAGAAGAGAGAGAGAAGAGAGAGAGAAGAGAGAGAAGAGAGAGAAGAGAGAGAGAAGAGAGAGAAGAGAGAGACAAGAGAGAGAAGAGAGAGAAGAGAGAGAGAAGAGAGAGAAGAGAGAGAGAAGAGAGAGAGAAGAGACGAGAGAGAGAAGAGAGAGAGAAGAGAGAGAGGAGAGAGAGAAGAGAGAGAGAGAAGAGAGAGAAGAGAGAGAAGAGAGAGAGACGAGAGAGAGAAGAGAGAGAGAAGAGGGAGAAGAGAGGGTGGAGAGAGAGGAGAGAGAAAAGATAGAGAACAGGGAGAAGAGAATTCGAAGAGAGAGGAGAGAGAGAAGAGAGAGAGAGAAGAGAGGGAGAAGACAGAGAGAAGAGAGGGAGAAGAGAGAGAAGAGAGAAAAGAGAGAGAGGGTAGGAAGGAAAGGGAGAGAAATGAGGGGGGTAAAGAAAGAGGAAGACAGACAGGAGAGAGAAAGAAAGTTTGGGTCAAAGAAATTGGGGAGAGTAAAAGAAAGAGGGAGAGAAAGGTGAGAGGGAGTGAGGGAAAATGCAGAGCGAGAAGGAGAGAGAGGAAAGACGGAGAGAAAGAGCCGAAAAGACGGAGAAGAAGAGAGAAAGAACAAAGGCGAGGAAAAGTGAGAGAGGAAAAGATGGAGGAGGAGAGCAGATAAGGAGAGGAGGGAGAGAGTTAAAAAGACAGAGAAAGAGAGAAAGAGAAAGAGGTGTTAGAGCGTCCGGGGTCTGGGTTCGGGGTCTGGACGGTTCAGTGGAAAATTCATTAAAATAAAAAAATGTGTTTTTAAAATATTTTTATTTATGACTTTTTCACCTGCACAAAAAAACACAGACCTGGTTTAGTCCTGGTTTAGTCCTGGTTTAGACCTGGTTTAGACCTGGTTTAGACCTGGTTTAGTCCTGGTTTAGTCCTGGTTTAGTCCTGGTTTAGTCCTGGTTTAGACCTGGTTTAGTCCTGGTTTAGTCCTGGTTTAGACCTGGTTCAGTCCTGGTTTAGACCTGGTTCAGTCCTGGTTTAGTCCTGGTTTAGTCCTGGTTTAGTCCTGGTTTAGACCTGGTTTAGACCTGGTTTAGTCCTGGTTTAGTCCTGGTTTAGACCTGGTTTAGACCTGGTTTAGACCTGGTTTTGTCCTGGTTTAGTCCTGGTTTAGTCCGTGTTTAGTCCTTGTTTAGACCTGGTTTAGTCCTGGTTTAGACCTTGTTTAGACCTGGTTTAGTCCTGGTTTAGTCCTGGTTTAGACCTGGTTTAGTCCTGGTTTAGTCCTGGTTTAGTCCTGGTTTAGTCCTGGTTTAGACCTGGTTTAGTCCTGGTTTAGTCCTGGTTTAGTCCTGGTTTAGTCCTGGTTTAGACCTGGTTTAGACCTGGTTTAGTCCTGGTTTAGACTTGGTTTAGTCCTGGTTTAGACCTGGTTTAGTCCTGGTTTAGTCCTGGTTTAGACCTGGTTCAGTCCTGGTTTAGACCTGGTTCAGTCCTGGTTTAGTCCTGGTTTAGTCCTGGTTTAGTCCTGGTTTAGACCTGGTTTAGACCTGGTTTAGTCCTGGTTTAGTCCTGGTTTAGACCTGGTTTAGACCTGGTTTAGACCTGGTTTTGTCCTGGTTTAGTCCTGGTTTAGTCCGTGTTTAGTCCTTGTTTAGACCTGGTTTAGTCCTGGTTTAGACCTTGTTTAGACCTGGTTTAGTCCTGGTTTAGTCCTGGTTTAGTCCTTGTTTAGACCTGGTTTAGTCCTGGCTTAGACCTGGTTTAGACCTGGTTTAGACCTGGTTTAGACCTGGTTTAGTCCTGGTTTAGACCTGGTTTAGACCTGGTTTAGTCCTGGTTTAGTCCTGGTTTAGACCTGGTTTAGTCCTGGCTCAATCCTGGTTTAGTCCTGGTTTAGTCCTGGTTTAGACCTGGTTTAGTCCTGGTTTAGACCTGGTTTAGACCCGGTTTAGTCCTGGTTTAGTCCTGGTTTAGACCTGGTTTAGACCTGGTTTATACCTGGTTTAAACCTGGTCTAGACCTGGTTTAGTCCTGGTTTAGTCCTTGTTTAGACCTGGTTTAGTCCTGGTTTAGACCTGGTTTAGACCTGGTTTAGACCTGGTTTAGTCCTGGTTTAGTCCTGGTTTAGTCCTTGTTTAGACCTGGTTTAGTCCTGGTTTAGACCTGGTTTAGTTCTGGTTTGGTCCTGGTTTAGTCCTGGTTTAGACCTGGTTTAGACCTGGTTTAGACCTGGTTTAGTCCTGGTTTAGACTTGGTTTAGTCCTGGTTTAGTCCTGGTTTAGACCTGGTTTAGACCTGGTTTAGACCTGGTTTAGTCCTGGTTTAGACCTGGTTTAGACCTGGTTTAGACCTGGTTTAGTCCTAATTTAGTCCTGGTTTAGTCCTTGTTTAGACCTGGTTTAGTCCTGGTTTAGACCTGGTTTAGTTCTGGTTTGGTCCTGGTTTAGTCCTGGTTTAGACCTGGTTTAGACCTGGTTTAGTCCTGGTTTAGTCCTGGTTTAGTACTGGTTTAGAACTGGTTTAGTCCTGGTTTAGACCTGGTTTAGTCCTGGTTTAAACCTGGTTTAGTCCTGGTTTAGACCTGGTTTAGTCCTGGTTTAGACCTGGTTTAGACCTGGTTTAGTCCTGGTTTAGTCCTGGTTTAGTACTGGTTTAGACCTGGTTTAGTCCTGGTTTAGTCCTGGTTTAGTACTGGTTTAGACCTGGTTTAGACCTGGTTCAGTCCTGGTTTAGTCCTTGTTTAGACCTGGTTTAGTCCTGGTTTAGACCTTGTTTAGACCTGGTTTAGTCCTGGTTTAGTCCTGGTTTAGTCCTTGTTTAGACCTGGTTTAGTCCTGGCTTAGACCTGGTTTAGACCTGGTTTAGTCCTGGTTTAGACCTGGTTTAGTCCTGGTTTAGTCCTTGTTTAGACCTGTTTTAGTCCTGGTTTAGACCTGGTTTAGACCTGGTTTAGACCTGGTTTAGTCCTGGTTTAGTCCTGGTTTAGTCCTGGTTTAGTCCTGGTTTAGACCTGGTTTAGCCCTGGTTTAGTCCTGGTTTAGTTCTGGTTTAGTCCTGGTTTAGACCTGGTTTAATCCTTGTTTAGACCTGGTTTAGTCCTGGTTTAGACCTGGTTTAGACCTGGTTTAGACCTGGTTTAGTCCTGGTTTAGTCCTGGTTTAGTCCTTGTTTAGTTCTGGTTTAGTCCTGGTTTAGTCCTGGTTTAGTCCTGGTTTAGTCCCGGTTTAGTCCCGGTTTAGTCCTGGTTTAGTCCTGGTTTAGACCTGGTTTAGTCCTGGTTTAGTCCTTGTTTAGTTCTGGTTTAGTCCTGGTTTAGTCCTGGTTTAGTCTTGGTTTAGTCCTGGTTTAGTCCTGGTTTAGTCCATGTTTAGACCTGGTTTAGTCCCGGTTTAGACCTGGTTTAGTCCTGGTTTAGTCCTGGTTTAGTCCTGGTTTAGACCTGGTTTAGTCCTGGTTTAGTCCTGGTTTAGTCCTGGTTTAGACCTGGTTTAGTCCTGGTTTAGTCCTGGTTTAGTCCTGGTTTAGACCTGGTTTAGTCCTGGTTTAGTCCTGGTTTAGTCCTTGTTTAGACCTGGTTTAGTCCTGGCTTAGACCTGGTTTAGACCTGGTTTAGTCCTGGTTTAGTCCTGGTTTAGTCCTGGTTTAGACCTGGTTTAGCCCTGGTTTAGTCCTGGTTTAGTTCTGGTTTAGTCCTGGTTTAGACCTGGTTTAATCCTTGTTTAGACCTGGTTTAGTCCTGGTTTAGACCTGGTTTAGACCTGGTTTAGACCTGGTTTAGTCCTGGTTTAGTCCTGGTTTAGTCCTTGTTTAGTTCTGGTTTAGTCCTGGTTTAGTCCTGGTTTAGTCCTGGTTTAGTCCCGGTTTAGTCCTGGTTTAGTCCTGGTTTAGTCCTGGTTTAGACCTGGTTTAGTCCTGGTTTAGTCCTTGTTTAGTTCTGGTTTAGTCCTGGTTTAGTCCTGGTTTAGTCTTGGTTTAGTCCTGGTTTAGTCCTGGTTTAGTCCTTGTTTAGACCTGGTTTAGTCCCGGTTTAGACCTGGTTTAGTCCTGGTTTAGTCCTGGTTTAGTCCTGGTTTAGACCTGGTTTAGTCCTGGTTTAGTCCTGGTTTAGTCCTGGTTTAGACCTGGTTTAGTCCTGGTTTAGTCCTGGTTTAGTCCTGGTTTAGACCTGGTTTAGTCCTGGTTTAGTCCTTGTTTAGACCTGGTTTAGTCCCGGTTTAGACCTGGTTTAGTCCTGGTTTAGTCCTGGTTTAGTCCTGGTTTAGTCCTGGTTTAGTCCTTGTTTAGTTCTGGTTTAGTCCTGGTTTAGTCCTGGTTTAGTCCTGGTTTAGTCCCGGTTTAGTCCCGGTTTAGTCCTGGTTTAGTCCTGGTTTAGACCTGGTTTAGTCCTGGTTTAGTCCTTGTTTAGTTCTGGTTTAGTCCTGGTTTAGTCCTGGTTTAGTCTTGGTTTAGTCCTGGTTTAGTCCTGGTTTAGTCCTGGTTTAGTCCTGGTTTAGACCTGGTTTAGTCCTGGTTTAGACCTGGTTTTTAATGGTCCCTGTTGTGTTTGTTTCCCTTTTATTTTTAGTCGTTTTATTTGAATAAAAAGTTTATTTTTAGCTTCAGAGTTTGTTTGGTTTAAGCTTCATTAACGAAGAAAAGAACCAGAAAACAGGACGGAGAGAGAGAAGGAGGGAGGAAACAGAGAGAGAGAAGGAGGGAGGAAACAGAGAGAGGAGGGAGGAAACAGAGAGAGAGAAGGAGGGAGGAAACAGAGAGAGAGAAGGAGGGAGGAAACAGAGAGAGAGAAGGAGGGAGGAAACACAGAGAGAGAGAGAAGGAGGGAGGAAACAGAGAGAGAAGGAGGGAGGAAACAGAGAGAGAAGGAGGGAGGAAACAGAGAGAGAGAAGGAGGGAGGAAACAGAGAGAGAAGGAGGGAGGAAACAGAGAGAGGAGGAGGGAGGAAACAGAGAGAGAAGGAGGGAGGAAACAAAGAGAGAGAAGGAGGGAGGAAACAGAGAGAGAAGGAGGGAGGAAACAGAGAGAGAGAGAAAGAGGGAGGAAACAGAGAGAGAAGGAGGGAGGAAACAGAGAGAGAGAAGGAGGGAGGAAACAGAGAGAGAAGGAGGGAGGAAACAGAGAGAGAAGGAGGGAGGAAACAGAGAGAGAGAAGGAGGGAGGAAACAGAGAGAGAAGGAGGGAGGAAACACAGAGAGAGAGAAGGAGGGAGGAAACAGAGAGAGAGAAGGAGGGAGGAAACAGAGAGAGAGAAGGAGGGAGGAAACAGAGAGAGAAGGAGGGAGGAAACAGATCAAGAGAAGGAGGGAGGAAACAGAGAGAGAGAAGGAGGGAGGAAACAGAGAGAGAAGGAGGGAGGAAACAGAGAGAGAGAAGGAGGGAGGAAACAGAGAGAGAAGGAGGGAGGAAACACAGAGAGAGAAGGAGGGAGGAAACAGAGAGAGAAGGAGGGAGGAAACACAGAGAGAGAAGGAGGGAGGAAACAGAGAGAGAAGGAGGGAGGAAACAGAGAGAGAAGGAGGGAGGAAACAGAGAGAGAAGGAGGGAGGAAACACAGAGAGAGAGAAGGAGGGAGGAAACAGAGAGAAGGAGGGAGGAAACAGAGCGAGAGAAGGAGGGAGGAAACAGAGAGAGGAGGGAGGAAACAGAGAGAGAAGGAGGGAGGAAAGAGAGAGAAAGAAGGAGGGAGGAAACAGAGAGAGAAGGAGGGAGGAAACACAGAGAGAGAGAAGGAGGGAGGAAACAGAGAGAGAAGGAGTGAGGAAACAGAGCAAGACAATGAGGGAGGAAACAGAGAGAGAGAAGGAGGGAGGAAACAGAGAGAGAAGGAGGGAGGAAACAGAGAGAGAGAAGGAGGGAGGAAACAGAGAGAGAAAAAGGGAGGAAACACAGAGAGAGAAGGAGGGAGGAAACACAGAGAGAGAAGGAGGGAGGAAACACAGAGAGAGAGAAGGAGGGAGGGAACAGAGAGAGAAGGAGGGAGCAAACAGAGAGAGAGAAGGAGGGAGGAAACACAGAGAGAGAGAAGGAGGGAGGAAACAGAGAGAAGGAGGGAGGAAACAGAGCGAGAGAAGGAGGGAGGAAACAGAGAGAGAAGGAGGGAGGAAACAGAGAGAGAGAGAAGGAGGGAGGAAACAGAGAGAGAAGGAGGGAGGAAACAGAGAGGGAGAAGGAGGGAGGAAACAGAGAGAGACGGAGGGAGGAAACAGAGAGAGAGAAGGAGGGAGGAAACAGAGAGAGGAGGGAGGAAACAGCGAGAGAAGGAGGGAGGAAACAGAGAGAGAGAAGGAGGGAGGAAACAGAGCGAGAGAAGGAGGGAGGAAACAGAGAGAGAGAAGGAGGGAGGAAACAGAGAGAGAGAAGGGAGGAAACAGAGAGAGAAGGAGGGAGGAAACAGAGAGGGAGAGGAGGGAGGAAACAGAGAGAGAGGAGGGAGGAAACAGAGAGAGAAGGAGGGAGGAAACAGAGAGAGAGAAGGAGGGAGGAAACAGAGAGAGAAGGAGGGAGGAAACAGAGAGAGAAGGAGGGAGGAAACAGAGAGAGAAGGAGGGAGGAAACAGAGAGAGAAGGAGGGAGGAAACAGAGAGAGAAGGAGGGAGGAAACAGAGAGAGAGAAGGAGGGAGGAAACAGAGAGCGAGAAGGAGGGAGGAAACCGAGAGAGAAGGAGGGAGGAAACAGAGAGAGAGAAGGAGGGAGGAAACAGAGAGAGAAGGAGAGAGGAAACAGAGAGAAGGAGGGAGGAAACAGAGAGAGAAGGAGGGAGGAAACAGAGAGAGAGAAGGAGGGAGGAAACAGAGAGAGAGAAGGAGGGAGGAAACAGAGAGAGAAGGAGGGAGGAAACAGAGAGAGAGAAGGAGGGAGGAAACAGAGAGAGAGAAGGAGGGAGGAAACACAGAGAGAGAGAAGGAGGGAGGAAACAGAGAGAGAGAAGGAGGGAGGAAACAGAGAGAAGGAGGGAGGAAACAGAGCAAGAGAAGGAGGGAGGAAACAGAGAGAAGGAGGGAGGAAACAGAGCGAGAGAAGGAGGGAGGAAACAGAGAGAGAAGGAGGGAGGAAACAGAGAGAGAAGGAGGGAGGAAACAGAGAGAGAAGGAGGGAGGAAACAGAGAGAAGGAGGGAGGAAACAGAGAGAGAGAAGGAGGGAGGAAACACAGAGAGAGAGAAGGAGGGAGGAAACAGAGAGAAGGAGGGAGGAAACAGAGCGAGAGAAGGAGGGAGGAAACAGAGAGAGGAGGGAGGAAACAGAGAGAGAAGGAGGGAGGAAAGAGAGAGAAAGAAGGAGGGAGGAAACAGAGAGAGAAGGAGGGAGGAAACACAGAGAGAGAGAAGGAGGGAGGAAACAGAGAGAGAAGGAGGGAGGAAACAGAGCAAGACAAGGAGGGAGGAAACAGAGAGAGAGAAGGAGGGAGGAAACAGAGAGAGAAGGAGGGAGGAAACAGAGAGAGAGAAGGAGGGAGGAAACAGAGAGAGAAGGAGGGAGGAAACACAGAGAGAGTGAGGGAGGAAACAGAGAGAGAGAGAGAAAGAGGGAGGAAACAGAGAGAGAGAAGGGGGGAGGAAACAGAGAGAGAAGGAGGGAGGAAACAGAGAGAGAGAATGAGGGAGGAAACAGAGAGAGAAGGAAGGAGGAAACAGAGAGAAGGAGGGAGGAAACAGAGAGAGAAGGAGGGAGGAAACAGAGAGAAGGAGGGAGGAAACAGAGAGAGAAGGAGCGAGGAAACAGAGAGAGAGAAGCAGGGAGGAAACAGAGAGAGAGAAGGAGGGAGGAAACAGAGAGAGAAGGAGGGAGGAAACAGAGAGAAGGAGGGAGGAAACAGAGCGAGAGAAGGAGGGAGGAAACAGAGAGAGAAGGAGGGAGGAAACAGAGAGAGAAGGAGGGAGGAAACAGAGAGAGAGAAGGAGGGAGGAAACAGAGAGAGAGAAGGAGGGAGGAAACAGAGAGAGAGTAGGAGGGAGGAAACAGAGAGAGAAGGAGGGAGGAAACAGAGAGAGAAGGAGGGAGGAAACAGAGAGAGAGAAGGAGGGAGGAAACAGAGAGAGAAGGAGGGAGGAAAGAGAGAGAGAGAAGGAGGGAGGAAAGAGAGAGAGAGAAGGAGGGAGGAAACAGAGAGAGAGTAGGAGGGAGGAAACAGAGAGAGAGAACGAGCTAGCAAACAGAGAGATAACTCTGGAGTAAACAGAGAGAGAGAAGGAGGGAGGAAACAGAGAGAGAGAAGGAGAGAGGAAGAGGAGGGAGGAAACAGAGAGAAGGAGGGAGGAAACAGAGAAAGAAGGAGGGAGGAAAGAGAGAGAGAGAAGGAGGGAGGAAAGAGAGAGAGAGAAGGAGGGAGGAAACAGAGAGAGAGTAGGAGGGAGGAAACAGAGAGAAGGAGGGAGGAAACAGAGAGAGAAGGAGGGAGGAAACAGAGAGAGAGAGAAGGAGGGAGGAAACAGAGAGAAGGAGGGAGGAAACAGAGCGAGAGAAGGAGGGAGGAAACAGAGAGAGGAGGGAGGAAACAGAGAGAGAAGGAGGGAGGAAAGAGAGAGAAAGAAGGAGGGAGGAAACAGAGAGAGAAGGAGGGAGGAAACACAGAGAGAGAGAAGGAGGGAGGAAACAGAGAGAGATGGTGGGAGGAAACAGAGAGAGAGATGGAGGGAGGAAACAGAGAGAGAGAAGGAGGGAGGAAACAGAGAGAGAAGGAGGGAGGAAACAGAGAGAGAGAAGGAGGGAGGAAACAGAGAGAGAAGGAGGGAGGAAACACAGAGAGAGTGAGGGAGGAAACAGAGAGAGAGAGAGAAAGAGGGAGGAAACAGAGAGAGAGAAGGGGGGAGGAAACAGAGAGAGAAGGAGGGAGGAAACAGAGAGAGAGAAGGAGGGAGGAAACAGAGAGAGAAGGAAGGAGGAAACAGAGAGAAGGAGGGAGGAAACAGAGAGAGAAGGAGGGAGGAAACAGAGAGAAGGAGGGAGGAAACAGAGAGAGAAGGAGCGAGGAAACAGAGAGAGAGAAGCAGGGAGGAAACAGAGAGAGAGAAGGAGGGAGGAAACAGAGAGAGAAGGAGGGAGGAAACAGAGAGAAGGAGGGAGGAAACAGAGCGAGAGAAGGAGGGAGGAAACAGAGAGAGAAGGAGGGAGGAAACAGAGAAAGAAGGAGGGAGGAAACAGAGAGAGAGAAGGAGGGAGGAAACAGAGAGAGAGAAGGAGGGAGGAAACAGAGAGCGAGAAGGAGGGAGGAAACAGAGAGAGAAGGAGGGAGGAAACAGAGAGAGAAGGAGGGAGGAAACAGAGAGAGAGAAGGAGGGAGGAAACAGAGAGAGAAGGAGGGAGGAAACAGAGAGACAGAAGGAGGGAGGAAACAGAGAGAGAGAAAGACAGAACAGAGAGAGAAGAGAAGGGGAGAGGGAGAGAATAAACAGAAAGCGAGAGGAGGGATAGAGGGAAAGAAGTGGAGAGAGAAGGAGAGGAGCGAGGAGAGAGAAAATGGGATACAGATAAAGAGAGAGAACAGAGAAAGAGAGAAACAAAGAGAGGGATGTAGGGAGGGAGAGGAGAGAGAGAAAACGGGACACAGAAAGAGAGAGAACAGAGAGAGAGAGAGATGGAGGAAGGGATGGAGAGGAAAGGAGGGAAGAGAGAGAAAACGGGACACAGATAGCGAGAACAGAGAGATGGAGGGAAAGGAGAAGAGAGACAGAAAAGACACAGAAAGAGAGAGAGAACAGAGAGAGATGAATGGAGAGAGAGGAGAGAAGAGAGAGAGAAAACAAGAAAAAACAGATAAGACAAAAAGAGAGAGAGTGATGGAAGGAGAGAAGAGGGAGAGAGAAAACAGGACACACATAGAGAGAAGAAAGAGATGGAGGGATGGAGGGAAAGGAGAAGAGAGAGAGAAAACAAGTCACAGAGAGAGAGAGAGAGAGAGAGAGAGAGAGGGAAGGAGGAAGAAGAGAGAAGAAAGAGAAAACAGAACACAGAGAAAGAGAGAAAATAACAGAGAGGGCGCAAGAGAAGAGAGAATAGAGGGAAAACAGGACAGACAGAGAGAGAACGACAGAACAGAGAGAGAGAGAGAGAGAGAGAGAGATGGAGGGAGAGGAGAGGAGAGAGAAAACAGGACACAGACACAGGACAGACAGAAAGAGTGAAGGATGGACGGAGGAGAGGGAGAAGAGGAGAAAGGAGAGAGAGAAAACAGAAGACAACGATACAGAACAGAGAGAAAGAGAGAGGGAGTTAGAGGAGGGACGGAGGAAGAGAGAGAAGAGAAGTAACGAGTAAAACAGTTTTTCAGTGCAAAGTGAACTGGAGCCAGGGTTTGATGGACAGGAAGTGCCTCCGGGCTCACTTCCTGTTTGGAACGCAGACGTTAGTGCTGCACGACAAAACGACAGAGTTTGTGCTTCGGGGGAAAATAGAAGAGAAAGAGAGAAAGAGAAAGAACGAGGGAAGGAAGAGAGGAAGAAAGAAAGAAAGAAAGAAAGAATCCACGTCTGGTTTCACAAACTTTAATGTCAAATAATCGAACATAATCTGAATATTATACGTTAAAAAAAATGACTCGAAACCCGACACGTATTTACACATTTATTTATATTCATATCGTCTCTTTGGACTCACAGAAACAGCGACTGCGCCATAAGAAACAGCGGGTGAAACGTTTCCACGCGCCATAAGAAACAGCGGGTGAAACGTTTCCACCCGCCATAAGAAACAGCGGGTGAAACGTTTCCACACATTTCAATCAAAAATCGACCGGTACGGAGTTATTTTCACGGCCAATACCGATGTTTTTGGGTCGATCGGGATTATTTTCTCCACATTATCTCATTTCATGTTAGTACAAACTCATAACCGGCCCAGTGTTTCGCCAAACTCGACCGGAGCTCCGGGGAAAGACTCGAACGTTGAAGCTTAATGCACTTTTTTTCACACAGCAACATCGCCCCCTGCTGGAGACAACGGGACAGGCGTCAGTTTAAATCACGATATTGACCTAAAACGACTTCATAAACGAAACAAGTTCACGGATTTCTACGTTAGAAAACTGAGGTGTCCAATGGAGCTGGATAGAACTAAACCAGGACTAAACCAGGACTAAACCAGGACCAAACCAGGACTAAACCAGGACCAAACCAGGACCAAACCAGGACTAAACCAGGACTAAACCAAGACTAAACCAGGACTAAACCAGGACTAAACCAGGACTAAACCAGGACTAAACCAGGACTAAACCAGGACTAAACCAGGACTAAACCAGGACTAAACCAGGACTAAACCAGGACTAAACCAGGACTAAACCAGGACTAAACCAGGACCAAACCAGGACCAAACCAGGACTAAACCAGGACTAAACCAGGACTAAACCAGGACTAAACCAGGACTAAACCAGGACTAAACCAGGACCAAACCAGGACCAAACCAGGACCAAACCAGGACTAAACCAGGACTAAACCAGGACTAAACCAGGACTAAACCAGGACTAAACCAGGCTGTGGGTCCCTCCTATGGACATCTGCGCATCACATTTACATTTCACGGAAGCCGGGAGGGTTCACAACAAACGTCGTAACACACCCAAAAGTTACAACACAACAAAACGTCAGAACGGAAGTGACGGCGGGACTCCGTTTCCCGAACCGGGAGGGCTCCTGACAAACACGAACGCCACAACGCCAAAAACAAATACACAACATACCAAATAAAACCACAACTGAAGTGTCCGCGGACCAAGTGAGGGGAACTGTTTCCGACGATCGGACAGTAGCATCAGTCCTGCCCGCAAAACAAATTACTTTTACTTCCGTTTCCAACTTTGTTCACTTCGTTCCTTTTCTTTTCACATTCTTCTTCTTCAGCTTTTCCCACTCACTTCCTGTTTGATCCTCCTCACTTGGTCAGAAAATAGAGTCCCGCGGACACTTCCGTTGTGGGTTTTTGTTACGTTGCGGTGTTTGTGTTTGTTTTGAACCCTCCCGGCTTCCGTAAAATATAAATGTGACGTGCAGATGTCCATAGGAGGGACCCACAGCCTGGTTCAGTCCTGGTTCAGTCCTGGTTCAGTCCTGGTTCAGTCCTGGTTCAGTCCTGGTTCAGTCCTGGTTCAGTCCTGGTTTAGTCCTGGTTCAGTCCTGGTTCAGTCCTGGTTTAGTTCTGGTTTAGTCCTGGTTCAGTCCTGGTTCAGTCCTGGTTCAGACCTGGTTCAGTCCTGGTTCAGTCCTGGTTCAGACCTGGTTCAGTCCTGGTTTAGTCCTGGTTCAGTCCTGGTTCAGTCCTGGTTCAGTCCTGGTTTAGTCCTGGTTCAGTCCTGGTTCAGTCCTGGTTCAGTCCTGGTTCAGTCCTGGTTCAGTCCTGGTTCAGTCCTGGTTCAGTCCTGATTTAGTCCTGGTTTAGTCCTGGTTCAGTCCTGGTTCAGTCCTGGTTCAGTCCTGGTTCAGTCCTGGTTCAGTCCTGGTTTGGTTCTATCCGGCTCCCACGGTCACTTCCGTCGAGGCTTTTTGTTGTGTTTTGGCGTTTCGTTCTGAGCCTCCCGTAGCTTCCGTAACATTTGGACCAAAACGACGACGCGGCGCTGCCCGATCCGGCGAGTATCACCCACGAAGAACATCGAGGAGCCGAAGACCAGGGGGACATCGGCAAAATGGCGACCGCCCGTACACCAAAAAGCGCGGTGGGCGACGGGGGCCGAACGCAACGGCCTCGTGCGTCTCAGCGACGCAAGAACAGAAACGAGGCGAATTCCCAGAGACTCAAACACGAGTTTAAACGAGGAACAAACAAAGAACGTGGCGAAAATGGAAAACAAACGTGGAGCAAGAAACAAAAGACAAATGTGTCGTCCTCAAATGCACCACAGAAAGTCCAGAAACGATGAAAAAGAAGAAACGTGATGGAGCTTCACATCAGATCCAGAACATCTCAAACCCTGGGGTCAAAATGGACCCACGTCTGTCATTTCAAAACCACCTTCTCCATCTTATTGGTCCAGTAAGTGTCCTGACCTCCACCTCCACACATCTGTCCTCCTCCACACATCTGTCCTCCTCCACACATCTGTCCACCTCCACACATCTGTCCACCTCCACACATCTGTCCTCCTCCACACATCTGTCCTCCTCCACACATCTGTCCACCTCCTCACATCTGTCCATTTCCACACATCTGTCCACCTCCACACATCTGTCCTCCTCCACACATCTGTCCTCCTCCACACATCTGTCCTCCTCCACACATCTGTCCTCCTCCACCTCCACACATCTGTCCTCCTCCACACATCTGTCCTCCTCCACACATCTGTCCACCTCCACACATCTGTCCTCCTCCACACATCTGTCCTCCTCAGTGTTCAGGCCTTTAAAAGACGTCTAAAAACGTTTCTTTTTAAAATGACTGAAACACTTTATAATATCCAGAGCTGAAGCAGCTCGAATGAGCGGCGAAACGTCTTCAACCAAAAAAACTCTCGTCCAGTTGACACACGGAGTTTTCTCCTTTGCCACTTTATGATATGAAAACCATTTTATGTTGTGGTGTTTCTTTATTTTACAGGTTTTTAATTGTGTTTTATGTCATTTACCTGCTGTGGCACTTTGAGATTCTGTTGAAATGTAAAATAAAATGTATTCTTCTTCTTCTTCCTCTTCTTCTTCTTCTTCTTCCTCTTCTTCTTCTTCTTCCTTTTATTATTATTATTATTATTATTATTATTATTGAGAAAACACAGAAAAACTCTGCATAAACAGTGACCACAGCCTGCAGGGGGCGCTCTCAGTGTCACAGCTGAATGTTTGTTGTGTAATATTCATATCGCTGTAGAAAACCGTACGTTTATTGGATTGTATTTCACACCAGACTTTGCGGCGACACATTTGCACGTCCATCGTTATTCTAACAGATCCACGATGTCGATTCGCCGTAACGATAATAACGTAATAATGTGTTTCCGCTGTAGTTTATCGTCAGTCAGTCGTTTTTCTTTTCTTTTGTCATCTGCTGTGTCTCTCCATTGAGCTGTTACACCGAGAGCGCCCCCTGCAGGTTTGTGACGACTCTTTAAGCAGCGTTTTTTGTGTTTTCTCGGTTTTTCGTTTTGTGTTTTGCGTCGTTTCTCTGTTTGCGGCACGTTTGATGACGACGCGTTTGTTTTTGTTTCTTGCGTCGCGTTTTTTTTTCATTCACACCACGTTCTTCGTTTGTACCTCGTTTAAACTCGAGTTTGAGTTTGTCAATTTGCATCTTTTCTGGACTTGTAGCTTTTTTCTCGAACTCCGTCGACCACCGAAGAAAGGTGCAAAACTGCAAATATCAGCGAAGCGATATCGGTTTATCTCAAACTTCCAGACAAATGTCATTATCGGTAACAGATGGGTATCGTAGTATTACTTGGTATCATTAGCCCCGCCCCTCATTGGCCCCGCCCCACATTAGCCCCGCCCCCTCACTGGCCCCGCCCCCTGTCCGTTCACATTTCCTGTCTCTTGGCGCTCTCTTCCTCCTTCGCCGTTTCGCTCGGGTTCGGACTCTTCTCGGTGACGATCTGCACAGAGACGGTCGGGGGCTTCAGCAGGGGCTCGCTGGCCCGTTTCTGGTTTAAATCCCGGTCCGGACCCTGGTCCAGACCCTGGTCCAGACCCTGGTCCAGATCGGGTTTTGGGTGGGGTCTTGGCGAGCGGCGAGGCGAAGGGCGAGGAGAGTTTAACCTGAGCTGCTTCTTCTGCTCGTACTCAGATGCACTTACGAGGGGCGTCAACACCTGAAATAACAAAAGGCTTTAGTCCTGGTTTAGTCCTGGTTTAGTCCTGGTTTAGTCCTGGTTTAGTCCTGGTTTAGTCCTTGTTCAGTCCTGGTTTAGACCTGATCCTGTTATAAATTGAGTACATAGTCTAATTAAACACACTTTTGTCCTGTAGTTCTGGTCGGGTCTAGTTCTATTCATAGTCCTGGTTTAGTCCCGTTGTAGTCCCGGTGTAGTCCTGGTTTAGTCCCGTTGTAGTCCCAGTTTAGTCCCGGTGTAGTCCCGGTTTAGTCCCGGTTTAGTCCCGGTGTAGTCCTGGTTTAGTCCTGGTTTAGTCCCAGTGTAGTCCCGGTGTAGTCCCGGTGTAGTCCCGGTTTAGTCCCGGTGTAGTCCTGGTTTAGCCCTGGTCCTGGTCTAGTCTTAGTCCCGGTTCAGTCCCGGTGTAGTCCCGGTTTAGTCCCGGTGTAGTCCCGGTTTAGTCCCGGTGTAGTCCCGGTTTAGTCCCGGTGTAGTCCCGGTGTAGTCCCGGTTTAGTCCCGGTGTAGTCCCGGTTTAGTCCCGGTGTAGTCCCGGTTTAGTCCCGGTGTAGTCCCGGTGTAGTCCCGGTGTAGTCCCGGTTTAGTCCCGGTGTAGTCCCGGTTTAGTCCCGGTGTAGTCCCGGTTTAGTCCCGGTGTAGTCCCGGTTTAGTCCCGGTGTAGTCCCGGTGTAGTCCCGGTGTAGTCCCGGTGTAGTCCCGGTTTAGTCCCGGTGTAGTCCCAGTGTAGTCCCAGTGTAGTCCCGGTGTAGTCCCGGTGTAGTCCTGGTTTAGCCCTGGTCCTGGTCTAGTCTTAGTCCCGGTTCAGTCCCGGTGTAGTCCTGGTTTAGTCCCGGTGTAGTCCTGGTTTAGTCCCGGTGTAGTCCCGGTGTAGTCCTGGTTTAGCCCTGGTCCTGGTCTAGTCTTAGTCCCGGTGTAGTCCTGGTTTAGTCCCGGTCTGGTACCTTGGCGGTGTGGTTGAACAGGCTGTAGTCCACTCTGTAGTTCCTGCGTGTGACTCGGATCATCTCCTGGAACAGCGCCCCCCACAGGATGTCGTTGGGGGTGTAGGAGGAGCGGGTCTGGTGCAGGATCCCGGTCGTGTCGTCCGTGTAGGTGAAGGTCACCACCAGCTCGAAGTCGTCGTGGCGCAGCGCGGCGAGGCTGGTGTGGTGCAGCGGGCTGGCGGCGTCCAGCCGGTGCGTGATGGTGGTGGGCGTGGCTAAGGTCACGTGACTCTGCTCCAGCACCAGGTCCTGGTACGACACGTCCACTTTCCCCGTGGAGTGAAACGTGGGGCGGACGATCTGAGCGCGCGCGACGCCTTCCACCAGGTGGTGGCGCCGGAAGTCCCCGACGCGCCACGACAGGCAGAGGGCGCCGTTCCGCAGGTTCACCACGGCGCACTGGCTGAAGCCCACCGTCTGCGCCCGTTTACGCGCCGACGCCATCTTTGCCACCACGATGCCGATGACGAAGGTGTCGATGAAGCAGCTCATCACGTCCTGCACCGTTACCACGACGATCGCCAAACTGCAGTTCTCCGACATCCCCCGGAAACCGTAACTATGGAAACGCACGAGTTACCGTTTATTAAATCTGACTTTTAAAGACCATGTACAGAATATATCCGGTATGGTCACATTTCAAGCAGATCCGGCCTCATCTAAGCACAGAGTCAGTAAAGATTCACTCAGTGATATTTCGTCTTCACTTCTTGTCTTACGACATCGTCCCAAAAGTGAAAGTGTCTGTTTAAAACAACCTTAAAAACTTTAGACAAGAAGCCTTCAGACCTCCATTACTGCAGAATCCTAAGTACAATGTACTGGACTTTAAAGCTCTCAGATGTTTCTGCCGGTCTCATTTTTAAAGTTTTAAATGGGCCCCACCGCCTTTCATGGATTTAATAAGTAGAAAAAATAACAGCAGTGAGAAACAGAGCATCAGAGGAGATCCTAACGCACAAAGGCTCAGGACTAAATTTAGCCAAATCAGAGGCACAAAATGATGGACACACGACCAGAGCAGACCAGAAACTGTGGTGATTATTCAGTGTTTAAAACAGTTCTTAAAACGGGTTAAAAACAAACCAAACCTGCACCAACATGACGCTCGTCTTTCTTCTTGAGCTTCTTAAACTTTAAACCGTTTTTACTGTGAATAACCCTGTGTCTGTTGTGATGTTTCGTACGTCACGTTCTGTCTGTTACTGGAACTGAACGTCTCTGGTGTTTGTTTCCTGCCTCAGGACAACAGAGGAAATTTAGCCTCTGTGCTGAATCCAGCACATTTATGCTGAAGCTGATGTGGACACTGATCACTGTCCTGATGCAAATACAGAAATACATAAATAAATCACAGAGTTAAAATCCCCAGAATTCAGTGCGCCTCAGGAGACATGTTCTCCTCAGATCTAACCTCAGATTACCGGAGGTTCTCACCCGATGGTGGTCTGCGTCTCCAGCGAGAAGAGGAAGGCGGCGGTGAAGCTCCGGACCTCGTACACGCAGGGGTCAGAGGTCGGGTTCTGGACGTCGCCGTGGGCGATGGCGATGACCCAGAAGAGCAGCCCGAAGAACAGCCACGACAGGATGTAGGACAGAGCGAAGACCAGGAACATCACCCTCCAGCGGATCTCCACCAGCGTCGTGAAGATGTCCGTCACCAGGAGCAGCCACTCCTCCGAAACGTGCCGGAAAATCACATTCCCCGTTCCATCTTTCCGCATGAACCTCTGACGAGCGCAGGGGGCGGGGCCAGAGGGCGAAGGGGGCGGGGCCTCAGAGGAGCTTATGGAAGAATACTGAGCCTTAGCCATCCTGGAGGAACCTGAGGAGACAGAGAGGAACCTGAGGAGATACAGAGGAACCTGAGGAGATACAGAGGAACCTGAGGAGACACTGAGGAACCTGAGGAGACAGTGAGGAACCTATGGGGAGACACTGAGGAACCTGAGGAGATACAGAGGAACCTGAGGAGACACTGAGGAACCTGAGGAGACACAGGGGAACCTGAGGAGACACAGGGGAACCTGAGGAGAGAGAGAGGAACCTGAGGAGATACAGAGGAACCTGAGGAGATACAGAGGAACCTGAGGAGATACAGAGGAACCTGAGGAGACACTGAGGAACCTGAGGAGATACAGAGGAACCTGAGGAGACACAGAGGAACCCGAGGAGACACTGAGGAACCTGAGGAGACACTGAGGAACCTGAGGAGACACTGAGGAACCTGAGGAGATACAGAGGAACCTGAGGAGACACTGAGGAACCTGAGGAGACACAGAGGAACCTGAGGAGACACTGAGGAACCTGAGGAGATACAGAGGAACCTGAGGAGATACAGAGGAACCTGAGGAGACACAGAGGAACCTGAGCAGACACTGAGGAACCTGATATAATCTTGGACTAAACCAGAACTAAACCAGGACTAAACCAGGACTAAACCGTAGCTGAAGCAGAGTCCAGGTTTGAAGTAAAGTTCTGAACGATTCGACTCTTTCTCATTTCTCTCCTGAGTCTGAACCTGAAGTTTTTACCACAAAAAACCAAAACCGGAATAATAATAATTTACTGTAATTTCAAAACAACTTTTCCGATCAGACGATTGGATTCGGTCCAAACACACGAGGATTACAGGAAAACCAGGAAACGCCCAAAGCACCGTCCAGACCTGATGGACCTGGGTCAGTCCAGGTTCAGACCGGGTTCAGTCCGGGTTCAGTTCTGGTTCAGTCCTGGTTCAGTTCTGGTTCAATCGTAGATTTGTCCTGGTCTGGTCATAGTTTAGTCCTTGTGCTGACCTGGTCCAGACCTGGTCCAGACCTGGTCCAGACCTGGTCCTGACCTGGTCCAGACCTGGTCCTGACCTGGTCCAGACCTGGTCCAGACCTGGTCCTGACCTGGTCCTGACCTGGTCCAGACCTGGTCCAGACCTGGTCCAGGCCTGGTCCTGACCTGGTCCAGACCTGGTCCTGACCTGGTCCAGACCTGGTCCTGACCTGGTCCAGACCTGGTCCTGACCTGGTCCAGACCTGGTCCAGACCTGGTCCTGACCTGGTCCTGACCTGGTCCAGACCTGGTCCAGACCTGGTCCTGACCTGGTCCTGACCTGGTCCAGACCTGGTCCAGGCCTGGTCCTGACCTGGTCCTGACCTGGTCCAGACCTGGTCCAGGCCTGGTCCTGACCTGGTCCAGACCTGGTCCAGGCCTGGTCCTGACCTGGTCCAGACCTGGTCCTGACCCCGCTGAGGATCTGGTCTCTGGTCTCTGGATGATCTTGTGGTTTTGGATTTTTTCTTTTCCATAATTTCTTTTTTCCGGCTTCATTTAAACGACGTCAGAGCGAAACCGCGTCAGGAAACGAGTCCTGAGAAACAGACCCTGGACCTGAAATGTCCCACAGTGAAGCTTTAACCCTGTTCTACTGCGAGGAAATGTACTAATACGAACACTACGAATACTACGAATACTACGAATACTACAAATACTACTGTGATTCCTACTGCTACTACATCTCTACTCCTATTTCCTTGTTTCCTCTCTCCTTGTTTCCTCTCTCCTTGTTTCTTTCTTTCCTCTTTCCTTGTTTTCTTTGACCTTCTCGTTTCCTTGTTTCCTCTCTCCTTGTTTCCTGTCTTCTCATTTCCTTGTTTCCTCTCTCCTTGTTTCCTCGTTTCCTTGTTTCCTCTCTCCTTGTTTCTTTCTTTCCTCTCTCCTTGTTTCCGCTCTCCTCATTTCCTTGTTTCCTTTGACCTTCTCGTTTCCTTGTTTCCTCTCTTCTCTCTCCTTGTTTCCTCTCTCCTCGTTTCCTTGTTTCCTCTCTCCTCGTTTCCTAGTTTCCGCTCTCCTTGTTTCCTAGTTTCCTCTCTCCTCGTTTCCTTGTTTCCCCTCTCCTTGTTTCCTCTCTCCTCGTTTCCTTTGACCTTCTCGTTTCCTAGTTTGCTCTCTCCTTATTTCCTAGTTTCCTTTCTCCTTGTTTCCTTGTTTCCTCTCTCCTTGTTTCCTCTCTCCTCGTTTCCTAGTTTTCTCTCTCCTTGTTTACTTGTTTCCTCTCTCCTTGTTTCCTCTCTCCTCGTTTCCTTTGACCTTCTCATCCTCCGTTTCAGGTTTGTTTGTTTTTCCCACACCTCTTTTTTCCTTCACTAATTTCCGTTCATCCAAAACTCGCAGAATTACACTTCCACAGGAAGGTTCCTTCATTATGTCCTTCTCTCCTCTCCTCCCTCCCCAACCCCCCTCTCTTTATCTCCGTCTTTATTTCTCTTTCTTCTCTTCTTCTCTCTGCTCTTTTCTCTCTCTTCCTCCTTTTTCCTTCCCTTCTCTCTTTCTCTTCTTACACCCCCCTTTTCTCTCTCCACTCTTTCCCTTTTTTCTTTATCTGCCTTTCTTTTTCTCCTCTTCCCTTCCTCTCTCAGTCCTTCCCCCTCCTCTACTTTCCCTCTTTCCATCTCTCTTTTTCTTTCCTTTCATTCCTCCCTTACCCTCCCTCCTCTCTCTCATCCTCTCCTCTCTCTTGTCCTTTCCCTCCCTCTCCTTCTCCCTACTTCTCTCCTTCCCTTCCTCTCTTTCTCTCTCCCTCCTCCTTTTCCCTTTCCCTCTCTCTTCTCCCCTTTTCTCCTCCCTCTCTCCTCTTTCCTCTCTCCCCCTCTCCTCCATCCCTTTCTCTCCCTCCTCTCCCCCTTTCCTGTCTTCCTCTCCCTCTTTCCTCGCTCTCCTTTCCTCCCTCCCTCCTCGCTCTCTCTTGTCCAGTCCCTTCCTCTCCTCTTTCCTCTCCTCCTCCCTCCCCCTCCTCCTCTCTCTCTCCTTCTTTCTTGTCCTCCGCCGCTGCCTGTTCTGCTCCATTAGATTCCACTTAAGTCCTAATGACGCTTTGCTCCGTGTGTTTCATCCGTGTTTTTCCGTGTTTGACCACAGCAGGTCAGGCCCCGAGGCTCAAAGGCACAAGGGCAGAGCCAAGGAGAGACGGAGGGAAGGAGAGACGGAGGGAAGGAGGGAAGGAGGGAAGGAGGGAAGAAGGGGGGGGAAGAGAGAGACGGAGGGAAGGAGGGAAGGAGGGGGGGAAAGAGAGAGACGGAGGGAAGGAGGGAAGGAGAGACAGAGGGAAGGAGGGAAGGAGGGGGGAAAGAGAGAGACAAAGGGAAGGAGGGAAGGAGAGACGGAGGGAAGGAGGGAAGGAGGGGGGAAAGGAGAGACAGAGGGAAAGGAGAGACGGAGGGAAGGAAGGAAGGAGGGAAAGGAGAGACGGAGGGAAGATGGGGGGAAAGAGAGAGACGGAGGGAAGGAGGGAAGGAGAGACAGAGGGAAGGAGGGAAGGAGGGAAGGAGGGGGGGAAAGAGAGAGACGGAGGGAAGGAGAGACGGAGGGAAGGAGGGGGGAAAGGAGAGACAGAGGGAAAGGAGAGACGGAGGGAAGGAAGGAAGGAGGGAAAGGAGAGACGGAGGGAAGGAGGGGGGAAAGAGAGAGATGGAGGGAAAAAAGGAAGGAGGGAAAGGAGAGACGGAGGGAAGGAGGGAAAGGAGAGACGGAGGGAATGAGGGAAAGGAGAGATGGAGGGAAAGAGGGAAGGAGGGGGGAAGAGAGAGACGAAGGGAAGGAGGGAAGGAGAGACGGAGGGAAGGAGGGAAGGAGGGGGGAAAGGAGAGACGGAGGGAAAGGAGAGACGGAGGGAAAGGAGAGACGGAGGGAAGGAAGGAAGGAGGGAAAGGAGAGACGGAGGGAAGGAGGGACAGGAGAGAGAGACGGAGGGAAGGAGGGAAGGAGAGACAGAGGGAAGGAGGGAAGGAGGGGGGAAAGGAGAGACGGAGGGAAGGAGGGGGGAAAGGAGAGACGGAGGGAAGGAGGGAAGGAGGGGGGGAAAGAGAGAGACGGAGGGAAGGAGGGGGGAAAGGAGAGACGGAGGGAAAGGAGAGACGGAGGGAAAGGAGAGACGGAGGGAAGGAGGGAAAGGAGAGACGGAGGGAAGGAGGGAAAGGAGAGACGGAGGGAAGGAGGGGGGGAAAGAGAGAGGAGAAGGGAAGGAGGGAAGGAGAGATGGAGGGAAGGAGGGAAGGAGGGGGGAAAGGAGAGACAGAGGGAAAGGAGAGACGGAGGGAAGGAAGGAAGGAGGGAAAGGAGAGACGGAGGGAAGGAGGGGGGAAAGGAGAGATGGAGGGAAGGAGGGAAGGAGGGAAAGAGAGAGACGGAGGGAAGGAGGGGGGGAAAGAGAGAGACGGAGGGAAGGAGGGGTGAAAGAACCGAGTGAGTCGAGGAACAGAAAGAGAAAGGACAGGGTTTGGGTTATGATTAGGAAGGGGAAATGGGAAAAGAGAGAAAAGAGGAGAGAAGAAAGAGAGATATGGGGAGAAAAGGGAGAGAAAGAGAAGTGTACGACCCGTAGACTGTTCACATAAATGGACGAGGCAAACGTCCCAAACAGGAAGTGAACGTGGGGACACTTCCGGCTCCATCGATTCCGGCTCCGAATGACTTGAGAGTGAAAAGCTCCCGTCTGCTCCGGACCGGCCGCTGTGGCCTCGTCGTTTTGGGTTTAAACGTTCGTGTTTACGCTCTACGGGGTCCCGGGGTTTAACCTCGATGAGCTTCATTTGACTGACGACTTTACGTCTTTACGGGAGACGCAACGAAACAGTTTCCCCGGCGATTCGATGCGTCCGTCGATGATACGCGGGTCGCAGCGTCGATCTGATTTTGAGACGTTTTAAGATGTGAAAAAAACCCTCATGTATTTTATTTCTGCTCATGATGTTCCACACAACACGACTGCAGCTGGAGTTTAGATGTGCAGAGTTTTTCAGGCTGTTTTATATTTTATGACAGACCAGTTTACTCATAGACTTTGTTTGGACTGAAATGAATCACCGTGTTGGAAACTATTTGTGTCCAAACACGTTGTCAAGTGGAGCGGCGTGTCTGAAGTTGCCGTAGTTCTGTGGAAGTTGCGGAAGACGGAAATTGTGAAAACTGTCTTTTCGTGGAACACTGTAAACTGTTTTCTGCAGCAGCGTCACATGACCCATGTCCCGAACCAGCGGATCAGGAAGGAGCAGGTCCCAGGCCTTGTCCACACGTATCTGATAAACCGAAGATGTTTTGGTGCGTTTTGACCCGTCGTCCGCACGAACACGCATCAGAAACGAGTATTCAGGGAAAACTCCGGCCAAAGTGAAGATTTTATGCCCGTTTGTGTGGACAGAGATAACTGGGGTTTTGCCTTTTAAAACGTCACTGTCTGCGCCAAAAAATATGAATCTGCCCTGACGTCAAACGTGCGACATTTGTTTAGGCGACTGCAAAAGCCAAAGCCAAAGCAGAATATGGACCGGAGTCGTTTCTTCAGAGCTGTGGGACCATTAATTTAGTTTAGGAGCAATTCTGACTCCGAGTCTGTCCAGACAGAGGAGCTCGGCGCCATGTTTGACGGCGAAGTGATGGAAATAACGCCACCTACAGGTCTGGAATGTGTATGAATGTGGTTGAAAACGCAGATGTTCGGTTATGTGTGGAAGGTGTTTTTTCCGAAGACGAGGTGGTGCGGATAAAACTATTTTTATAAACGGAGGGGGGGAAATGTTCGGTTTTAAAAATACCCGGCTACGTGTGGACATGGCCACAGTGACGCGGCAGCTCGAGTCCTGCACGGGTTCGGTACCCGCGGATTCCCGACGCGTGACCCACAGATTTGAATGAAACAGGTGGAAAATGCTGTGCTGTGTCGGGCTCAGGCTCAGGTCGGAGGCAGGAGAGCGTGGGTCTAATCTGCGCTTTACAAAACAAGTGCGAGCAACAAACAGGGCCGTGTTTTAGTGGAATGCAAACGTGCCGTTGTTTTTACAAGATGATCAACTGTAAAATCCACATCCGTCCATCCTGCACGAGCGCATTCCCACAGATCTCTGCCACTGTCATTTTCAAACCACGTATACGACGTCCTGCGGTTCAGAATGACCCGAGGAGCCGAAGAGAAAATGAGCGAGCGGAGAGTTCAGAGTTGTGGCTCTTTTCTGTCTCTCGGACTGATTTTCATTCAGGTGAGTTTCAGGTGTTTGTATTTACAGCCGGTCGGATCGGGTCCGGGATTTTACTTCAGTTCTGTCAGAAAACGGGTCGGGTGCAGACTGAGGTGTGACGGTTTGTGCGGTTTGTCTAAATCAGACCCGTGTGCGGGACTCTGAACAGAGCTCCTCTCCTACGTCAGAGTATCACCGCTTTCACTCGTCCACGCGGCGCCGGATCAGATCTGTGCTCGGGCGAATACGTCGGAGCCGGTGGCACCAGATCTTTCCGTCTCTGGAGCCGTTTTTCCATCGGATCAGTGTGGACGAACACGGGATCAGATACGTACGAGTGTGGACGGGGCGTGAACACAGCCTGTAGGAGAGAGACTCAGACTTTTCCTCTTGTGGTGATTTGATGAGTGATGATGAGGATAGATTCTGTATGTATAGTACTTAAAGTATAGCAGTCAGTAAATAGTATATATTCTTTACATATATAGTACAGATTGTTTCTAATCCATCTGCATAAATCCCACATGTATCTTATACCGTAGTCCACATGTGTCAAACATGCGGCCCGGGGGCCAGATCCGGCCCTCCAAGACCTTTAATCTGGCCCTCGGCTGATTTTTCTATTAAAATACTTAAAATTTTCAGATTTTTCTGTTAATTTTCTGCACCGTTCAGCACAGCAGCGTCTCCGGCGTTTCTGTACGTTGCGACTCCCAC
>CM068360.1:33886333-33936333 GCA_034769755.1 Odontamblyopus lacepedii | reverse complement strand
AACGGCAGGTGAGCATGTACAGGTGAAACGGCAGGTGAAATGTCAAGTGAAACGGCAGGTGAAATGTCAAGTGAAATGGCAGGTGAAATGCCAGGTGGAACGTCAGGTGAAGGGAGCGTGTACAGGTGAAACAGCAGGTGAAATGGAGGAGCATGTGCAGGTGAAACGGCAGATGCTGGAGCATGTGCAGGTGAAACAGAAGGTGAAACAACAGGTGCGTGAGGGTGTACAGGTGAAACGGCAGGTGAAGGAGAGTGTACAGGTAAAACGACAGGTGAAGTGACAGGTGAAACAGCAGGTGAGACAGCAGGTGAAGGAGTGTGTGCAGGTGAAATGGCAGGTGAAATGGCAGGTGAGTGTGTGCAGGTGAAACGGCAGGTGAGTGTGTGTAGGTGAAACGGCAGGTGAAACAGCAGGTAAGCGTGTGCAAGTGAAACGGCAGGTGAAACAGCAGGTGAGCATGTGCAAGTGAAACAGCAGGTGAAACGGCAGGTGAAGGAGCGTGTACAGGTGAGATGGCAGGTGAAACAGCAGGTGAGCATGTGCAGGTGAAACGGCAGGTGAAGGAGTGTGTGCAGGTGAAATGGCAGGTGAAACGGCAGGTGAGCGTGTGCAGGTGAAACGGCAGGTGAGCGTGTGCAAGTGAAACGGCAGGTGAAACGGCAGGTTTAGTTTAGTTTATTTGAAGGACAATGTGCAGTTACATTGACAGACGGCTGCACCAGGTTTAGCAGAATGCTACTTTCCGTCGGTCGTCCTAAAACAGACAAACATTCAGCACCGCGGACAAGGTCAAAAACAATACAAAACACATCAGTGCAAAAATGTAAAAGTACAAATTATTCAGTGTTCAATACAGACGAATAAAACAAGTGGTACAGCAACACAGGGAAACAGAAGCAATTACTTAAGGTGCGAGGGGTCAGAATTACTTAAAGTGCGGAGAGTGTTCAGGTGAAACAGCAGGTGAAGGAGAGTGTTCAGGTGAAACAGCAGGTGAAGGAGAGTGTTCAGGTGAAACAGCAGGTGAAGGAGAGTGTTCAGGTGAAACAGCAGGTGAAGGAGAGTGTTCAGGTGAAACAGCAGGTGAAGGAGAGTGTTCAGGTGAAACAGCAGGTGAAACAGCAGGTGAAGGAGAGTGTTCAGGTGAAACAGCAGGTGAAGGAGAGTGTTCAGATGAAACAGCAGGTGAAGGAGAGTGTTCAGGTGAAACAGCAGGTGAAGGAGAGTGTTCAGGTGAAACAGCAGGTGAAGGAGAGTGTTCAGGTGAAACAGCAGGTGAAGGAGAGTGTTCAGGTGAAACAGCAGGTGAAGGAGAGTGTTCAGGTGAAACAGCAGGTGAAGGAGAGTGTTCAGGTGAAACAGCAGGTGAAGGAGAGTGTTCAGGTGAAACAGCAGGTGAAGGAGAGTGTTCAGGTGAAACAGCAGGTGAAGGAGAGTGTTCAGATGAAACAGCAGGTGAATCTGCAGGTGAAACAGCAGGTGAAGGAGAGTGTTCAGGTGAAACAGCAGGTGAAGGAGAGTGTTCAGGTGAAACAGCAGGTGAAACAGCAGGTGAAGGAGAGTGTTCAGGTGAAACAGCAGGTGAAACAGCAGGTGAAGGAGAGTGTTCAGATGAAACAGCAGGTGAATCGGCAGGTGAAACAGCAGGTGAAACAGCAGGCGAATCGGCAGGTGCATCGGCAGGTGAATCGGCAGGTGAATCGGCAGGTGAATCGGCGGGTGAATCGGCAGGTGAATCGGCAGGTGAAGGAGAGTGTTCAGGTGAAACGGCAGGTGAATCGGCAGGTGAATCGGCAGGTGAATCGGCAGGTGAGCGTGTGCAGCTGAGCTCTGCTCTTGTGGCTGACCTGAGCAGAAGGAGCCGAGTCTCAAACACAAACACAAATGTTTGGACACAAACGGGAGGAAAACCACAGATTTGCTCCGGTCGTTTTGTTTTGGGCATAAAATATTTCCTAAACAAACCCGGCGACACAGACGTGTTTCTGTTTTAGCTTCAGTTCTGCCGGAACATTTAGTTTGAGTGTTTCAGGACTTTTCTCTTCACTCGATTTAACTAAAGTTTGATTTTTTGTCTCTGTTGTTTTGACATTTCGACGAATCCGAGTCGAGGATTCGTCAGGATTCTGTGATCGACCTTCAGAGAAAAGCCTCAGATAAACCTGCACAATTCAGACCAACACACGAGTCTGAATAGAGCCGATTCTCCACTACCGAGAGCCGATTCTCCGAGAGCCGATTCTCCACTACCGAGAGCCGATTCTCCGAGAGCCGATTCTCCACTACCGAGAGCCGATTCTCTGCTCTCACCACGACTCCCCCGAAAACCACAAATCTGGTTTAGTCCTGGTTTAGTCCTGGTTTAATCCTGGTTTAGTCCTGGTTTAGTCCTGGTTTAGTCCTGGGTTAGTCCTGGTCTAGTCCTGGTTTAGTCCCAGTTTAGTCTTGGTATAGTCCTGGTCTTGGTCTGGTTTAGTCCTGGTTTAGTCCTGGTTTAGTCCTGGGTTAGTCCTGATTTATTTATTTATTTATTTGTTTATTTGGATGGGACAGTGCATATTCATGAACATACAATTTGTATGAAATCACACATATTGATGTAAATACGCCGGATTTAGCTCAGGTGCTAATTTCCATCCGTAGTCCCATATATAAAATATATAAAATACACATAAAATAGACATTTGACAGACTCGATAAATATAACTAACAATATGCATAATAGTGAACAATATGATTTAGTCCTGGTTTAGTCCTAGTTTAGTCCCGGTTTAGTCCTGGTCTTGGTCTGGTTTAGTCCTGGCATAGTCCTGGTCTTGGCCTGGTTTAGTCCTGGTTTAGTCCTGGGTTAGTCCTGGTCTTGGCCTGGTTTTGTCCTGGTTTAGTCCTGGTTTAGTCCTGGGTTAGTCCTGGTCTTGGTCTGGTTTAGTCCTGGTTTAGTCCTGGGTTAGTCCTGGTCTTGGTCTGGTTTAGTCCTGGTTTAGTCCTGGTCTAGTCCTGGTCTTGGTCTGGTTTAGTCCTGGTTTAGTCCTGGGTTAGTCCTGGTCTTGGTCTGGTTTAGTCCTGGTTTAGTCCTGGGTTAGTCCTGGTCTTGGTCTGGTCTCAGACTCTTTGTGTCCTGAGTCTATTGTCTGGGCTGAAGTGGGTTAGTCTTTTGTCTAGAACTAAACCAGGACTAAAGGAGACCCGAGACCGGTCTGAGGATTATGTAATGGACTCCGCTGGGGTCTGACCCGATCCAAGTCCAGTCCGAGTCCAGAACCACATGAGTCCAGCGCTGCACTTGGACCTGAACCGGACCTTTGGTCTCACACAGAGCCACAGCTGCCCCGGGACTAAACCAGGTCTAAACCAGGACTAAACCAGGACTGAAGCAGGACTAAACCAGGACTAAACCAGGATCGAAGACCGAGACTAAACCAGGACTAAACCAGGACTGACGTCAGACTAAACCTGGACTAAACCTGGACTAAACCTGGACCAAAGACAGAGACTAAACCAGGACTAAACCAGGACTGACGTCAGACTAAACCTGGACCAAAGACAGAGACTAAACCTGGACTAAACCTGGACTAAACCTGGACCAAAGACAGAGACTAAACCTGGACTAAACCTGGACTAAACCTAGACCAAAGACAGAGACTAAACCTGGACTAAACCTGGACTAAACCTAGACCAAAGACAGAGACTAAACCTGGACTAAACCTGGACTAAACTTAGACCAAAGACAGAGACTAAACCAGGTCTAAACCAGGACTAAACCAGGACTGAAGCAGGACTAAACCTGGACTAAACCAGGACTGACGTCAGACTAAACCTGGACCAAAGACAGAGACTAAACCTGGACTAAACCTGGACTAAACCTGGACCAAAGACAGAGACTAAACCTGGACTGAACCTGGACTAAACCTGGACCAAAGACAGAGACTAAACCTGGACTAAACCTGGACTAAACCTAGACCAAAGACAGAGACTAAACCTGGACTAAACCTGGACTAAACCTGGACCAAAGACAGAGACTAAACCTGGACTGAACCTGGACTAAACCTGGACTAAACCTGGACCAAAGACAGAGACTAAACCTGGACTAAACCTGGACTAAACCTGGACCAAAGACAGAGACTAAACCTGGACTAAACCTGGACTAAACCTGGACCAAAGACAGAGACTAAACCTGGACTAAACCTGGACTAAACCTGGACTAAACCTGGACCAAAGACAGAGACTAAACCTGGACTAAACCTGGACTAAACCTGGACCAAAGACAGAGACTAAACCTGGACTAAACCTGGACTAAACCTGGACCAAAGACAGAGACTAAACCTGGACTAAACCTGGACTAAACCTGGACTAAACCTGGACCAAAGACAGAGACTAAACCTGGACTAAACCTGGACTAAACCTGGACTAAACCTGGACCAAAGACAGAGACTAAACCTGGACTAAACCTGGACTAAACCTGGACTAAACCTGGACCAAAGACAGAGACTAAACCTGGACTGAACCTGGACTAAACCTGGACCAAAGACAGAGACTAAACCTGGACTAAACCTGGACCAAAGACAGAGACTAAACCTGGACAAACTGGACAGACTCGTGTGGGGCTTGTGGGCGGAGCCTCGTACAAACTCGTGTGTGGGCGTGGGCTTGTGGGCGGAGCCTCATAGAGACTCGTGTGGAGCTTGTGGGCGGAGCCTCGTACAGACTCGTGTAGGGGCGTGGGCTTGTGGGCGGAGCCTCATACAGACTTGGAGGGTTTGAATAGGGTGGAGGAGAGATCTCTAGATGATTCAGACTCTTAAACGTCTTCAGGTTTTGATGAGGGAGCAGAAATGTCCAAACATGGTCCAGGATAATTCTCCCGCTTCAATATTCCGAGTTTTATGAGTCGGAGCGTTCGGACGATGAGCTCATCCTGTTTTATGATCCTCTCCTGGTTTGTTTCATTCACACCTCAGATCTGACCCGCCACAGTCGTACAGAAAGACCCACTTTAGACCGGGTTTAGACCGGGTTTAGACCGGGTTTAGACCGGGTTTAGACCGGGTTTGGACCGGGTTTAGACCGGGTTTAGACCAGGTTTAGACCTGATTTAGACCTGGTTTAGACCTGGTTTGGACCTGATTTATACCTGGTTTAGTCCTGGTTTAGATCTGGTTTAGTCCTGGTTTAGTCCTGGTTTAGACCTGGTTTAGTCCTGGTTTAGTCCTGGTTTAGATCTGGTTTAGTCCTGGTTTAGTCCTGGTTTAGACCTGGTTTAGTCCTGGTTTAGATCTGGTTTAGTCCTGGTTTAGTCCTGGTTTAGACCTGGTTTAGTCCTGGTTTAGACCTGGTTTAGTCCTGGTTTAGATCTGGTTTAGTCCTGGATTAGTCCTGGTTTAGACCTGGTTTAGTCCTGGTTTAGTCCTGGTTTAGTCCTGGTTTAGACCTGGTTTAGTCCTGGTTTAGATATGGTTTAGTCCTGGTTTAGTCCTGGTTTAGTCCTGGTTTAGTCCTGGTTTAGATCTGGTTTAGTCCTGGTTTAGTCCTGGTTTAGTCCTGGTTTAGATCTGGTTTAGACCTGGTTTAGTCCTGGTTTAGTCCTGGTTTAGTCCTGGTTTAGTCCTGGTTTAGATCTGGTTTAGACCTGGTTTAGTCCTGGTTTAGTCCTGGTTTAGTCCTGGTTTAGATCTGGTTTAGTCCTGGTTTAGTCCTGGTTTAGTCCTGGTTTAGACCTGGTTTAGTCCTGGTTTAGTCCTGGTTTAGACCTGGTTTAGTCCTGGTTTAGTCCTGGTTTAGTCCTGGTGCAGAAGTTTTGCTGAATCAGCACATTTTTAAAGTTCAACGTTATTTTTCATAAACACAAACTGATCATTTTACAAGAGACAGTGTTTGGTATCAAACCAGGACTGAACCAGGTCTAAACCAGGACTAAACCAGGACTAAACCAGGTCTAAACCAGGACTAAACCAGGTCTAAATCAGGTCTAAACCAGGACTAAACCAGGTCTAAATCAGGTCTAAACCAGGTCTAAACCAGGACTAAACCAGGTCTAAATCAGGTCTAAACCAGGTCTAAAACAGGACTAAACCAGGACTAAACCAGGTCTAAACCAGAACTAAACCAGGTCTAAACCAGGACTAAACCAGAACTACAACAGGTCTAAACCAGGACTAAACCAGGTCTAAATCAGGTCTAAATCAGGTCTAAACCAGGTCTAAACCAGGACTAAACCAGGTCTAAATCAGGTCTAAACCAGGTCTAAACCAGGACTAAACCAGGACTAAACCAGGTCTAAATCAGGACTAAACCAGAACTACAACAGGTCTAAACCAGGACTAAACCAGGTCTAAATCAGGTCTAAACCAGGACTAAACCAGGTCTAAATCAGGTCTAAACCAGGACTAAACCAGGTCTAAATCAGGTCTAAACCAGGACTAAACCAGGTCTAAATCAGGTCTAAACCAGGACTAAACCAGGTCTAAATCAGGTCTAAACCAGGTCTAAACCAGGACTAAACCAGGACTAAACCAGGTCTAAACCAGAACTAAACCAGGTCTAAACCAGGACTAAACCAGAACTACAACAGGTCTAAACCAGGACTAAACCAGGTCTAAATCAGGTCTAAACCAGGTCTAAACCAGGACTAAACCAGGTCTAAATCAGGTCTAAACCAGGTCTAAACCAGGACTAAACCAGGACTAAACCAGGTCTAAATCAGGACTAAACCAGAACTACAACAGGTCTAAACCAGGACTAAACCAGGTCTAAATCAGGTCTAAACCAGGACTAAACCAGGTCTAAATCAGGTCTAAACCAGGACTAAACCAGGTCTAAATCAGGTCTAAACCAGGTCTAAACCAGGACTAAACCAGGTCTAAATCAGGTCTAAACCAGGTCTAAACCAGGACTAAACCAGGACTAAACCAGGTCTAAACCAGAACTAAACCAGGTCTAAACCAGGACTAAACCAGAACTACAACAGGTCTAAACCAGGACTAAACCAGGTCTAAATCAGGTCTAAACCAGGTCTAAACCAGGACTAAACCAGGTCTAAATCAGGTCTAAACCAGGTCTAAACCAGGACTAAACCAGGACTAAACCAGGTCTAAACCAGAACTAAACCAGGTCTAAACCAGGACTAAACCAGAACTACAACAGGTCTAAACCAGGACTAAACCAGGTCTAAATCAGGTCTAAACCAGGTCTAAAACCAGGACTAAACCAGGTCTAAATCAGGTCTAAACCAGGTCTAAACCAGGACTAAACCAGGACTAAACCAGGTCTAAATCAGGACTAAACCAGAACTACAACAGGTCTAAACCAGGACTAAACCAGGTCTAAATCAGGTCTAAACCAGGACTAAACCAGGTCTAAATCAGGTCTAAACCAGGACTAAACCAGGTCTAAATCAGGTCTAAACCAGGTCTAAACCAGGACTAAACCAGGTCTAAATCAGGTCTAAACCAGGTCTAAACCAGGACTAAACCAGGACTAAACCAGGTCTAAACCAGAACTAAACCAGGTCTAAACCAGGACTGAACCAGAACTACAACAGGTCTAAACCAGGACTAAACCAGGTCTAAATCAGGTCTAAACCAGGTCTAAACCAGGACTAAACCAGGTCTAAATCAGGTCTAAACCAGGTCTAAACCAGGACTAAACCAGGACTAAACCAGGTCTAAATCAGGTCTAAACCAGGACTAAACCAGGTCTAAATCAGGTCTAAACCAGGACTAAACCAGGTCTAAATCAGGTCTAAACCAGGTCTAAACCAGGACTAAACCAGGTCTAAATCAGGTCTAAACCAGGTCTAAACCAGGACTAAACCAGGACTAAACCAGGTCTAAACCAGAACTAAACCAGGTCTAAACCAGGACTAAACCAGAACTACAACAGGTCTAAACCAGGACTAAACCAGGACTAAACCAGGTCTAAATCAGGTCTAAACCAGGTCTAAACCAGGACTAAACCAGGTCTAAATCAGGTCTAAACCAGGTCTAAACCAGGACTAAACCAGGACTAAACCAGGTCTAAACCAGAACTAAACCAGGTCTAAACCAGGACTAAACCAGAACTACAACAGGTCTAAACCAGGTCTAAACCAGGACTAAACCAGGTCTAAATCAGGTCTAAACCAGGTCTAAACCAGGACTAAACCAGGTCTAAATCAGGTCTAAACCAGGTCTAAACCAGGACTAAACCAGGACTAAACCAGGTCTAAACCAGAACTAAACCAGGTCTAAACCAGGACTAAACCAGAACTACAACAGGTCTAAACCAGGACTAAACCAGGTCTAAATCAGGTCTAAACCAGGTCTAAACCAGGACTAAACCAGGTCTAAATCAGGTCTAAACCAGGTCTAAACCAGGACTAAACCAGGACTAAACCAGGTCTAAATCAGGACTAAACCAGAACTACAACAGGTCTAAACCAGGACTAAACCAGGTCTAAATCAGGTCTAAACCAGGACTAAACCAGGTCTAAATCAGGTCTAAACCAGGACTAAACCAGGTCTAAATCAGGTCTAAACCAGGTCTAAACCAGGACTAAACCAGGTCTAAATCAGGTCTAAACCAGGTCTAAACCAGGACTAAACTAGGACTAAACCAGGTCTAAACCAGAACTAAACCAGGTCTAAACCAGGACTAAACCAGAACTACAACAGGTCTAAACCAGGACTAAACCAGGTCTAAATCAGGTCTAAACCAGGTCTAAACCAGGACTAAACCAGGTCTAAATCAGGTCTAAACCAGGTCTAAACCAGGACTAAACCAGGACTAAACCAGGTCTAAACCAGAACTAAACCAGGTCTAAACCAGGACTAAACCAGAACTACAACAGGTCTAAACCAGGACTAAACCAGGTCTAAATCAGGTCTAAACCAGGTCTAAACCAGGACTAAACCAGGTCTAAATCAGGTCTAAACCAGGTCTAAACCAGGACTAAACCAGGACTAAACCAGGTCTAAATCAGGACTAAACCAGGACTAAACCAGGTCTAAATCAGGTCTAAACCAGGACTAAACCAGGTCTAAATCAGGTCTAAACCAGGTCTAAACCAGGACTAAACCAGGTCTAAATCAGGTCTAAACCAGGTCTAAACCAGGACTAAACCAGGACTAAACCAGGTCTAAACCAGAACTAAACCAGGTCTAAACCAGGACTAAACCAGAACTACAACAGGTCTAAACCAGGACTAAACCAGGTCTAAATCAGGTCTAAACCAGGTCTAAACCAGGACTAAACCAGGTCTAAATCAGGTCTAAACCAGGTCTAAACCAGGACTAAACCAGGACTAAACCAGGTCTAAATCAGGACTAAACCAGGACTAAACCAGGTCTAAATCAGGTCTAAACCAGGACTAAACCAGGTCTAAATCAGGTCTAAACCAGGTCTAAACCAGGACTAAACCAGGTCTAAATCAGGTCTAAACCAGGTCTAAACCAGGACTAAACCAGGACTAAACCAGGTCTAAACCAGAACTAAACCAGGTCTAAACCAGGACTAAACCAGAACTACAACAGGTCTAAACCAGGACTAAACCAGGTCTAAATCAGGTCTAAACCAGGTCTAAACCAGGACTAAACCAGGTCTAAATCAGGTCTAAACCAGGTCTAAACCAGGACTAAACCAGGTCTAAATCAGGTCTAAACCAGGTCTAAAACAGGACTAAACCAGGACTAAACCAGGTCTAAACCAGAACTAAACCAGGTCTAAACCAGGACTAAACCAGAACTACAACAGGTCTAAACCAGGACTAAACCAGGTCTAAATCAGGTCTAAACCAGGTCTAAACCAGGACTAAACCAGGTCTAAATCAGGTCTAAACCAGGTCTAAACCAGGACTAAACCAGGTCTAAATCAGGTCTAAACCAGGTCTAAACCAGGACTAAACCAGGACTAAACCAGGTCTAAATCAGGACTAAACCAGAACTACAACAGGTCTAAACCAGGACTAAACCAGGTCTAAATCAGGTCTAAACCAGGACTAAACCAGGTCTAAATCAGGTCTAAACCAGGACTAAACCAGGTCTAAATCAGGTCTAAACCAGGACTAAACCAGGTCTAAATCAGGTCTAAACCAGGACTAAACCAGGTCTAAATCAGGTCTAAACCAGGTCTAAACCAGGACTAAACCAGGTCTAAATCAGGTCTAAACCAGGTCTAAACCAGGACTAAACCAGGACTAAACCAGGTCTAAACCAGAACTAAACCAGGTCTAAACCAGGACTAAACCAGAACTACAACAGGTCTAAACCAGGACTAAACCAGGTCTAAATCAGGTCTAAACCAGGTCTAAACCAGGACTAAACCAGGTCTAAATCAGGTCTAAACCAGGTCTAAACCAGGACTAAACCAGGTCTAAATCAGGTCTAAACCAGGTCTAAACCAGGACTAAACCAGGACTAAACCAGGTCTAAACCAGAACTAAACCAGGTCTAAACCAGGACTAAACCAGAACTACAACAGGTCTAAACCAGGACTAAACCAGGTCTAAATCAGGTCTAAACCAGGTCTAAACCAGGACTAAACCAGGTCTAAATCAGGTCTAAACCAGGTCTAAACCAGGACTAAACCAGGACTAAACCAGGTCTAAATCAGGACTAAACCAGAACTACAACAGGTCTAAACCAGGACTAAACCAGGTCTAAATCAGGTCTAAACCAGGACTAAACCAGGTCTAAATCAGGTCTAAACCAGGACTAAACCAGGTCTAAATCAGGTCTAAACCAGGTCTAAACCAGGACTAAACCAGGTCTAAATCAGGTCTAAACCAGGTCTAAACCAGGACTAAACCAGGACTAAACCAGGTCTAAACCAGAACTAAACCAGGTCTAAACCAGGACTGAACCAGAACTACAACAGGTCTAAACCAGGACTAAACCAGGTCTAAATCAGGTCTAAACCAGGTCTAAACCAGGACTAAACCAGGTCTAAATCAGGTCTAAACCAGGTCTAAACCAGGACTAAACCAGGACTAAACCAGGTCTAAATCAGGTCTAAACCAGGACTAAACCAGGTCTAAATCAGGTCTAAACCAGGACTAAACCAGGTCTAAATCAGGTCTAAACCAGGTCTAAACCAGGACTAAACCAGGTCTAAATCAGGTCTAAACCAGGTCTAAACCAGGACTAAACCAGGACTAAACCAGGTCTAAACCAGAACTAAACCAGGTCTAAACCAGGACTAAACCAGAACTACAACAGGTCTAAACCAGGACTAAACCAGGTCTAAATCAGGTCTAAACCAGGTCTAAACCAGGACTAAACCAGGTCTAAATCAGGTCTAAACCAGGTCTAAACCAGGACTAAACCAGGTCTAAATCAGGTCTAAACCAGGTCTAAACCAGGACTAAACCAGGACTAAACCAGGTCTAAACCAGAACTAAACCAGGTCTAAACCAGGACTAAACCAGAACTACAACAGGTCTAAACCAGGACTAAACCAGGTCTAAATCAGGTCTAAACCAGGTCTAAACCAGGACTAAACCAGGTCTAAATCAGGTCTAAACCAGGTCTAAACCAGGACTAAACCAGGACTAAACCAGGTCTAAATCAGGACTAAACCAGAACTACAACAGGTCTAAACCAGGACTAAACCAGGTCTAAATCAGGTCTAAACCAGGACTAAACCAGGTCTAAATCAGGTCTAAACCAGGACTAAACCAGGTCTAAATCAGGTCTAAACCAGGTCTAAACCAGGACTAAACCAGGTCTAAATCAGGTCTAAACCAGGTCTAAACCAGGACTAAACCAGGACTAAACCAGGTCTAAACCAGAACTAAACCAGGTCTAAACCAGGACTAAACCAGAACTACAACAGGTCTAAACCAGGACTAAACCAGGTCTAAATCAGGTCTAAACCAGGTCTAAACCAGGACTAAACCAGGTCTAAATCAGGTCTAAACCAGGTCTAAACCAGGACTAAACCAGGTCTAAATCAGGTCTAAACCAGGTCTAAACCAGGACTAAACCAGGACTAAACCAGGTCTAAACCAGAACTAAACCAGGTCTAAACCAGGACTAAACCAGAACTACAACAGGTCTAAACCAGGACTAAACCAGGTCTAAATCAGGTCTAAACCAGGTCTAAACCAGGACTAAACCAGGTCTAAATCAGGTCTAAACCAGGTCTAAACCAGGACTAAACCAGGACTAAACCAGGTCTAAATCAGGACTAAACCAGGACTAAACCAGGTCTAAATCAGGTCTAAACCAGGACTAAACCAGGTCTAAATCAGGTCTAAACCAGGTCTAAACCAGGACTAAACCAGGTCTAAATCAGGTCTAAACCAGGTCTAAACCAGGACTAAACCAGGACTAAACCAGGTCTAAACCAGAACTAAACCAGGTCTAAACCAGGACTAAACCAGAACTACAACAGGTCTAAACCAGGACTAAACCAGGTCTAAATCAGGTCTAAACCAGGTCTAAACCAGGACTAAACCAGGTCTAAATCAGGTCTAAACCAGGTCTAAACCAGGACTAAACCAGGACTAAACCAGGTCTAAATCAGGACTAAACCAGGACTAAACCAGGTCTAAATCAGGTCTAAACCAGGACTAAACCAGGTCTAAATCAGGTCTAAACCAGGTCTAAACCAGGACTAAACCAGGTCTAAATCAGGTCTAAACCAGGTCTAAACCAGGACTAAACCAGGACTAAACCAGGTCTAAACCAGAACTAAACCAGGTCTAAACCAGGACTAAACCAGAACTACAACAGGTCTAAACCAGGACTAAACCAGGTCTAAATCAGGTCTAAACCAGGTCTAAACCAGGACTAAACCAGGTCTAAATCAGGTCTAAACCAGGTCTAAACCAGGACTAAACCAGGACTAAACCAGGTCTAAATCAGGACTAAACCAGGACTAAACCAGGTCTAAATCAGGTCTAAACCAGGACTAAACCAGGTCTAAATCAGGTCTAAACCAGGTCTAAACCAGGACTAAACCAGGTCTAAATCAGGTCTAAACCAGGTCTAAACCAGGACTAAACCAGGACTAAACCAGGTCTAAACCAGAACTAAACCAGGTCTAAACCAGGACTAAACCAGAACTACAACAGGTCTAAACCAGGACTAAACCAGGTCTAAATCAGGTCTAAACCAGGTCTAAACCAGGACTAAACCAGGTCTAAATCAGGTCTAAACCAGGTCTAAACCAGGACTAAACCAGGACTAAACCAGGTCTAAATCAGGACTAAACCAGGACTAAACCAGGTCTAAATCAGGTCTAAACCAGGACTAAACCAGGTCTAAATCAGGTCTAAACCAGGTCTAAACCAGGACTAAACCAGGTCTAAATCAGGTCTAAACCAGGTCTAAACCAGGACTAAACCAGGACTAAACCAGGTCTAAACCAGAACTAAACCAGGTCTAAACCAGGACTAAACCAGAACTACAACAGGTCTAAACCAGGACTAAACCAGGTCTAAATCAGGTCTAAACCAGGTCTAAACCAGGACTAAACCAGGTCTAAATCAGGTCTAAACCAGGTCTAAACCAGGACTAAACCAGGACTAAACCAGGTCTAAATCAGGACTAAACCAGGACTAAACCAGGTCTAAATCAGGTCTAAACCAGGATTAAACCAGGTCTAAATCAGGTCTAAACCAGGTCTAAACCAGGACTAAACCAGGTCTAAATCAGGTCTAAACCAGGTCTAAACCAGGACTAAACCAGGACTAAACCAGGTCTAAACCAGAACTAAACCAGGTCTAAACCAGGACTAAACCAGAACTACAACAGGTCTAAACCAGGACTAAACCAGGTCTAAATCAGGTCTAAACCAGGTCTAAACCAGGACTAAACCAGGTCTAAATCAGGTCTAAACCAGGTCTAAACCAGGACTAAACCAGGACTAAACCAGGTCTAAATCAGGACTAAACCAGGACTAAACCAGGTCTAAATCAGGTCTAAACCAGGTCTAAACCAGGACTAAACCAGGTCTAAATCAGGTCTAAACCAGGTCTAAACCAGGACTAAACCAGGACTAAACCAGGTCTAAACCAGAACTAAACCAGGTCTAAACCAGGACTAAACCAGAACTACAACAGGTCTAAACCAGGACTAAACCAGGTCTAAATCAGGTCTAAACCAGGTCTAAACCAGGACTAAACCAGGTCTAAATCAGGTCTAAACCAGGTCTAAACCAGGACTAAACCAGGACTAAACCAGGTCTAAATCAGGACTAAACCAGGACTAAACCAGGTCTAAATCAGGTCTAAACCAGGTCTAAACCAGGACTAAACCAGGTCTAAATCAGGTCTAAACCAGGTCTAAACCAGGACTAAACCAGGTCTAAATCAGGTCTAAACCAGGACTAAACCAGGACTAAACCAGGACTAAACCAGGTCTAAATCAGGACTAAACCAGATCTAAACCAGTTCTAAACCAGGATTAAATGATTTTTAGTTCATTGATTTTTTGTTGTCAGTTTTGTCGTGTGGATTTGTAAATTATTATTATTAAAAACATTCAAACGAAACATGACGATTACTCACTGTATCACCTGCTCCTGTCGCTCCTGTCACTCCTGTCACTCCTGCCTGCTCCTGTCGCTCCTGTCACTCCAATCTGCTCCTGTCACTCCTGTCGCTCCTGTCACTCCTGCCTGCTCCTGTCACTCCTGTCGCTCCTGTCACTCCAATCTGCTCCTGTCGCTCCTGTCACTCCTGCCTGCTCCTGTCACTCCAATCTGCTCCTGTCGTTCCTCTCTGTCCCTGTCGTTCTTCTCGCTCCTGTCTGTCCCTGTCGGCCCTGTCGCTCCTGTCGGCCCTGTCGCTCCTGTCGCTCCTGTCTGTCCCTGTCGCTCCTGTCTGTCCCTGTCTCTTCAGATTTCCAGAACGCTCCGTTTCAGGTGGAGGTTCGTCAGGAGCAGTGACGTGTGAAGAGCAAAGTCCAGAGCCACAAATGACCAAAATCTGACAATTATTAAAACAGAAAAACAAACACGGGCGGAACAGAGGCTGAACACTCCGTACTCACAGCCAGAGGGTTCCCGGTTCAACCCCCGGGCCTTCCTGCCCTCCTGTGTGCAGTTTGCGTGTTCTCCCTGTGTCTGGGTTTCCTTCATCAAACCTAAAGCACCTCCTGACCCAAACCAGGACGGGTCAGGTGCAGGTTTAACCCAGAGACCCTGGAGGACGGGTCTGAGGGAGCGCGACGTCACCGCAGCGTTCAGCTCCAGTCAAATGAAGCTCATCGAGGCCTGATTTACGGGCAAAAGAGTGAAATGAAAACCCCAGCGTTTCTAAACCGTCTCTGACCACACCCTGGACATACCTCTGGACATGGAGAACCCTCGGGGACAGGAAGTGAGCATGGGCGCTCTTCTGGGTCCATCAACACAGGCTCCAATTCACCTTACACTGAAAAACTGACTCCCCTCACTTAATGTTCGTATTAACTTGCTTTAGATGATCGTGGATCGTGGTGTTTTTATTTCGCTGGCCTCGATGAGCTTCATTCTGAGTCAGACGCTGTGGGTGACGTCAGACTCTCTTCAGGCCGCCACACACTACAGGATTTCAGCGATTTTTAAACACGCAACAAAAAGCGCAAACACCACAGACATGAGGAGCGGCGCCTTCGAAATCGCTCACAAAGACACAAAGTCGGGTCACGCCTCCTGAACTCGGGAAGAAGAAATCGCAGCCAAAATCGGGCAAATTCTCCTGCAGTGTGTGTCGGACTTTAGTCCACATCAGACTGTGGTCTAGGTCTGGGGCCTGGATCTGTAATAAACCCTGGATAAGCCCCTCCCCCCTCTAGTGGCTGCTCCAGGTACTGCAGCTCCGGGAGTTTGGGCCTGGAAAGAGCGCAAAGCATTGTGGGATTTCAACCTGCCCATGTTCTGATAGGGCATCCGGCTTTCACAAAGATAGGATTTTGTAGGATTCTTTTCTGTTTTCACCACATAAGCTTTTATAAAAGTTTAAATCCTCAAAGCGTCTGAAAGTGACCCCACGCTCTGATTGGTCCAAACGCTCCGCGCTCGTTACAGACGTCACGGTGGGAGGAGCCCGGATTGAGGAAGTAAATGTGGAAGAGAAAATAATTCTTGGGCTCATGAGGCGATGAGCTCAGACCACTGGAAACAACACGACACCGTTCTGTGGTCTGGTCCCTGGTCTGGTCCATAGTCTGTATATATGAGCGGGCTAAGCTAACCCGTTAGCCGCCGCGTGCCAAACAGGAAGTGCTCCAGGAGGCTCTTCCGGCTCCTTCTCTCCTTTTTTCTCCTTGACTCACATTAGGATCTTCTGGCTCCTCTGGACCTGCTGCTGTGGCCTCGTCATTTTGGTCTTAAAATGTTAAACCTGCGACACAGGATCCTGAACTTTTTTTCCACTATTTCGACAGTCAAAAAAACCTATTCATATCATAGAGCTTGGTCCAGATTCGCTCCTGTAACCGTGGCATCGTGAGCCTCATTTGAGGGACGCTGACGCTGTGGAGACGAACCCTCACTGAGACACGTCTTTACACAGCCTATGGTCTGGTCCTGGTGGGTCAAATGCAGAGGGTTTGGTCCTGGGCTCTTTTCCCTCATCACAGCTGTGAGCAGGAGACTCGTGGAGCTTCTACGGACATGTATGGGACCCATGAAGGTCATGTGACAGCGGGGGGGTCATGTGACCCGTGCTGTGATCATGTGACCTGTGCCCCTCCCTGCAGGGGGCGCTGTGAGGATCTGTTTTCTCAGATGTGGCTCACACATGGACACAGACTCTCACTGTTCCACTTACGAATGTGACCGTCTTTTTCTTGGTGACCAAATACACCTCACCCCCAACCCCCGAACCCCTGAACCCCCCAACCCCTGAACCCCTGAACCCCCCAACCCCTGAACCCCCCAACCCCTGAACCTCTGAACCTCTGAACCCCTGAACCCCCAACCCCTGAACCCCTGAACCCCTGAACCCCCCAACCCCTGAACCCCCCAACCCCTGAACCTCTGAACCCCTGAACCCCTGAACCCCCAACCCTGAACCTCTGAACCCATGAACCCCCCAACCCCACAACCCCTGAACCCCTGAACCCCTGAACCTCTGAACCCCTGAACCCCCCAACCCCCGAACCCCTGAACCTCTGAACCCCCCAACCCCTGAACCCCCCAACCCCTGAACCCCTGAACCCCTGAACCCCCCAACCCCTGAACCCCTGAACCCCTGAACCTCTGAACCCCTGAACCCCCGAACCCCTGAACCCCCCAACCCCTGAACTCCTGAACCCCCCAACCCCTGACACCCTGAACCCCCAACCCCCGAACCCCTGAACCTCTGAACCTCTGAACCCCCCAACCCCTGAACTCCTGAACCCCCCAACCCCTGAACCCCTGAACCCCCAACCCCCAGAACCCCTGAACCTCTGAACCTCTGAACCCCCCAACCCCCGAACCCCTGAACCTCTGAACCCCCCAACCTCTGAACCCCCCAACCCCTGAACCCCTGAACCCCCAACCCCCGAGAACCCCTGAACCCCTGAACCTCTGAACCCCTGAACCCCCCAACCCCCCAACCCCTGAACCCCTGAACCCCTGAACCTCTGAACCCCTGAACCCCTGAACCTCTGAACCCCTGAACCCCCCAACCCCCCAACCCCTGAACCCCTGAACCCCTGAACCTCTGAACCTCTGAACCCCTGAACCCCCCAACCCCCCAACCCCTGAACCCCTGAACCCCCGAACCCCTGAACCCCTGAACCCCTGAACCCCTGAACCCCCCAACCCCTGAACCCCTGAACCCCTGAACCCCCCAACCTCCCAACCCCTGAACCCTCGAACCCTCGTCCACACAGAGGACCTAAAGTGTCTGTGGTGCTGCAGCTCTGAGGCTGTTGATTTGATCAGGACATTGGACAGTGACATAAATGTGACGTATTTCTGCAAACGTCTCTGATCTGACCAAGATTTTCAAACTTCTGTCAGGTTTTTTATCTTGTTTTCAGATTTATGCTTCACTTCCTTGTGCTGAATTGGTTGTATAATGTTCAAAATTGATCGGACCAACTGCTGTCATGTAAGACTCATTTCAAATACTTACATCTAGAATTTCGCATCTTTGAAGCTGTTCGTACTCATCATAAACTGGTGTTAAGTTTGTTTATCTAGAATTGAGCAGAATTTAAAGCATTTTATCCAGAATTTGGCATCTGAGAACTTATCATCAGGCCCAAAACACTGATCCTAAACTGGTTTTACGTCTGTTTTGTTCTTTTTTCTCTGTAAATAGTTCTGCAGTCTTGTGTCCTGTTCTATACGTGAACAGGGTTTTGGCAAAATAAGCGTTAAAACTTCAGCCTAAACCCCGTCGGTCTGTAGAATAACTTTAGTGTTGTGCATAACTTCTGTGTTAAATCATTGTCACATGATTCATGATTACGTTAACTGACCGAGGGAAAATAAACTAACTGACTAAAAGAATGTTTATGTAAAACGGAGCGTTCATAAACTTATTTCCAGCCCGTGAACTCACAGAGACGTTTCATTCTCGTCTAGAGGTCGTTTATGTGAAGAGAACTTAACGCAGGACAGATCATCAGACTTTTACGTCATTTTCTGATAAATTTAAGTGTTTATTTCTTATATTTTGGCCTTTTTTCCGTATAAAATTCCTCTTCGGAGTCTGATTTCAGGACACAGCTCCTCGCGGTCGTGTGTGAGGAAATGTCGTGCGGCGTAAACTCTTTCATAAATGATTGTTTTGTTTTTCGGTTCGGACGCGCCGAGTTCACGACCTCCTCCTGGCCCCGCCCCCCTGGTCTCTCTAGCCCCGCCCCCTGCTCCCCTAGCCCCGCCCCCTGCTCCCCTAGCCCCGCCCTTTCCCCCGCTTCATTCATAATTCTTCTCCAAATATTTGTGCCGGTGTCGTGCCGCCGTCGTCGTGGCGTCTGGATCCACTTAGCCTCGTCCCGCGGGCCAATCAGAGCGCTCGAAACGCCGCGCTGTGATTGGACGGTTTTGGCGGGAGATCAGAGCAACAGCTGAGCCCAAAAACACACCGACGCCGACCAGTCACCTGCAATACAATCAGTACTGCAAATACTAACTACTACTGCAAATATTACTACAACAACTACTACTACAAATACTACTGCAAATATTATTACAACTACTACAACTACTACGACTACTACTACTACTGCTACTACTGCTACTGCTACTACTGCTACTGCTACTACTGCTACTGCTACTACTACTACTACTACTACTACCGCCACTGCCACTGCCATCTGCTGCCACTGCACCGCCAACCGCTACCGCTACTACTACTACCATCACCGCTACTACCGCTACCGCTACCGCCGCTACCGCTACCGCTACCAGCGCTACCGCCACCGCTACTGCTACTACCATCAACTACCACTACCGCTACCGCCACCGCTACCAGTTACCGCTAACTACCATCGCTTACTGCCACTGCTACTACCACCACTGCTGCCACCGCTACCGCTACCGCTACTACTACCGTTACCGCTGCACTGCTACCGTTACCGCATCGCCACCGCCATCACAGTCGGCTGTCGGCGCCACACTGCCACTGCTACTGCCACTGCCACCCCACGGCCGGCACTGCTACCGCCGCCGCCGCTGCTGCCGCTACCGCTACCGCTGCCACCGCTACCGCTACCCGGCTACTACCATCACTACTACCACCACCACTACTCAACCACCAGCTACTGCTACCGCTACCGCCAGCGGCCAGCGCTACCGCCAGCTACTACTACTACCACCGCCAGCACTACCACTACAGCACTGCTACCGCACCACCACCGCTACTGCCACCACTACCACCACTACCAGCACTACCACCGGCCGCTACTACCACTGCCACTGGCTACCACCAGCCGCTACTACCACTACCACTACCACTACTACCGCTACCACCACCACACCGCTACCACTACTACCACTGCTACCACCACCATCATACCACCACCACCACTGCCACTACCACCACCGCCATACTACCACCACCACTGCCACCATCACCACTACCACTACACCATATCATCACTACCACTGCCAATACCACCACCACTCACCACTAACCGCTACTACTACCAATACCACTACTACCGCCACTAATACACTAGCCACTGCTACTACCGTTACTTACTGCCACTGCTACCGCTACTACCATACCACTACTGCTACCGCTACCATCATCATACCGCCAATACCACCACTACTAACTGCCTTAATACTACTACCACTAAACTACCACCACCACCAGCCACTACCATTACCACTACTGCCACTAATCACTACCACTACTGCTACTACCACCAATTACCTTACTACCAGCCACTACCACCAACTAGCTACTGCAGCACTACTATCACTACGGCTACCAGCAAGCCACCACTGCTACTACCACCACTACTGCCACTACCACCTTAGCTAACTACTACTACCACCACTACTAACTACTAATACTGCCATCATCATCACTACACTTACCACTACCACTACCACTGAATACCACTACACTGCCACTACTATTGCTACCGCATACACTGCCACTACCAATTACATACCACCATTACTGCTACTACTATGCTTACTACTATTACTACCACTACCACCACCATAGCCACTGCTAACTACCATCATCATCACTACTACTACCACTACACTATACTATCATACCACTACTACTACTACTACCACTGCCAACCACTATCGCCACTATTCATCATACCTACCATCATCATCATCACCACCACCGTCATCATCTACTACCACCTACCACTACCACCACTGCTACCTACCACTACTACTACCACCGCTACCGCTGCCAACTGCTACCACCACTACTGCTACCACCGCTACTATCACCACCACTACTACTACTACTACTACTACTGCTACTACTACTACTACTGCTACTACTACTACTACTGCTACTACTACTACTACTACTACTACTGCTACTACTACTACTGCTACTACTACTACTGCTACTACTACTACTACTGCAAATCCTCACATGTTTAAACAACAGACTTCATTTAGTCCTGGTTCAGACCTGGTTCAGACCTGGTTCAGACCTGGTTCAGACCTGGTTTAGACCTGGTTCAGACCTGGTTCAGACCTGGTTCAGACCTGGTTCAGACCTGGTTCAGACCTGGTTTAGACCTGGTTCAGACCTGGTTCAGACCTGGTCCTGGTCTCTTGTGTAACTGTTGTTTTTCCCACAGATCGGGGCGCACGCAAACGCCTCACGCCACAAACTCATTCACAAAAACACGAGTGTGAAAATATTTACAGCTCAGAGACGACGCGGGAGGATCAGGAATTTACACAAAACACCAACGCACGACGATTCCAAACTTTAGGGGGTTTGACTGCAGCTCAGGGTAGAATCTCTGCAGGTTTTTTATTATGATTATTATTATTTTTAATGATTAAAAAACAAAAAGTATTAAACAAAATAGTAAACAGTCTCTGCCCATATTATACATAAACATTAGGGGTTTAACGATATCCAAATCTCACTGGACCAGATTTATTACAATATAAAACTGTGAATCTGAGACTTTTTCCTCTAAAAATGCTTCACAGACTTAATCCAAAGAATGAAGATGTAAAAGTGCTTAGAACAGTTATTTCTTCATGTCGTCTGCACTGAAACGGAGCAAAGGATCATGGTCTATGTAGTTCCCTCTGTTTTTTTAAGCTATTTCTGCATCAGAACTGTTCATTTAAGCAAAGAGACCTGGGATTCGATATATTGTGACGCCCCACGATATTATTGTGAGACCTTTGGCGATATGCGGCACGGTGGCTGAGTGGCAACACTCAGGCCTCACAGCAAGAAGGTTGCGGGTTCGATCCCCGGGTCGCCTGGGCCTTTCTGTGTGGAGTTTGCATGTTCCTCCCCGTGTCTGGATGGGTTTCCTCCGGGTGCTCTGGTTTCCCCCATCAACCTAAAACATGCAGCACCTGAACTAACATCAAGGACCATGACATCCACCCTCCTGTGGGCTCCACCTGCAGAGGGGTTCATAGGGGGGGTCAGGTGCTATGAGTATTGGGCAGCAAACCCAGCCGGATTAAGTGGGAAAAGATGGATGGATGGATGGATGGATGGAAGGATGGCGATACGATATCACCAGATTTACATTATTGTTGCATCCCTGTTGACAGGCAAACATCTTCTGTCTCCGAGTCTGTCCCCAGGGACTCCAGCTGCACCTGTTTGTTTAAGAAAATGTAGGTGGAACTTGAAATCTGCCTCTGCTGTGGAGCTTCTTCCACTTCAAACGAGAAAAGAGGAGAATCGAGGCCGAACTCCAGAGCTTCAGCTTCACAGAGTCCAGCCGAGCTCCAAAGGTTCAGAAACAGACTCAGTTTGAATTAAAAGTCGTTTTAGTGAAATGTTTTCGGAGAAATAGGCTGAGACAACACGGAGTTTAACATGAGCGGAGACAGACCTGGATTAGAACAGGTTTAGTCCTGTTCTAGACCTGGTTTAGACCTGGTTTAGACCTGGATCAGGCCTGGTTCAGTGTCTGGTCCGGTCCTGGTCCTGGTCTCGTGTGTCTCTGGTCCAGTCCTGGTCTCGTGTGTCTCTGGTCCAGTCCTGGTCCGGTCTCGTGCTGTTCTGGTCCTGGCTCTGGTCCTGGTCTCGTGTGTCTCTGGTCCTGGTCTTGTGTGTCTCTGGTCCTGGTCTGGTGTGGCTCTGGTCCTGGTCTCGTGTGTCTCTGGTCCTGGTCTGGTGTGGCTCTGGTCCTGGTCTTGTGTGTCTCTGGTCCTGGTCTGGTGTGGCTCTGGTCCTGGTCTCGTGTGTCTCTGGTCCAGTCCTGGTCCGGTCTCGTGCTGTTCTGGTCCTGGCTCTGGTCCTGGCTCTGGTCCTGGTCTCGTGCGGCTCTGGTCCTGGTCCTGGCTCTGGTCCTGGTTTCGTGCGGTTCTGGTCCTGGCTCTGGTCCTGGTCTCGTGCGGCTTTGGTCCTGGTCCTGGTCCAGTCCCGGTCCTGGTCTCATGCGGTTCTGGTCCTGGTCCTGGCTCTGGTCCTGGTCTCGTGCGGCTTTGGTCCTGGTCCTGGTCCTGGCTCTGGTCCTGGTCTCGTGCGGCTTTGGTCCTGGTCCTGGTCCAGTCCCGGTCCCGGTCTCGTGCGGTTCTGGTCCATTAGCTCTCGGACCCACAGGACTCACATCTGTCACATCTGCAGAGCCGGAGGAGCCGTGAAGGATCCGTGAAGGATCCGTGGAGCTCGGCCGCGGAACATTTCACTTCACTGAACTCAAACCGACCCAGACGCGACTCGGGAGAAACTTTAGGAACTTTAAGGGATTCTAAAAAAAGCTGCATTATGTAACTTTCCACCTGCTCGTTTCCATGGAGACGTCACTTTTACGTCATCACTTCTTAAGGATTATTCTCAGTTAAAAACAGGACTAAACCAGGACTAAACCAGGACTAAACCAGGACTAAACCAGGACTAAATGAGGATTAAACCAGGACTAAACCAGGACTAAATGAGGACTAAACCAGGACTAAACCAGGACTAAATGAGGACTAAACCAGGCCTAAACCAGGATTAAACCAGGACTAAATGAGGACTAAACCAGGGCTAAACCAGGACTAAACCAGGACTAAACTAGGACTACACCAGGACTTAAACAAGACTAAACAGGAACTAAACCAGGACTAAACCAGGACTAAACCAGGACTAAATAATAACTAAACCAGAACTAAACCAGGACTAAACCTGGACTAAACCAGGACTAAACCTGGACTAAACCAGGATTGAACCAGGACTAAAGTAGGACTGAACCAGGACTGAACCAGGACTAAACCAGGACTAAAGTAGGACTGAACCGGTTCAGACCTGTTCCAGACCTGTTTGAACTGGGACTGAACTGGGATTGAACCAGGTCTAAACCAAGTCTAAACAAGGACTAAATCAGGACTAAACCAGGACTGATCTGGGACTGGACCAAGGCTAAACTAGGACCAAACTAGGTCTTATACAGGTCTAAACCAGGAGTGAGTCAGGACTAAATCAGAACTGAACCAGGACTACGTGAGGACTAAGCCTCCTCATGAGTGGTCTGCTCTGGTTCTGACGTCGTGTCTGACCTGAGCGTGTTTGGTGTTTTGGTGTTTTGTGTTTTTCACATTTGAGAAAAACAAAAGTCTAAATGAACATTAGACCCTCGAGTCTCGAGTTACACCAGTTTGACCTAAAAATGTGTGTGTCCCGAATCCTGTTGTGAGTTACATCACCGAGGGTCCTGGTTTAGTCCTGGTTTAGTCCTGGTTTAGTCCTGGTTTAGTCCTAGTTTAGTCCTGGTTAAGTGCTGGTTCAGTCCTGGTTTAGTCCTGGTTTAGTCCTGGTTTAGTCCTAGTTTAGTCCCGGTTAAGTGCTGGTTCAGTCCTGGTTTAGTCCTGGTTTAGTCCTGGTTTAGTCCTAGTTTAGTCCCAGTTAAGTGCTGGTTCAGTCCTGGTTTAGTCCTGGTTTAGACCTGTTTTAGGCCTAGTTTAAATTTGGTTTAGAACTGGTTCAGATCTGGTTCGGACCTGGTTTAGTTCTGGTTTAGACCTGTTCCAGACCTGGTTTAATCCTGGTTTAGACATTGTTTAGTCCTGGTTTGGTCCTTGTTTAGACCTGGTTTAGTCCTGTTTTAGGTCTGGTTTAATCTGGTTTAGGTCTGTTTTTCCCTGGTTTAGACCTGGATTAAACCCAGTTTAGACCTAATTTGGTCCTGGTTTAGATCAGGATTAGTCCTGGTTTGGTCCTTGTTTGAATCTGGTTTAGTTCAAGTTTTGTTTTGTTTAGTCCTTGTTTAGCCCTGGTTTAGACCTGTTACTGACCTAGTTTAAACCTGGTTTAGTCTTGGTTTAGTTGGAGTTTAGTCCCGATTTAGACCTGTTCCAGGCCTGATTTAGTCCTGGTTTAGTCCTGGTTTAATCCTGGTTTAGACCTGTTCCTGACCTGGTTTAGCCCTGGTTTAGTCCTGGTTTAATCCTGGTTTAGACCTGTTCCTGACTTGGTTTAGCCCTGGTTTAGTCCTGGTTTAATCCTGGTTTAGACCTGTTCCTGACCTGGTTTAGCCCTGGTTTAGTCCTGGTTTGATCCTGGTTTAGACCTGTTCCTGACCTGGTTTAGCCCTGGTTTAGTCCTGTTTGAGGCCTGGTTTAGTCCTGGTTTAGTCCTGGTTTAGCCCTGGTTTAGTCCTGGTTTAATCCTGGTTTAGACCTGTTCCTGACCTGGTTTAGCCCTGGTTTAGTCCTGGTTTAATCCTGGTTTAGACCTGTTCCTGACCTGGTTTAGCCCTGGTTTAGTCCTGGTTTAATCCTGGTTTAGACCTGTTCCTGACCTGGTTTAGCCCTGGTTTAGTCCTGGTTTAATCCTGGTTTAGACCTGTTCCTGACCTGGTTTAGCCCTGGTTTAGTCCTGGTTTAATCCTGGTTTAGACCTGTTCCTGACCTGGTTTAGCCCTGGTTTAGTCCTGGTTTAATCCTGGTTTAGACCTGTTCCTGACCTTTTTCCAGCCCTGGTTTAATCCTGGTTTAGACCTGCTCCAGACCTGTTCCTGACCTGGTTTAGCCCTGGTTTAGTCCATCTTTAGTTCTCCTGCAGACTAAACCTGATGCCTGTTCTGTAAACGTGAGTCTTTGGGGTCTGGTCCAGGTTTCACCTGTCAGAGTTTCCGAGCTTCACTTTTTCCACTGTCGAATCCAAACACCGAGATTTAAATAATTCTTCATAAAAGTCACAAACTCATGTTTTTCTGAAGCTGGACCCGGACTGACCCGGATCATAACCAGATCTGAGGAGTCCAGCAGGTACCAGGGATCCACCACCCTCACAAACAGGGCTGAGTGTCGATGCGATTCTGACCTCGATACAGCGAACTTTCCATTCAATACGATCAATTTCAGATAAAAAGATTAAATCGTGGCTGTGATGCTAAAAGTCTTTGTTAAACCTCGTCTTGTTCAAGTGAAACACAAACATTTTCAGAATCAGAATCACTTTTATTCATCCCCGAGGGGAAATTTTCTTAGTTCCAGATGCAACAGACCAAACGTTAGAATCAAGTTTTCAAAAATAAGATCAGATAAATACAATAAGATAAAAGGTAAAAATAGTTCTGTCAAAGATTATTTACATCAGCGACATATTTACATCTGTACACGTGTGAGCAGGGAATTTTAATCATCATAACTGTGAATATGTCAAATAAATAAAATAATAATAAAAAATAAAAGTTTCCTTCTTCTAAACAAGCAACAAAACTGTAGAGCCGGAAATAATTTAGTAAAATAAACCAAAAAATACTCTTGGCGATATATGAATATTCACAGCCCGACTCACAAAGTCTGATTTTGTCGGATTCTTTTCTATTTTCACAACATAAACTTTTTAAAATGTTTAAATCCTCAAAGCGTCTAAAAATCACGCCCCACGCCACACTCCGATTGGTCCGAACGCCCCACGCCGCGCTCTGATTGGTCCGAACGCCCCACGCCGCGCTCTGATTGGTCCAAACGCCCCACGCCGCGCTCTGATTGGTCCAAACGCCCCACGCCACGCTCTGAGTGGTCCGAACGCCCTACGCCACACTCTGATTGGTCCGAACGCCCCACGCCGCGCTCTGATTGGTCCAAACGCCCCACGCCACGCTCTGAGTGGTCCGAACGCCCTACGCCACGCTCTGATTGGTCCAAACGCCCCACGCCGCGCTCTAATTGGTCCAAACACTCCACGCCGCACTCTGATTGGTCCAAACGCCCCACGCCACGCTCTGAGTGGTCCGAACGCCCCATGCCACACTCTGATTGGTCCGAACGCCCCATGCAGCGCTCCGATTGGTCTAAACTCTCCTCGCCGCGCTCCGATTGGTCCAAACGCCCCACGCCGCGCTCTGATTGGTCCGAACGCCCCACGCCGCGCTCTGATTGGTCCGAACGCCCCACGCCGCGCTCTGATTGGTCCGAACGCCCCACGCCGCGCTCTGATTGGTCCGAACGCCCCACGCCGCGCTCTGAGTGGTCCGAACGCCCTACGCCGCGCTCTGATTGGTCTGAACGCCCCACGCCACACTCTGATTGGTCCAAACGCCCCACGCCGCGCTCTAATTGGTCTGAACGCCCCACGCCGTGCTCTGATTGGTCCGAACGCCCTACGCCGCGCTCTGATTGGTCTGAACGCCCCACGCCACACTCTAATTGGTCTGAACGCCCCACGCCGTGCTCTGATTGGTCCGAACGCCCCACGCCGCGCTCCGATTGGTCTGAACGCCCCACGCCACATTCTAATTGGTCTGAACGCCCCACGCCGTGCTCTGATTGGTCCAAACTCTCCTCGCCGCGCTCCGATTGGTCCAAACGCTCCACGCCGCGCTCCGATTGGTCCAAACTCTCCTCGCCGCGCTCCGATTGGTCCAAACGCTCCACGCCGCGCTCCGATTGGTCCGAACGCCCCACGCCGCGCTCCGATTGGTCCGAACGCCCCACGCCGCGCTCCGATTGGTCCAAACTCTCCTCGCCGCGCTCTGATTGGTCCAAACGCTCCACACCGCGCTCTGATTGGTCCAAACTCTCCTCGCCGCGCTCCGATTGGTCCAAACGCTCCACGCCGCGCTCCGATTGGTCCAAACGCTCCACGCCGTGCTCTGATTGGTCCAAACGCTCCACGCCGCGCTCCGATTGGTCCAAACGCTCCTCGCCGCGCTCCGATTGGTCCAAACGCTCCACGCCGCGCTCCGATTGGTCCAAACTCTCCACGCTGCATTCTGATTGGTCCAAACTCTCCACGCCGCGCTCTGATTGGTCCAAACTCTCCACGCTGCGCTCTGATTGGTCCAAACGCTCCACGCCGCGCTCCGATTGGTCCAAACTCTCCTCGCCGCGCTCCGATTGGTCCAAACGCTCCTCGCCGCGCTCTGATTGGTCCAAACGCTCTACGCCGCGCTCCGATTGGTCCTCACTTCCTGTCCCGACGCGGCGGTTCGCGGGTTAACTCCGTCCGCTCATATGAAGCGTTTATGATCTCACCAAACGCTCGCCTCAGACCCTCAGACCTTCTGCTAAATAAAACCGTGTGTAAAATCCAAACTCGCGTCCAGCTCGTATAAAGTCCTGGTTTAGTCCTGGTTTAGTCCTGGTCTGGGTCCAGATCACATAAAGTGGTCTCATATTTTCCACGTCACGTTCGATCACCAAAAAGCTGCAGATTTACGAGGTCTGAGCTGGACTCTGGACTCAGATGTTCTTCTCTGGATTTGACCCTGGAAAAGGTTCAGGTGGTGAAAAAAGGACAAATCGATTTAGGAAAAGATCTGAGACCTGGTTTAGTCCTGGTTTAGTCCTGGTTTAGTCCTGGTTTAGACCTGGTTTAGTCCTGGTTTAGACCTAATTTAGTCCTGGTTTAGTCTTGGTTTAGACCTGGATTAGACCTGATTTAGTCCTGGTTTAGACCTGGTTTAGACCTGGTTTAGACCTGGTTTAGTCCTGGTTTAGACCTAATTTAGTCCTGGTTTAGTCTTGGTTTAGACCTGGATTAGACCTGATTTAGTCCTGGTTTAGACCTGGTTTAGTCCTAGTTTAGACCTGGATTAGACCTGATTTAGTCCTGGTTTAGACCTGGTTTAGACCTGGTTTAGACCTGGTTTAGTCCTTCGTTTAGACCTGGTTTAGTCCTTCGTTTAGACCTGGTTTAGTCCTTCGTTTAGTCCTGGTTTAGTCCTTCGTTTAGACCTGGTTTAGTCCTTCGTTTAGTCCTGGTTTAGTCCTTCGTTTAGACCTGGTTTAGTCCTTCGTTTAGACCTGGTTTAGTCCTTCGTTTAGTCCTGGTTTAGTCCTTCGTTTAGACCTGGTTTAGTCCTTCGTTTAGACCTGGTTTAGTCCTTCGTTTAGTCCTGGTTTAGTCCTTCGTTTAGTCCATGTTGGTTCTAAACTGTACTGATCTGTTTCTCTTTGGATTTGTGAATGGATAATAATAATAATAATAATAATAATAATAATAATAATAATAATAATAATAATAATAATAATAATAATAATAATAATAATAACCAAATAAATGAAAATAAAATAAATTAATAAAAACTCAAAATAAATCATACACTAATCAGACATAAATAATACTAATAATAAATACATTTAAAAGTAAATAAGAATATAAATAAAGTGAAATGTCCCTCGTGCTGTTGATACATAAATCCACAGCTGAAACTCTCCTCGGCTCTGTTTAAACGGCTCCTCCTCTGATTTTATCGACTCGAACATTTTAAAAAATAATAAAATTAAAGTGTGACAAACCCCCAGGGCGGGACAGGAAGTGGGCCTTTGTTCCACAGGAAGTGCCGTATCTGATGTGAGCGACTGTTTCGGGAAGTGGTTTTGTGGCTAAAGAACAGAGGAGTGATTTAGGAGCCGAGGTGTGAGCGCAGAATGTGACGACGACGCCCAGATTTACGCTGAGACTCAAATAATCGTACGAGATCCAGTCCGGTATGTCCGTCTGCTTATATACGCGGACAAAGCTAACCCGCTAACCCGCTAACCGCCGCAGGAAGTGAACACGGCCGCGCTTCCGGCTCCACTGACTCACATTTGCTGGAACTGCTGCTGTTGGTCTCGTCATACCAACCTTAAAATATTGGTCTGAACCCGCTCCCATAGTCCGTATATATGAGTGGACTAAGCTAACCCGTTAGCCGCCGCGTGCCAAACAGGAAGTGCTCCAGGAGGCTCTTGGGGCTCCTTCACATTAGGATCTTCTCGTCCCTCTGTCTGTACCTGCTGCTCTGAGCCTCGTCATTCTGGACTTAAACTGTTCGTCTGAAGCCGCCACACAGGATCCTGAACTTTTCATTTCTCTGTTTTGTTCCTAAATCAAGACATGAACATAAATAACGGACCAATCAGACGCCTTCATTCCCCGAGGCCCCTCCCCCTAGTGTTAGCAACAGTTTGATTGACAGCTTGTGCGATTCGTTCCCTTCTCGCTTTCCTGCCCCGATTGACTATTTTTGAAATAAAATGACAAAATAAATCAAACAATTACAACAGCTAACGTTACTAGAATCTGAACTAGCATAACTTAACTAGCATAAAGTAAAGTGAATTTGGTTAAATTGCGACTCTATTGTTGTTGTTTAAAGTTTGCTGCTAAAAGCTCAAAGTTTCTTCTTGTTGTGCAGAATCAGGTAAATCCAGTGTCCTGCAGGTGCAGAGTATCACATCCATAGTCCGTATATATGATGCATCAGCTCTGCCAGGAGGAGGCGCCACATTTAACCTCCTCACTCATGATTGGCTCTTGTGTTGCTATGATACTCGCGGGAGGATGTTCCAAATATGGACCTGGCTCCAGATTCGCTCCTGTAACCGTGGCAACAGGAGCCTCCTGTGAGCGACGCTGTGGAGACGTCACTCTCACTCAGACACTCAGATATTCGCTCTGTCGGCTCCACATGATCCTGCGGGTTTTATTTTACTTTTATTTGTTCCTAAATTAACATATTTGAACTTTAATAACCGACCAATCCGCATGCGGAAAGGGGCTTCAACAATCTCGCTCCTGATTGGCTCTTTGGTTGCTATGATACTCCCGGTTGGAATTATAAATATGGAAATCGGCTCCAAATTCTCGTCTATAACCCGGGCCTCGATGAGCTTCATTTGACTGGTTTCTGCTGAAGTAAGAAAATATTCTCCGATATGTGACAAAAACAAACAACAAAAACTGTTTTTTCTCACGTTTTAACGTTGTTCTCTCATCACAAACGTGTCTGAAGAGTTTTCAGAGTCATCCATGCAGGTTTGAGTCATCTAGGGATCTCTCCCGGGTCGTAAATCTACAGAAATCATGCTAAAAATACATTTTAAAAATCGTAAAAAAATCAATAAATAAAAATAAATCAAAATAAATATATAAATAATATGTATAAAAATCAATAAAATAACAATAGCATAATAAATAAAAAGATAAACACTAATAATACATAAAAATAAAAAATATATAATATATAATAAATAAAATAAATCAATATATAAGTATTATATATATATATATATATATATATATATATATATATAATAAAAATAGAATAATAAATAAAAAGAAAAGTAGAATAATAAAAAGATAAATCACACTAATAATACATTAAATAAATAAATACATAATAATAAATAAATGAATAAATATATAAAGATAAACAAAATAAAAAAATTTAAAATAAATAAATGAAAGAATAATATATAAAAAATATAAAATAGATAAATAAAATTAAATAAATCATACACGAGTCATACATAAATAATACTAATCTAGAGATCTCTCCGAGGCCCTATTCAAACAGTATGAGTCTGTACGAGGCTCCGCCCATAAGTCTCCACCCCCACACGAGTCTGTACGAGGCTCCGCCCATAAGTCTCCACCCCCACACGAGTCTGTACGAGGCTCCGCCCACAAGTCTCCACCCCCACACGAGTCTGTACGAGGCTCCGCCCACAAGTCTCCGCCCCCACACAAGTCTGTACGAGGCTCCGCCCACAAGTCTCCACCCCCACATGAGTCTGTACGAGGCTTCGCCCACAAGTCTCCGCCCCCACACGAGTCTGTACGAGGCTTCGCCCACAAGTCTTCGCCCCCACACGAGTCTGTACGAGGCTCCGCCCACAAGTTTCCGCCCCCAAACACGACGATTCTCCAGAAATACAAAAACATGATATAAAAGTTTACAGAGCGACGTGAGGGAGAGAGGGGTTAGTGTTAGTCTAGGAAAAGAGAGGAAGACAGGGAGGAAGAAAGAGAGAAAGAACGAGAGAGGGAGAGGGAGAGGAGAGAGAGGGAGGAGGGAAGAGAAAGAAAAGAGGGGGTGGAGGGAGGGGGAGAGAAAGAGGGTTAGGGTTAGTCTAGAGAGAGAGAGAGGGAGAGAGAGAACGAAGGAGAGAGAGACTGGGAGAGGAGGAGAAGTAGAGAAGGAGAGAGAGAGAAAGAGAGAAGGGAAGAGCGGGAGGGAGAAAGGGAGAGTAAGAAGGAGAGGGAGGGAGAGAGGGAGCAAGGAGAGGAGGAGAGGGAAAGAGGGAGAGAGGGAGGGAGAAAGAGAGAGTAAGAAGGAGAGGGAGGGAGGGAGAGAGGGAGCAAGGAGAGGAGGAGAGGAAAAGAGGGAGAGAGGGAAGGAGGGGGAGAGAGAGCGGTGTTAGTGTTAGCGTAGGAAGAGAGAGGGAGGGAGGGAGAAAGAGGGAGAGACGAGGAGAGGAGGAGATGTAGAGAAGGAGAGAGAAATAAAGGGATTGAGATGGAGGTGAAAGATGGAGAGAGAGGAAGAAAGCGAGGGAGGGAGGGAGGGAGAGACAGAAGGAGAGGGAGAGAAAGAAAGAGAAGGAGAGATACAACCATTTACTGTGGGAACTCTCAGTCTGTCGTCTAAAGAAAAAGAGTTTTTATTTGTTCTTTCGTATCGTGACAAAATTCTTCTTCCAAATCTCGGAATCTTCGGGAATCTCGGGCTTTTGTCCCAGATGTTTGCACCAAAACAGCCCGGCTCAGGCTCCCGTCTCACTTTTTCCTACTAGATTTGTAACTTTCAGGATCAAATTCCACATTTCTCTGATTCTGCTGTTTTTTTTTCCTTTTCTTTTGTCTTTTCTCGTATCGTTCCTGCGTTTTTTCCCTGTGGAGCTGTCGTGAGGGCAGAGCTCCTGTTTGTGCTGGAAATCTCAGGTCACAGAAATGTAAACGAAGCGTCTCAGGCAACCGGACCACACACGGCTCCCGGCACAGCGCCCCCCGGTGGAGGCAGGAGGGCTCACGGCACAGCGCCCCCCGGTGGAGGCAGGAGGGAGGAGGGTTCACGGCACAGCGCCCCCCGGTGGAGGCAGGAGGGCTCACGGCACAGCGCCCCCCGGTGGAGGCAGGAGGGCTCACGGCACAGCGCCCCCCGGTGGAGGCAGGAGGGCTCACGGCACAGCGCCCCTGGTGGAGGCAGGAGGGCTCACGGCACAGCGCCCCCCGGTGGAGGCAGGAGGGAGGCTCACGGCACAGCGCCCCCCGGTGGAGGCAGGAGGGAGGAGGGTTCACGGCACAGCGCCCCCGGTGGAGGCAGGAGGGCTCACGGCACAGCGCCCCCCGGTGGAGGCAGGAGGGAGGCTCACGGCACAGCGCCCCCCGGTGGAGGCAGGAGGGCTCACGGCACAGGGCCCCCCGGTGGAGGCAGGAGGGCTCACGGCGCAGCGCCCCCCGGTGGAGGCAGGAGGGTTCACAGCACAGCGCCCCCCGGTGGAGGCAGGGTTCACGGCACAGCGCCCCCTGGTGGAGGCAGGAGGGCTCCCGGCACAGCGCCCCCCGGTGGAGGCAGGAGGGCTCCCGGCACAGCGCCCCCCGGTGGAGGCAGGAGGGAGCGCGGCGTCGTTCTGTAAAGGTGAACGTGTTCGAGAGGCTGCGTCACTGTTTGGTTTTCAGAAAAGGTGCGAATTCCACTATTTTCTGAACTGAAAGGAGCTGTGCACTTGAAAACGACCACTTCATGACATCACGAGGTGGAACAGAGCGTTTGGAGCTTTGCAGATGTAACAGACGAATAATAAAGAGTCACTCAAACATGTGACTGAAACAAAACACAACTGCACCAGGACCAGACCAGGACCAGACCAGGACCAGACCAGGTCTAAATCAGGACCAGATCAGGACTAAACCAGGTCTAAATCAGGACTAAACCAGGACTAAACCAGGACTAAACTAGGACTAAACCAGGACTAAACCAGGTCTAAATCAGGACCAGATCAGGACTAAACCAGGTCTAAACCAGGTCTAAACCAGGACTAAACCAGGACTAAACCAGGATTAAACCAGGACTAAACCAGGACTGAACCAGGACTAAACCAGGACTAAACCAGGACTAAACCAGGACTACACCAGGTCTAAACCAGGACTAAACCAGGACTAAACCAGGATTAAACCAGGACTAAACCAGGACTGAACCAGGACTAAACCAGGACTAAACCAGGACTAAACCAGGACTAAACCAGGACTAAACTAGGACTAAACCAGCACTAAACCAGGACTAAACCAGGACTAAACCAGGACTACACCAGGACTACACCAGGACTAAACCAGGACTACACCAGGACTAAACCAGGACTAAACTAGGACTAAACCAGGACTAAACCAGGACTAAACCAGGACTAAACCAGGACTAAACCAAGACTAAACCAGGACTAAACCAGGACTAAACCAGGACTAAACCAGGACTAAACCAGGACTAAACCAGGACTAAATCAGGACTAAACCAGGTCTAAACCAGGACTAAACCAGGACTAAACCAGGACTAAACCAGGACTAAACCAGGACTAAACCAGGTCTAAACCAGGACTAAACCAGGACTAAACCAGGACTAAACCAGGACTAAACCAGGACTAAATCAGGACTAAACCATGCCTGTTTTGGAGGAGGAAACAGTGTTAGAACATCAATAAATAGTACGGATGTAACAGTAACGTAAATCTGGTGATATCGTATCGTCAAAGGTCACAATGATCTGTTGGAGCGTCACAATATATCGAATCTCAAGTCTCTTTGCTTAAATGAACAGTTCTGATGCAGAAATAGCTAAAAAAAAAACAGAGGGAACTACATAGACCATGATCCTTTGCTCCGTTTCAGTGCAGACGACATGAAGAAATAACTGTTCTAAGCACTTTTACATCTTCAGTCTGTGGATTAAGTCTGTGAAGCATTTTTAGAGGAAAAAGTCTCAGATTCACAGTTTTATATTGGAATAAATCTGGTCCAGTGAGATGTTTCTGGTGAAAATATCTACAGAGAGATTTGGATTTCGTTCCATCCCTAATGACAATAAATGTACCAAATGACATCATCAGGACACTGGTTTAGTCCTGGTTTAGACCTGGTTTAGTCCTGGTTTAGTCCTGGTTTAGTCCTGGTTTAGTCCTGGTTCAGTCCTGGTTTAGTCCTGGTTTAGTCCTGGTTTAGTCCTGGTTCAGTCCTGGTTTAGTCCTGGTTTAATCCTGGTTTAGTCCTGGTTTAGTCCTGGTTTAGACCTGGTTTAGTCCTGGTTTAGACCTGGTTTAGTCCTAGTTTAGTCCTGGTTTAGTCCTGGTTTAGTCCTGGTTCAGTCCTGGTTTAGTCCTGGTTTAATCCTGGTTTAGTCCTGGTTTAGTCCTGATTTAGTCCTGGTTTAGTCCTGGTTTAGTCCTGGTTTAGTCCTGATTTAGTCCTCGTTTAGTCCTGGTTTAGTCCTGGTTTAGTCCTGGTTTAGTCCTGGTTTAATCCTGGTTTAGTCCTGGTTTAGTCCTGGTTTAGTCCTGGTTTAGTCCTGGTTTAGTCCTGGTTTAGTCCTCGTTTAGTCCTGGTTTAGTCCTGGTTTAGTCCTGGTTTAGTCCTGGTTTAATCCTGGTTTAGTCCTGGTTTAGTCCTGGTTTAGTCCTGGTTTAGTCCTGGTTTAGTCCTGGTTTAGTCCTGATTTAGTCCTCGTTTAGTCCTGGTTTAGTCCTGGTTTAGTCCTGGTTTAGTCCTGATTTAATCCTGGTTTAGTCCTGGTTTAGTCCTGGTTTAGTCCTGATTTAGTCCTGGTTTAGTCCTGGTTTAGTCCTGGTTTAGTCCTGATTTAGTCCTCGTTTAGTCCTGGTTTAGTCCTGGTTTAGTCCTGGTTTAGTCCTGATTTAATCCTGGTTTAGTCCTGGTTTAGTCCTGGTTTAGTCCTGATTTAGTCCTGGTTTAGTCCTGGTTTAGTCCTGGTTTAGTCCTGATTTAGTCCTCGTTTAGTCCTGGTTTAGTCCTGGTTTAGTCCTGGTTTAGTCCTGGTTTAATCCTGGTTTAGTCCTGGTTTAGTCCTGGTTTAGTCCTGGTTTAGTCCTGGTTTAGTCCTGGTTTAGTCCTGGTTTAGTCCTCGTTTAGTCCTGGTTTAGTCCTGGTTTAGTCCTGGTTTAGTCCTGGTTTAATCCTGGTTTAGTCCTGGTTTAGTCCTGGTTTAGTCCTGGTTTAGTCCTGGTTTAGTCCTGGTTTAGTCCTGATTTAGTCCTGGTTTAGTCCTGGTTTAGTCCTGGTTTAGTCCTGGTTTAGTCCTGATTTAATCCTGGTTTAGTCCTGGTTTAGTCCTGGTTTAGTCCTGGTTTAGTCCTGGTTTAGTCCTGGTTTAGTCCTGGTTTAGTCCTGGTTTAGTCCTGATTTAGTCCTGGTTTAGTCCTGGTTTAGTCCTGGTTTAGTCCTGGTTTAGTCCTGATTTAGTCCTGGTTTAGTCCTGGTTTAGTCCTGGTTTAGTCCTGGTTTAGTCCTGGTTTAGTCCTGGTTTAGTCCTGGTCTGTGTGTGTGAATGAAACAAAACCCCAGCTCTGTTTTGGAGGAGGAAACAACACGATTAAAGCTTAAAAGAGTCGGATTTGTGTGATTTTTATCGAACTAAACCGGGTTCTGTCACGTGGAGATGTTTCTGCGAGGCCTTAACGTGTAGATGTTGTTTTTTTTTTCCCTACAGAAGGTGTAATTGCTCGAAAATCTCTTCATTCTTCTTCCTGTGAATGAGGTCACCGTTCCACAGATCTGACCTTTAGGCGCCCGACTCCGCCGCAGGAAAAGTTACACGGTGCAGCTGATTCGGATGACCTCAGCTTCCCCTGCGCTCCTCCACGTCTCACACTGTTCCTAAGTGTTCCTAAGTGTTCCTAAGTGTTCCTAAGTGTTCCTAAGTGTTCCTAAGTGTTCCTAAGTGTTCCTAAGTGTCTTAAACGCTCGCCGCTTTAGGTCTAAGTGCACTAAATGCTCCTTTAAAGTGACGCTCTTTCACGAACGCACAAACGCACACAACATAAACGCACATGAGCTCATTCTTCCCCTGCCGCTGTCCCCCTGAAACTCTGTTCTAACACCAACCACCTGAAGCTGGACTAAAACCGGACAAAACTGGGACTAAACCGGGACTAAACTGGACTAAAGGGGGACTGAAGCTGGACTAAACCAGGACTGAAGCTGGACTAAATCAGGACCAAACTGGGACTGAAGCTGGACTAAATCAGGACTAAACTGGGACTGAAGCTGGACTAAATCAGGACTAAACTGGGACTGAAGCTGGACTAAATCAGGACCAAACTGGGACTGAAGCTGGACTAAATCAGGACTAAACTGGGACTGAAGCTGGACTAAACTCTAAGGGACCAGAGTCTGTCAGACTCTGAGCTCTGGATACACGGGATTAAAAGAGACAAGAACCTCCACCACTTTACACACTTCTGATGTCCTCCTCCTCATCTCTCCTCTTTCTCTCTCCTCCTCCTCTCTCCTCCTCTCCTCCTCTCTCCTCTCCTCCTCCTCCTCCTCTCTTCTCCTCTCCTCCTCTCCTCCTCTCTCCTCTCCTCTCTCCTCTCCTCTCCTCCTCTCCTCCTCTCTCCTCCTCTCTCCTCTCTCCTCTCTTCCTCTCTCCTCACTCTTCCTCTCCTCCTCTCTCCTCTCTCCTCCTCTCTCCTCCTCTCCTCTCCTCTCTCCTCCTCTCTCCTCTCCTCCTCTCTCCTCTCTCCTCTCCTCTCTCCTCCTCTCTCCTCTCTCCTCTCCTCCTCTCTCCTCCTCTCTCCTCCTCTCTTCTCCTCCTCTCCTCCTCTCTCCTCTCTCCTCTCCTCCTCTCTCCTCTCTCCTCTCTCCTCTCTCCTCCTCTCTCCTCTCCTCCTCTCCTCTCTCCTCCTCTCTCCTCTCCTCCTCTCTCTTCCTCTCCTCCTCTCTCCTCTCTCCTCCTCTCTCCTCTCTCCTCCTCTCCTCCTCTCTCCTCTCTTCCTCTCTCTTCCTCTCCTCCTCTCTCCTCTCTCTTCCTCTCTCCTATCTCCTCTCCTCTCTCCTCTCTCCTCCTCTCCTCCTCTCTCCTCTCTCCTCCTCTCTCCTCTCTCCTCCTCTCTCCTCCTCTCCTCCTCTCCTCCTCTCTCCTCTCTCCTCCTCTCTCCTCTCTCCTCCTCTCCTCCTCTCTCCTCTCTCCTCTCCTCCTCTCTCTTCCTCTCCTCCTCTCTCCTCTCCTCACTCCTCTCCTCCTCCTATCCTCCTCTCTCCTCTCTCCTCCTCCCTCCTCCCTCCTCTTTCCTCTCTCCTCCTCTCCTCCTCTTTCCTCCTCCTCTTTCCTCCTCCTCTTTCCTCTCTCCTCCTCTTTCCTCCTCCTCTTTCCTCTCTCCTCTCTTCCTCTCCTCCTCTCTCCTCTCTCCTCCTCTCTCCTCTCTCCTCTCTCCTCTCCTCTCTCCTCTCTACTCCTCTCCTCCTCTCTCCTCCTCTCTCCTCTCTCCTCTCCTCCTCTCTCCTCCTCTCCTCCTCTCTCCTCTCTTCTCCTCTCCTCCTCTCCTCCTCTCTCCTCTCCTCTCTCCTCTCCTCTCCTCCTCTCCTCCTCTCTCCTCCTCTCTCCTCCTCTCCTCCTCTCTCCTCTCTCCTCTCTTCCTCTCTCCTCTCTCTTCCTCTCCTCCTCTCTCCTCTCTCCTCCTCTCTCCTCCTCTCCTCACCTCTCCTCTTCTCTCCTCTCTCCTCTTTACTCCTCTCTCCTCTCATACTCTTGCCTCTCTCCTCTCTCTTCCTATGTCCTCTCTCCTCCTCTCTCCTCTCTCCTCTCTTCCTCTCTCTTCCTCTCCTCCTCTCTCCTCTCTCCTCCTCTCCTCCTCTCTCCTCTCTTCCTCTCTCTTCCTCTCCTCCTCTCTCCTCTCTCCTCCTCTCTCCTCTCTCCTCTCCTCTCTCCTCTCTCCTCCTCTCCTCCTCTCTCCTCTCTCCTCCTCTCTCCTCTCTCCTCCTCTCTCCTCCTCTCCTCCTCTCCTCCTCTCTCCTCTCTCCTCCTCTCTCCTCTCTCCTCCTCTCCTCCTCTCTCCTCCTCTCTCCTCTCTCCTCTCTTCCTCTCTCTTCCTCTCCTCCTCTCTCCTCTCTCCTCCTCTCCTCCTCTCTCCTCTCTTCCTCTCCTCCTCTCTCCTCTCTCCTCCTCTCTCCTCTCTCCTCTCTCCTCTCCTCTCTCCTCTCTCCTCCTCTCTCCTCTCTCCTCCTCTCCTCCTCTCTCCTCCTCTCTCCTCTCTCCTCTCCTCCTCTCTCCTCCTCTCCTCCTCTCTCCTCTCTCCTCCTCTCTCCTCCTCTTTCCTCTCTCCTCCTCTCCTCCTCTCTTCTTCTCTCTTCTCCTCTCTCCTCTCCTCCTCTCTCCTCCTCTCTCCTCCTCTCTCCTCTCCTCCTCTCTCCTCCTCTCTCCTCCTCTTTCCTCTCTCCTCCTCTCCTCCTCTCTCCTTCTCTCTCTTCCTCTCTCCTCTCCTCCTCTCTCCTCCTCTCTCCTCCTCTCTCCTCTCTCCTCCTCTCCTCCTCTCCTCCTCTCTCCTCCTCTCTCCTCTCTCCTCTCCTCCTCTCTCCTCCTCTCCTCCTCTCTCCTCCTCTCTCCCCTCTCCTCTCTCCTCTCTCTCTCCTCCTCTCTCCTCCTCTCTCCTCTCTCCTCTCCTCCTCTCTCCTCCTCTCCTCCTCTCTCCTCTCTCCTCCTCTCTCCTCCTCTTTCCTCTCTCCTCCTCTCCTCCTCTCTCCTTCTCTCTCTTCCTCTCTCCTCTCCTCCTCTCTCCTTCTCTCTCTTCCTCTCTCCTCTCCTCCTCTCTCCTCCTCTCTCCTCCTCTTTCCTCTCTCCTCCTCTTCTCCTCTATACTTCTCTATCGTCCTCTCTCCTCTCCTCCTCTCTCCTCCTCTCTCCTCCTCTCTCCTCTCTCCTCCTCTCCTCCTCTCCTCCTCTCTCCTTCTCTCTCTTCCTCTCTCCTCTCCTCCTCTCTCCTCCTCTCTCCTCCTCTCTCCTCTCTCCTCCTCTCCTCCTCTCCTCCTCTCCTCCTCTCTCCTTCTCTCTCTTCCTCTCTCCTCTCCTCCTCCTCTCTCCTCTCTCCTCTCTCCTCCTCTCTCCTCCTCTCTCCTCCTCTCCTCTCTCCTCCGGCGCTCTGACCTCATGCGGTTCTGCGTCGCCTCATTGGCTCTGATTGGTCGTTTACACCAAAACACTTAATCCACTGCGTGATGTCACTTCCTCCTGTCCCACAGGAAGTGCTCCTGCCCCAGGACAGAGGCAGAACGAGGGAGACAGATGAGGAGGTGATGGAGGGAGCGGGAAGGAGAGAGAGAGAGAGACGATGAGAGGGAGGAGGAGGAAGGAGGTAGGGGAGGAGAGAAGGAGATAAAGCGGGTTAGTGTTGAGCCTCTGTAGAGGAGCAGAAGTCCAAAACATGAAGGACAAAAGAGAAACTCCACAAACAAACGATCACAGGAGACCACGTAAAAACTGAATTACGTCACAGAGTTTGTACTTTTTATTATTATTATTATTATTATTATTATTATTATTATTATCCATCCATCTTCTCCCGCTTAATCCAGCTGACCTCCCCATGAACCCCTCTGCAGGTGGTGAGTCCACAGGAGGGATTATAATTATTTTATTATTATTATTATTATTATGATGATGATGATGATGATGATGATGATGATGATGACTGTTTTAATAAAGGAAATGTTTCAGCTCTTTGATTTCCTCCGATTATTTTAAAGTTCTCAGAACTTTAAAATAATCGGAGGAAATCAAAGAGCTGAAACATTTAAAGTTCTGATGAAACAGTCGCCCCTATGAACTAACATCAAGGACCATGTTGTCCACCCTCCTGTGGCTCCTCACAGAGGGGTTCAGGGGCTCAGGGGCTGTGAGGATTGGGCAGTACGCTGCCCCCACGACCCAGCTGGATTAAGCGGGAGAAGATGGATGAAACAGTTCCGCTCAGCGGAGAAAGTGACGTAATGCTCCCATCTGCTGGACACGTGCGGTATTACACACACACATATATACACACACACACACACACACACACACACACACACACACACACACACACACACACACACACACACACACACACACACACACACACACACATATATACACACACACACACACACATATATACACACACACACACACACACACACACACACACACACACACACACACACACACACACACACACACACACACACACACATATATACACACACACACACACACACACACATATACACACACACACACACACACACATATATATACACACACACACACACACATATACACACACACACACACACACACACATATATATACACACACACACACACATATATATACACACACACACACACACACACACACACACACATATATATACACACACACACACACACACACACACTTCACTTCGTCATTTACAGTTTTATTTTGATCCACTTTTTGTCTTTTGGGTCATTTCTGTTTCTGTTTAAGCCGCAGCGGAAATGATGTCATCACTTCAGGGTTCAGGCTCCACTGCACTCGTATTTCGCGTCATAACTGTAGCTTTTGGACGTGTAATTTTCAGAAAACATTAAAAGTGAATGAGGGCGGCTCCACTGCCCCCTAGCGGCGCGTTTGGAGCAGCACATCCTGCGCGGTGTCCCCATCAGAACACACACAGCACCTGTTTGTATTTGTGTATTTGACAAACACTTTGTACTGTGGTCCAAAGCAAGAAAACACATCTGAAGACTTTTTTTTGCCGTAATTTAAAATAAAAAATAATCTTTTGGACATCGGCCCTGTGAGTGCGGGGCCGTTCTGTGCGTGTGAAAGAGCCAAGAAAGAGTCTCCATTAGTGCTTTTACTGTTTCCTGTCACAGCACGAAACAAATACAAACGTGTTCTATCATTTTCTTCCTGTTTTGAGCTCGATTTAACATTTTGAGGTTCTGGACGAGGTCATCGACCCAGAATAAAACTGCAAATATCTGAAGAACCAGAATCACACAAATGAAACTTTTTGCAGCACAAACGACTGACGTAGTTTTTGTAGGTTTGAGTTTGATGGGGGCGAATTCACGCAGGTCAAGATTAGACCTCTCTCTCCTCTCTCCTTTCTGCTCCCTCCTCTCCTTCCCTCCTCTCCTTCCCTCCCTCCCTCCTTCCCTCCCTCCTCTCTCTCTCTCTGCGCGTCTCCGTCTCCAGGTGACCGCTCCAACACGCACCTGTCCCGGGCTGCTGTCGCCTCTCTGTCCCGCTCAGACCCTCCTGCGCTCGGGCTGCCGTCTCCCCGGAGCCCCATGCCCCCCCGGAGCCATGTCGGACCCGTCGGACCGGTACCACCGCGCGGCCCGGGACGGTTTCCTGGACGTGCTGCGGGAGGGCGGCCGCGCGCAGCTCAACGCGGCGGACGAGGACGGCATGACCCCGGCTCTGTGGGCCGCGTACCACGGGAACATGGCGGCGCTCAAGCTCATCGTGTCCCGCGGGTGAGTGTTCCGGCCCCGGGGTGAGAGCTGGAGCCCCGGGGTGAGAGCTGAAGCCCCGGGGTGAGAGCTGGAGCCCCGGGGTGAGAGCTGGAGCCCCGGGGTGAGAGCTGAAGCCCCGGGGTAAAAGCTCTCGGTTTGTGGTGGTGCGTAATAATGAAATTGTAAATCAAGTGCGTAATTGAGGAAACTTGTTCTGCCCTTGGTGAGTCAGGATGGTAAAAATTATTTGTGTTTTGGCCATTTTTAAGCAGCTTTTCTGTATTTTACCCAAACAAATGCCAGTTTCTGCCTCTCTTTGCTGTTGGCAGGATCAGACTGGTCAAAAATAGGGACATCTGGGACATTTCTTGTATAAAACTGGGACAAATAAGTGGTTTTGTATAAATCTGCTGGGACAGGGGGACACAGGGCTCAGGACTGGGCCTGTCCCGGGTAAAAGGGACGTGTTAGGAAACTTTTTATAATACAACAGGCCTAATTATTTCCTTCTGCAGCTTCCCTGTGTGATCCATAACGTGAAAATATTGTTCATGATGAGCCCAGGTCTAAACCAGGACTAATCTAGTTTTAAACCAGGACTAAATCGAGACTAAACCAGGTCTAAACAACTAAATCAGGTCCGAACAGGATCTTGTAAAATAATAGAATAGTTGAGGCGATAATGGAAAATGTTTTTATGTGAATGAAACTCACGGCTGCACCAGTTTGTGTCTTTGTATTTTTATATATTTGTGTGTTATTCTGTTTCTGGGGTCTGTTGAAGTGTGTTTGGTGTGTGTGTGTGTGTGTGTTTGGTGTGTGTGTGTGTGTGTGTGTGTGTTTGGTGTGTGTGTGTGTGTGTGTTTGGTGTGTGTGTGTGTGTGTTTGGTGTGTGTGTGTGTGTTTGGTGTGTGTGTGTGTGTGTGTTTGGTGTGTGTGTGTGTGTTTGGTGTGTGTGTGTGTGTGTGTGTGTTTGGTGTGTGTGTGTGTGTTTGGTGTGTGTGTGTTTGGTGTGTTTGGTGTGTGTGTGTGTGTGTGTTTAAACCTCCTGTAGGTCAATGAGACGCTCGGTTAAACAGGGAAATGTCACTGAACTTTAGATACATTAGATATACTGTGTGTCAGATGCCCTCCCCGTGCGTCAGATGCCCTCCCCGTGCGTCAGATGCCCTCCCCGTGTGTGTCAGATGCCCTCCCCGTGCGTCAGATGCCCTCCCCGTGCGTCAGATGCCCTCCCTGAGTCAGGATGGGCACAAACAGCTTTATACCTGATCTGACTTGGACTTGACCTGAAGTTATTTATGGCGACTGTTGTGGTTCGAGATGATTTTATTTGTCGTGTCTGTGCATTTTAAAGAGATGGTTCAGCATTTTGTTCATAGTTCCTCATTTCCAGAGCGTTGGAGACGTGTGGAGACACTTGTTTAACTCTTCCTCGAGTCCTTGTATTTGCAGAGGTGCTGGTGCTGGGCTAGTGCAGGTCAATGTCCACAGTCGTCCTGCCACTAAAAACAGCCATGGGGGCTCATAACAAATGCAAACGCCACAACACACCAAAAAAAAGCCACAAAAAAGCCAGAACATACCAAAAAAGCCACAATTCTCTAAAAAAGCCACAAAAAAGCCACAACTCACCAAAAAACCCCACAAAAAGCCACAATATAACAAAAAAAGACACAACTCACTAAAAAAGCCACAAAAAAGCCACAACTCACCAAAAAAAGCCACAAAAAAGCTACGACATGCCAAAAAAATCCACAATACACCAACAAAAAGCCACAAAAAAGTCACAACACAATAACAAAAAGCCACAAAAAAGCCACAACACACCAAAAACAAAAACACGTATTTATTGCGGTGTTCGTATCTGTTCTGAGCCCCTCGGCTTCCGTTCGTACGTGTGTGATTATTGTTTTTCTCTTGGCCCAAACTCGACATAAAGCGACTCAGACAAACTGACCTCTCTTTCCTCCCCCTAGTGGCGACCCGGATAAGTGCGACCTGTGGGGGAACTCTCCCCTGCACCTGGCGGCGGCGAACGGTCACCTGCGGAGCCTGTCCTTCCTCGTGGCCTTCGGCGCCAACATCTGGTGCCTGGACAACGACTACCACACGGCGCTGGACATGGCGGCGGCGCATTCGCACATGGACTGCGTGCGCTTCCTGGACGCGGCGGCGGCGAAGCAGATCACGCTCAACCCCAAACTGGCGTCGAAGCTGAAGGAGCGGGCGTTCCGGGCGGCCGAACGCCGGATCAAGGACTGCGCCAAGATGCAGAGGAGGCACCGGCAGAGGATGCACCGGAGGCTCCTGAAGGAGGCGGCGGCCGTGGAGAGCGCCGACGCCCTGAGCCTGAGCAGCTACGGCTCCGGCAGCTACGGCTCCGGCGGCACCGTCCGGGGCTACGGTGGGAACAACACCGTGTCGTACTCACAGGTGAGAGGGGCCGACACACCTGCGGGTTTGATTCAGGCACAAAACCAGTGTAGAGAGGCCAGAATTTACAGTGTTTTGGTGGTTGGTAAGACTGAAACTGTGAAACGAATGCGGAATTAAGGAAAACTGTGACGCAGAAACCAGTGAGGATGAACATGTGAGTCAGTATAGTCACATTTTCTTTGTGTTTTGGTCGTTTTTGAGCAGCTTTTTTTGTATTTTACCTCAACAAATTACAATTTATCCCTCTATTTGCTGTTGGAAGGTGTCAAATTGGTCAAAAAAAGTGACACTGGGACATTTCGTGTATAAAACTGCGACAAATCAGTGGTTTTGGATAAATCTGCTGGGACAGGGGACGAGTATCGCAAAGTATCGTATCATTTGTTTTAAAATGTGAACAGAAATGTCGATTTTGCATGAGAATAAATACTATTAAATACACTGTCAGTTAGGGGTGTGCAAAAATATTGAAATATTGAAATATCGATATATCGTATTGTTTAATGCAATGATACAGTATCGGTATCGTGGGCTGCTGTATCGATACATTGGCAAGTAGAGTATTTTATGGTATATTTTACAAAATAAAAAGTTGCCGCGGCAAAATACGTTTTTGCTTCTCCTCACTCCTTTTCGGAATTATTGATTTTTTTTTTCTTGGAGATTATATTTGTAATTAGTCATGTAAAATAATTGCCTTTATGTATCTGTTGATTAACATAATGCAATTATAATTTAAGAAAGATAAGATAAGATAAGATAAGACAGGACTTTATTGATCTCACAGTGGAGAAATTCAACAGTCACAGTAGCTCCAGGACAGTTTAGTGCAAAAAAGGGGGAAAAAAGTGTGATGAAATTAAGATAAACAATAATAAAAATAGAAATAATAATAAAAATCCTAATATAAAGTGAATAAGTACATGTACAAAGAGAATAGAAGAATAGAATAAACATAGCTGCAGTACCTGGAGCGGCCACTAGTTGGTGTCTTATGTCTGGTCCAGTTCTTATTATCGATCCTGATCCTCATCTTTAGCTCCGGGTTCGGTTCATCCTCGGGAAACAGAACGTGCCCCAGTTTAACTCCCAGGACGGGAAGAGCGCCCCCCGCAGTCCAGTCCCTGACTCTGCTCCTCTGCCCCTCAGGCCACGCTGCAGTCGACCAAGGGAAAGGCTCGTCTGCGGAGGAAGCTGGAGCAGCGGCGGAGGCAGGACGGAGGAGGGGGCGGGGCCTTCAAGGTGTCGGAGGACGGGCGGAGAAGCGTGCGCTCCCTGTCCGGCCTCACGCTGGGGAACGACGTCATGCTGCTCAAGCACGGAACGTACCGAGAGCGAGACCGAGACCGAGACCGAGACCGAGACCGAGAGCGAGACCGAGAGCGAGAGCACGCCGGCGCCGAGAGGTGGGTGGAGCATCCAGAAAGTACGCAAGAGTAACGTCACTTAAGTAGTGGCCCAAGAAATGAGTAAAAAAGTATTGGGGAAAAGTAGTACTCAAATAAAGGACGGACACAAAAATGAGCCAAACTAAATCTGAACTGAACTGAAACGATGCAAATTCACAAACTCACACATGAGTTTAAACGAGGAGCAAACAAAGAACGTCCTGAAAATGAAAAACAAACGCGCCGCGAGAAACAAAGACAAACGTGTCGTCATCAAACGCGCCGCAGCTCGAGAAACGACACGAAGCACAAAACGATGAAAACCACCGAAAGACCGCTGCATGAGGAGTCGCCACAGCCTGCAGGGGGCGCTCTCAGTGTCACAGCTCAGTGTTTGTTACGCTAATATTCATATCCTGTGCGTATAAATAATATAAACATCGCTGTAGAAAGCCGTACGTCACACACCGTTTATAGACTTTACGGCGGCACATTTACACGTCCATCGTTATTCTCACAGATCCACGATGTCGATTCGCCGTAAAAATCCCGCGTCTCCACTGTCGTTTATCGCCAGTCGGCCATTTTCTTTCTTTCTCATCATCCGGTGTGTCTCTGCATTGAGCTGTGACACTGAGAGCGCCCCCTGCAGGTTGTGCTGACTCCTCATGCAGCGGTTTTTTGGTGGTTTTTTTGTTTGTTTTCATCGTTTTGTGCTTTGCGTCGTTTATATATGTCCAAAAGTGAATGTGTGTGATTAACCGTCCCTCTGATCAGTGTTTGCAGCATTTAATTATCGTTATGAAACATGATACAGCACTTACAGATCTTTAGAGACGGTTAAATGTTTGTTATCAAAAAACCCAATAAATTTGGCTTTGAAAGATCAAATATTTGATTAACCTGGATGTGAACCACAGTGAACCTGCACAGCCCCAGACACGCTCGAGGAAACCGGTCACGTGACCTCTTTAATGCTTTGGAGTTTTAAAAAATAAACAAAATAGACGCTAAGAAAGGGATTCTGCAGGATTATTTATGCCAGTGTCGTTTTCATGTCCATTTCGTGACATGTGCGGCTCTCAGCTCCAGTGTTAAATTAGACTTGGCTCCACATCCAGAAATATTAGTCCTGCGGCTGTTAGTGACCTGGCAAAGGTTCATGTCGGTACCATAAAAGTGAACTATTTTGGTCCCTAAAGTGGAACTCGGGCCTGAAGCTAAAGTCCGTGTCTAGAGGAGGAGGAATTCTGTCAGGAGCCAAAAATCGGCACAGATCAGTGTTTCCTCGGTGGAGATCTGACTGTGGCACTGAGTCTGTCAAGGCAACAAACTAGTGTAGTGATGGGGGCAAGTTCTGAACTAGTTTGTCGCCTTGACAGACTCACTGCCACAGTCAGATCGCCGTCGAGGAAACACTGATCTGTTTTTTGGCTCCTGACAGAATTCCTCCTCCTCCACTGTTCCTGAAGCTGTTTCTTTACCTGAGACACACGGGGCCGTTACTTTTGGCCCCGTCGCTGCTCCGGTAAATGTAACTCGTCCTCGTCACCTCTGCGCAGGGGGAGGCCGCACGTCCGTCACATGTTCCATCCCCGCGGCGTCTCCGAGGGCGACCGGGAGGACGCGGTGTCCGTGGCGACGAGCGACACGGGCGTCTCCAGGGCGATGAGCGACCCGGGGCTGTACGAGGCGGCGGGGTCGGAGGTCAGCGCCGACTCCGGGAGGGACTCTCTGTTTAACCGGCCCGGCCTGGGGACCATGGTCTTCAGGAGGAACTACCGGCCCCGAGCCCAGGACCAGAGCAGCGTGGCGGGCAGCGAACCGGCGAGGAACGCCCCCAACGTCCAGCAGAGGGGGGGACGGCTCCACAGCCGCGGTGAGGCCGGGTTACAGGGTCTGGGCTACACAGAACTGACTCTTCTGAGGTTTAATCCAGGTTCTAATGGTGTTTCCTCCTCCAAACAGACCTGGAGTTGTTTTGTTTCATTCACACGTTTGAGGAAGTGTAAAAAGGAGAAATTCAGTTTTTTTTAATGTTCCACAGAATTTCTTTAATCTTTGCAGTCTCCGTGGAAACAAGCCGGTGATCAAGTAAAATATGTTCATATGTTTAAACCACACTGTGGAACATTCCAGAGAAAGCGATCACATCTCCATGGAGACAAGCAGGTGGAGGACCTCCATCATGTGGCTTTAAACGTGGATTTGTAATTGAGTAAAATACGACATAACAGCTCGTTATAACTGAAGGTCTGATGAGGCTCATTATGAAACGCTTCAGTCACAGTTTATTTCTTTAAAGGGGCAGTTCACACTTAAATATGCCAGAATTAGACCAAAGGCGACTTTACACCTGTCGTCCCTGCAGGTCACAGACACAGAAATAACATAAGACAACTTCACAGAACAGACAAACTGTCAATGACAATGAGTTTCCTCACGTGTCAGAACGACAAACCCATTCTGGCCACAGGTGGAAGTTCAGCACCAAAGACCAGGGACGTGCAAATAACATAAATCTGGTGGTTTGATCCGGCCAAAGTGCCACAATAATCTGGTGCAGCGTCACATTATCTGGAATCCCAAGTGTCTTTGCTTAAATGAACAGTTCTGAGGAAGTAATAGCAAAAAAAAAAACAGAGGGAACTACATAGACCATGATCCTTTGCTCCGTTTCAGTGCAGACGACATGAAGAAATAACTGTTCTCAGCACTTTTACATCTTCATTCTGTGGATTAAGTCTGTGAAGCATTTTTAGAGGAAAAAGTCTCAGATTCACAGTTTTATATTGTAATAAATCTGGTCCAGTGAGATGTTTATGGTGAAAATATCGTATCGTCACAGCAGAGTTCTCTCAGTGTCTCATTAAAGTGGAAGTTAGGAACATTTTTTAAGAAAAGATTCATAAATACTGAAGAATCTCGGGGCTGATTGTAATTAAAAAGGTGAAGTTGTTTTGTTACATGTTTTATCTTGTCCCTCCCCGTCCTCCGCACTGACCCGGTGCCTCCTGCAGGTGGCGCTCCGCTGCTCCGCTCCCCCAGTCTGGACTCGGTCTCGGACTTCGGCTCGGTCTCGGTCTCGGTGGAGGGGAACTGGGAGCAGGACCAGGAGCAGTTCCTCACGTCGCCTCTAGAGGTGTTCATGGCCTCGCTGGGACTCCAGGACCTGACGCCGGTCTTCATCCACGAGGACCTGGACCTGGAGGTACTGGACCAGGACTGGACCAGGACTGGACCAGGACTGAGACGGGTCTGAGCCAGGGACTGAACCAGAAACAAAACCAAGACAAAACCAGAGACTAAACCAGGACTAAAAGAGGATCAAAACAGGACTGAACCAGGACTGAACCAGGACTGGATCAGAACTGGACCAGTACTGACCCAGTACTGACCCAGTACTGACCCAGGATTGAACCAGGACTGAACCAGGACTGAACCAGGACTGAACCAGGACTGAACCAGGACTGAACCAGGTCTAAAATGAGTCTAAACTAGGGACTAGACCAGGACTGAATCAGGACTTGACCAGGAACAAAACCAAGACAAAAACCAAAGACTAAACTAAGGACTGAACCAGGACTGAACCAGGACTAGACCAGGACTGAACCAGGACTGAACCAGGACTGAACCAGGACTAGACCAGGACTAAACCAGGACTGAACCAGGACTGAACCAGAAGTATAACTGGTCTAAACCAGGTCTAATCCCGGCCAAAGCCAGGGACTAAACCAGGGATTAAACCCGGTCTAAACCCGGTCGAAATCCGGTCGAAATCCGGGCTAAACCTGGTCTAAACCTGGTCTAAACCTGGTCTAAACCTGGTCTAAACCTGGTCTAAACCTGGTCTAAACCCGGTCTAAACCCGGTCTAAACCCGGTCTAAACCCGGTCTCTCTGCAGGCGTTGCTCTTGTGCACAGAGGACGACCTGAGCGAGGTCCAGATTTCT
>CM068360.1:33733833-33881333 GCA_034769755.1 Odontamblyopus lacepedii | reverse complement strand
TGTAGGGAGTATTATCTGTGACATAAGTGTGTTGTACAGTTGTAGGGAGTATTATCTGTGACATAAGTGAGTTGTACAGTTGTAGGGAGTATTATCTGTGACATAAGTGTGTTGTACAGTTGTAGGGAGTATTATCTGTGACATAAGGTGAGTTGTACAGTTGTAGGGAGTATTATCTGTGACATAAGTGTGTTGTACAGTTGTAGGGAGTATTATCTGTGACATAAGTGTGTTGTACAGTTGTAGGGAGTATTATCTGTGACATAAGGTGAGTTGTACAGTTGTAGGGAGTATTATCTGTGAGATAAGGGTGTGCTGTGCAGTTGTAGGGAGTATTATCTGTGACATAAGGTGAGTTGTACAGTTGTAGGGAGTATTATCTGTGACATAAGGTGAGTTGTGCAGTTGTAGGGAGTATTATCTGTGACATAAGGTGAGTTGTACAGTTGTAGGGAGTATTATCTGTGACATAAGTGAGTTGTGCAGTTGTAGGGAGTATTATCTGTGACATAAGGTGAGTTGTACAGTTGTAGGGAGTATTATCTGTGACATAAGTGAGTTGTACAGTTGTAGGGAGTATTATCTGTGACATAAGGTGAGTTGTACAGTTGTAGGGAGTATTATCTGTGACATAAGTGAGTTGTACAGTTGTAGGGAGTATTATCTGTGACATAAGGGTGTGTTGTGCAGTTGTAGGGAGTATTATCTGTGACATAAGTGAGTTGTACAGTTGTAGGGAGTATTATCTGTGACATAAGGTGAGTTGTACAGTTGTAGGGAGTATTATCTGTGACATAAGGGTGTGTTGTGCAGTTGTAGGGAGTATTATCTGTGACATAAGTGAGTTGTACAGTTGTAGGGAGTATTATCTGTGACATAAGGTGAGTTGTACAGTTGTAGGGAGTATTATCTGTGACATAAGGTGAGTTGTACAGTTGTAGGGAGTATTATCTGTGACATAAGGTGTGTTGTGCAGTTGTAGTAAGTATTATCTGTGACATAAGTGAGTTGTACAGTTGTAGGGAGTATTATCTGTGACATAAGGTGAGTTGTACAGTTGTAGGGAGTATTATCTGTGACATAAGTGAGTTGTACAGTTGTAGGGAGTATTATCTGTGACATAAGGTGAGTTGTACAGTTGTAGGGAGTATTATCTGTGACATAAGATGAGTTGTACAGTTGTAGGGAGTATTATCTGTGACATAAGGGTGAGTTGTACAGTTGTAGGGAGTATTATCTGTGACATAAGGTGAGTTGTACAGTTGTAGGGAGTATTATCTGTGACATAAGGTGAGTTGTACAGTTGTAGGGAGTATTATCTGTGACATAAGGTGAGTTGTACAGTTGTAGGGAGTATTATCTGTGACATAAGTGAGTTGTACAGTTGTAGGGAGTATTATCTGTGACATAAGGTGAGTTGTACAGTTGTAGGGAGTATTATCTGTGACATAAGGGTGAGTTGTACAGTTGTAGGGAGTATTATCTGTGACATAAGGTGAGTTGTACAGTTGTAGGGAGTATTATCTGTGACATAAGGTGAGTTGTACAGTTGTAGGGAGTATTATCTGTGACATAAGGTGAGTTGTACAGTTGTAGGGAGTATTATCTGTGACATAAGGTGAGTTGTACAGTTGTAGGGAGTATTATCTGTTGTACAGTTAACAGAACACTGGAGCTGTGTGAATGAGGTACTAAAATTCCATGACTTTTCCAAAACTTTCATTGAATTTACAACATTTCATGACTTTTCCAGGCCTGGAAAATGACATTTTCAATTTACAGGACTTTTCCAGGATTTCCATGACCGTGGGAACCCTGTGTATAAAACTCTAATGTGACGAGACGTCCCCCGTGTCCCTGTCCCAGCAGATTTATCCAAAACCACTGATTTATCCCAGTTTTAGACAAGAAATGCCTGTATTTTTGACCAATCTGCTCCTTGTTGACAGCAAAGAGAAGCAGGAACTGTCATTTGAGGTCAAATACACCTGATTTTTATTGCTTAAAAACAATAAAAACACAAAGAAAATGTGACTGTACTGACTCATGTTCATCACAAATCTTCTCTGCAGAACAGTTTTTCTTAATTTTGCACTTGTCTTACAATTTTATTATTACCAACCACCAAAAAAAAAAACAGGGATGTCCCAGTATTTGATTTTGAACATTTGAAAAATCCCCATAATCTCATGTGTTATAAACCCAGTGTGTGGAAAACTGCACTTCGCTTTAGTCTCGGGTTGGAAATAATAAAACTGAAGGGAAATTGTTCTTCAGAGACCAGATGTGAGTCATTTTAGTCCCATTTTCTTTGTGTTTTGGTCGTTTTTAAGCAGCTTTTCTGTATTTTACCAAAATAAATGACAGTTTCTGCTTCTCTTTGCTGTCAACAAGGAGCAGACTGGTCAAAAATAGAGACATTTCTTGTATAAAACTGGGATAAATCAGTGGTTTTGGATAAATCTGCAGGGACAGGGGACACGGGGCTCAGGACTGGGACTGTCCCGGGAAACAGGGACGTCTGGACCTGCTTCAGTATCCGGCAGGAAAAGCACCGGGACTTTTAACACCCAGGGCCCCCGGAGCGCTCCCCTCCTCTCCCTCCTCCTTCTCCTCCTCTCCTCCTCCTCTTCTCCCTCCTCCTCCTCCTCCTCTCCCTCCTCCTTCTCCTCCTCCTCCTGCTCTCCCTCCTCCTCCTCCTCCTCCTCTCCTCCTCCTCTTCTCCCTCCTCCTCCTCCTCCTCCTCCTGCCTCCTTCTCCTCCTCCTGCCTCCTCCTCCTCCTCCTCCTCCTCCTCCTCCTCCTCCTCTCCTCCTCTCCCTCCTCCTCCTCCTCCTCCTGCCTCCTTCTCCTCCTCCTGCCTCCTCCTCCTCCTCCTCCTCTCCCTCCCCGTCTCCCTCCTCCTCCTCCTCTCCCTCCCCCTCTCCCGCCTCCTCCTCCTCACCCTCCTCCTCCTCTCTCTCCGGTTCCCAGAAAGTGCGCCGAGGTTACCCGGGAGGAGCGGCCCAGCGGGAGGACACCGACACCGGGGGAAGGTCGATAACAGTTCGTGGGAAACCGGAGCCGGGAGCGGGGGCAGGTGCGCAGACTCCCGGAGCTCTGCGCAGAAACATCCCGCGGAACCGTCCGTGAAACGCGCCAAATAAACAACTTCTGAGCCAAAAGAGGTTTGCGCAACGCTGACTTTGCCCCAGTGACCCCCGTACAGAACTCCCCACAGAAACACCACAGAAACACCACAGAGGCACAGAGGGCACAGAGGGCACAGAGGGCACGTGTGACTGAAGAAACAGCTCCAAGATGGCCGCCGCACCAAACACGCAAAACACGGAACTATAATAATTATTTATATTTATTTTATGTAGCCATTATGTAAATTAACTATATAGTAAAAAAAATAACGATAAAACAATATATATAAGAAATAACAAAAAATACTATAAAATTATACTGAAAAAATAACTATATAGCCTAGTAATAAATAGTAATAAAAGTATATAGTTATTTTATAAGCCATCAATCTATAATAAACACTTTTATTTTATTATAGTTATTTTATATAATTATAACTAAAAAAAAAACAGCAACTAAAAAACAATATGTATAAAAATATATAAATATATATATATATAAAATAATAAATAACAAACATAGCTAGTTAACATAGAAGTTAAAGCCCAGTTCAGACAACTAAATAAACTTTCATATTGGTAATAAAGATATTTACAATAATAATAATTTAAAAACAAAACATTTTTAGTGACAGAAATATATTTTTACCATTGATTCAGTGAATTAATGTTCATGTTAAGTGTAGCTGCTTATGTATTTAATATTTAGTTTATCTTTTTTTCATCAGTGGTTTAAACTTGAATGTGTGCTTTATGTGGCTATAGTTTATTTTATTGTATATTTGTATTAAAATTTAAAATAAAATAAAAATGTAAGTGAAGTGTAGTAAACGGTACTGGCCACATGAGGGCGCACCACAGCGACTCCATGTATTTATTATGATGAAAATTGTTGCTATAAAAATCTTGTTTTTTAACATAAAAAATCCAAACCAGCTGTATTGTATAAAAGATACACCCCGTGTCTGTAGATACACAATGTAAAATATGTATAAAAGTGAGTAAATAAATCTCTCTTTGCATTGACTCTAAAAGTGTCCAGTTCCAACATGGCGGCCGCTCTGTCCTCCTCAGACTCCGGACACTGCTGCAGCCTCTAGGATTTCTCCGGCTCCTCGCTCGGGTTTATCGGAGGACGCGGCGCCGCTCCGGAGAGTCCGATGGAGCCGCACCGAGTCCCGCAGGAGCGGAGGGAGCGCGGCCGCGAAGAGGAGCCGGGCGCGGGGCTGCGGAGCCGGGCCGGGCCGGAGGCGCCGGGGAGCGGGCCGGAGGCGCCGGGGAGCGGGCAGAGCGGCGCGGAGGAGACGCTGATGCTGGAGCTGAACAGGCTGGTGCAGGAGCAGGTGAAGCGCAGCAGCTGGTGGGAGCTCCGCGGGAAGGACTGCGCCATCCTCGGCCTGGCCCTGGCGGCGCTGGTCCCCGGTAAAACTTTACTCTGTTCTGAATAACAACAGATTTGATTAATAATATCGCGACTTTATAAACACAAGACGCTGCGCACGGAAAACACTTCAACACTGCGCAAAGCTTGGACAAAATGTAAGAAATAAACACTTAAATCTACACAGCAAAAAGTGTTAAAATTGACTCTCACAGAATCAGTTTGAACATTTTCTCAGTGTTTATATGAGTCTAATCTGTCCTAAAGTTAAATTAACATTTTGGTTAAATGTTAATGAAGTTCTCTTAATTTTGGGGTTAAACATGAACTTTGGTGCTGCAGTGTCAAAGTTCATGTTTAACCCCAAAAGGAAGAGTTATTTTAACCTTTTGAGCGTAAACGGAGAACACTTTATAGAGTTATCCTGATTTAGCGAAACGACACACAGGTAATTTATTTTTACACTTTATTTTAGTTAATTTAAGATGAAGTTATGTATAAAACTGGTTCAAACTGGTCTCTGGCAGGAGTTTGACGTGGTGGGTGAGAGGGGCCAATTTAACACTAGAGGAAGTTGAATTAACACTAGAGGAAGTTGAATTAACACTAGAGGAAGTTGAATTAACACTAGATGAAGTTGAATTAACACTAGATGAAGTTGGATTAACACTAGAGGAGGTTGAATTAACACTAAGGGAAGCGGAAGTTGAATTAACACTAGATGAAGTTGGATTAACACTAGAGGAAGTTGAATTAACACTAGATGAAGTTGGATTAACACTAGAGGAAGTTGAATTAACACTAGATGAAGTTGGATTAACACTAGATGAAGTTGAATTAACACTAGAGGAAGTTGGATTAACACTAGACGAAGTTGAATTAACACTAGAGGAAGTTGGATTAACACTAGACAAAATTGGATTAACACTAGAGGAAGTTGGATTAACACTAGATGAAGTTGAATTAACACTAGAGGAAGTTGGATTAACACTAGATGAAGTTGGATTAACACTAGACGAAGTTGGATTAACACTAGATGAAGTTGAATTAACACTAGAGGAAGTTGGATTAACACTAGAGGAAGTTGGATTAACACTAGAGGAAGTTGGATTAACACTAGAGGAAGTTGGATTAACACTAGAGGAAATTGGATTAACACTAGAGGAAGTTGGATTAACACTAGAGGAAGTTGGATTAACACTAGAGGAAGTTGGATTAACACTAGACGAAATTGTATTAACACTAGACGAAGTTGGATTAACACTAGAGGAAGTTGGATTATCTTCAACCATATCAACATAATCATAACCCCAACTCAAACCCCCATTCCACTTTCAAATAGTTATCACGCTTTTTGTGTTAAAAACAACTCTGAAATATTTTACCCTGAAATTTTTGCTGTGTATCAAAAAATAAGTCAAAAGTAGTGAAATAATCCGTCCCTGCAGCACGAACGTTTTACTGGACAAGTTTTCTTAAAATAAACGACCTCCAGACTAAAACTAAATCCCATTTAGAACGAGGAAGTCGCTGATAAACCTGAAAACAGGATGAAGAACCTGATATGAGCCTGAAAATGTTGGAAATTTGCAGGACACATTTAAAAACCAAGTTAAACTGACACAATATTGGCATCATTATAAAAGCAGCTTAAACTTTCGATGAAATAAAACAGTTTTTGACTCGATATTTCAGTTAGAATAAAACAAAAACAAAAACAAACTTGACTTTACCAGTGAAACGTTGGACTTAAACGGCCTTTATTCCACTATTTTCTGACCTTTGTTATAATGTTGTTTGATTATATCACCGTTAAATGTTCACAAGAGTTTATTTTGTGCCTTAAAAACAATGCTGAGTTTGAATTTATGAGGAAATCCATTCATAAAATCTGACGTTATTGTGATTTCGCGGCTTTCGGGGGCGGAAGGTGCATCTGATTTTTGTGGGTTTGAATTCATCTGGTGCTTTTTATTCCTCAGATGCCACAAAACTTCATTACAGAGCAAACGAAACTGTCATAAAATACAAAATCTGAATCTTAGCGGAGCAGAAATGAGGTGTAAAGTGAAGGGAGTTAACAGGGACCATCTGAGGAGTTTTAATGCTGCAGTTTCTATTATCGTCATTATCAGTTGGACTTGGACGAAATATATTGAGGGAAATGACTTAAAAAACATACAAACATGATCATAAACGTCTATAAGTTGCAATAAAAAAAAATAGCAAGAGACTCAAATAAGACAAATGATATAAATGTAAAAAACAAATCCAGTCATATAAATACTAGAGGTGGGCAAAAATATTCAAATATCAGCACAGAATAACAAGACTGTAGATATTTTCACCATAAACATCTCACTGGACCAGATTTATTACAATATAAAACTGTGAATCTGAGACTTTTTCCTCTAAAAATGCTTCACAGACTTAATCCACAGAATGAAGATGTAAAAGCGCTGAGAACAGTTATTTCTTCATGTCGTCTGCACTGAAACGGAGCAAAGGATCATGGTCTATGTAGTTCCCTCTGTTCATTTAAGCAAAGACACTTGGGATTTGATATATTGTGATGGTCTAACAGATCACTGTGACCTTTGACCAGACGCCCCGGGTTTTATCTGGTATTTTTTATCTTGTCTCTTTTATCTGGTGCTTCAACAAAACAAAACTGGACCTCGACCAAACAGACGGCGTTTCACATGTGAATATTTAACGAGGAGTTTAAAAATACAGAGGGGCTCTTCGTTACCACGTGACATCATGAGTTGGAACAGAGCGTTTTCAGTTTGAGAGAAGAACTCGGCGTAAATGTGCAGAGTTTGGGTGTGAAACATGTGAAACAAAACACAGCTCCAGGTCTGTTTTCTGAGGAAACGACATCAGAACAAACTGTGAAGCAGAAAATCGTGTTTTTAAAGCGAAGGCACGATCCATGAAGTCTGTTTGCGCACAGAACGGGACGTCTCTGGCGCCCTGTCCTGGGGTAAACTGCAGTGACCTGTGTGTTTCCCACAGGGGGGGGCGGGGTCAAAGGTCACGATCCGACCCACTTTTCTGCTCTGGAGTTCACGCCGGCGACACGGGGCCGACGTTCGAGCTTTTCTCTCATGTTCTGACGTCGTTCCTCATCACAAACGCGTCTGAAGAGGATTTAGAGTCTCCCGGGCATGTCTGAGTCATCCAGAGATCTCCGCTCTGCTCTGTTCAAACCCTCCTTACGGTTTGGCAGTACGAGCCTGTGCGAGGCCCCGCCCCCTATGCGCCGCACAATAATTCTCCATAAATGCACAAAACTATGGCACAAAACTGAACACAGCGACCGGACAAACCTGATGCGATGTGCAGGAGTTTCATCAGAAAGAAGATGATGCTCTGAAGGGGCGACTTAGCACCGAGAGCAAAGGGAGGGGAGCGTCAAAATAAAAAAATAAAAACTAGGGATGTAAGAGTAACGTAAATCTGGTCAAAGGTCTCACAATAACATCAGGAGCATCACAATATCTGGAATCCCGAGTGTCTTTGCTTAAATGAACAGTTCTGATGCAGAAATAGCTAAAAAACAGAGGGAACTACATAGACCATGATCCTTTGCTCCGTTTCAGTGCAGACGACATGAAGAAATCACTGTTCTCAGCACTTTTACATCTTCATTCTGTGGATTAAGTCTGTGAAGCATTTTTAGAGGAAAAAGTCTCAGATTCACAGTTTTCTATTGTAATAAATCTGGTACAGAGAGAAAGAAAGAACTAAACAGAAAGAGAGAAAAGGAAGAACGGACGAAAGAATGAAGAAAAGAATGAAGGAAGGAACAAAAGAAAAGGAAACTGGTGAAAATCTGGTCCAGAGAGATTTGGATTTCGTTCCATCACGAATGACGATAAATGTACCAAATGACATCATCAGGACACTGGTTTAGACCTGGTTTAGTCCTGGTTTAGTCTTTGTTTAGTCCTGGTTTATAGTCTCTTAGTCCTGGTTTAGTCCTGGTCTTGTCCTGGTTTAGACTTGATTTAGTCCTGGTTTAGTCCTGGTTTAGTCCTGGTTTAGACCTGGTTTAGTCCTGGTTTAGTCCTGGTTTAGTCCTGGTTTAGTCCTGGTTTAGTCTTTGTTTAGTCCTGGTTTATAGTCTCTTAGTCCTGGTTTAGTCCTGGTCTTGTCCTGGTTTAGACTTGATTTAGTCCTGGTTTAGTCCTGGTTTAGTCCTGGTCAGTACGATATTGCAGTAAATATATAAATATCGTATCGTGAGGTTCAGACGGTGTCGATATCGTATCGATTCCGTTTGTTGCTTTATTTTCAGACACTTGTGATTCAGTTTTTTGTCCCTTAGTTTCGTCACTCGTTTGTTTTTTCCGTAAAACTTCTTCATCTTTTCTCAGTCGTTCAGGTTATTTTACGGCACATTTTCGCACGTTTTGTTAATTTACGCTCTTTCGATCCCGTTTATGACTTTATTACTTTATTTACACCATTTTTCGGTCTCGTTCTTTGTTCCGTCCGTTTCCCGGCAGAACATCTGAGCTCAGAGGAACCTGTAAACGACCCTGAGCCTCTGAAATATTCACCAGTTTCTGCAGCTTCAGGTGTTTGTGTCGCTCTTCACAGGAGCTTCTGTTTCACGTGTCGCTGGGTCCAGTATCGGTTCTGATATCGGTTCAGCAGCTTTGATTCAATGTAAAAAAAGACGATTTAATCTAAATTTACTTTATTTCTACAAACATGTTTCCAAAGTGCTGCACAGAGGTCAGAAAATCCCCCCGTCCAGAAACAATAAAACTAAAAACAACAAATCTGATAAAAGCCATAAAAATCTGCAGTTAATGAGTAAAATAAATAAAAGACATAGATGACCAGGGCATAAAAGTAAATAAACTAAAAATAAATCAAATTAAAGCCGCTGGCGGCAATGATGGCCCTCGCCCCGGTGCGCACGCCCCTCCCAGGCAACCGCTGAGGCCTCGTGACCGCCCTGGCACGACTCTCTCCTCCCGACAGCTCGTCCCCCAGAAAAATTACATAGGGCACCTTTAATATTTGAAAATGGGAACGATCTAGAGCCAAATTATAGAAACTAGGACACAGGTCACATGACTTTTATAATCAAGAGCACTGTCAGACTAAGACTGCATAAAAACAGACCCTCCAACAGAAAAGTTACATAGTGCACCTTTAAACATATTTTTGGGGGGGAGTATTTGCCCCTTTGTGGCCAACCATGGAAAATACCCCATATCCATCCATCCATCTTCTCCCGCTTAATCCGGCTGGGTCGCGGGGGCAGTTTGCTGCCCAATACTCATAGCACCTGACCCCCCCATGAACCCCTCTGCAGGTGGTGAACCCACAGGAGGGTGGACAACATGGTCTTTTGATGTTAGTTCATAGGGGTCCGGGCATGTTTTGGGTTACCCCATATCCATAATGTATTTTTTTGGTCGTAGACACACATAGAATTTAATACCCATATTTGGTACAAATCCGATAATGCTGATGTTTCATGTCTGGATAGGTGGCGCTATAGAGTAACTTTTCATATACTTTATAGTTTATTATAATCAAGCCCTAATCACGTATTAGTGATTCAAATAATATACGATTTTGCTTGAAATCATGCATAGAATTTAATCCCCAAATTTGGTCCAAATCTGATAATGTTGACGTCTCACGTATACACTAGGTGGCGCTACAGAGTTCACTTTTATTATATTTCATATTTCATCACATTCAGGCCGGGATCACACAATAGTGATGTGAGTTTGAGCTCTGTAGGCCAAAGCCTGTGGCCGTGAGAGGGCATCAAAGAAACAGGAAACGAAGGCGTTATTCGCCGGCGTGCTACGGACAAACCGTGAAAAAGTGCGCTGAGAAAAATGATGCGTTTGTGGAGCCACATCTGTAGATGTGACGTGTCAAATCTGAGCTCGTTTGGACCAAAAACTAGACAGTTGAAGACTTTTGCGTACACGCAGTCAAAACAGGAAGTTTTTTTATCCAATATGGCCGACTTCCTGTTGGTCATAGGGATGCACAACGCTCGGCTTTTTTGCTTGTCTCCGTGAGTTCTATCACTGCCCCAAATTTCGTTGACCGTTTTGTTGATCGTTATTGAGGGCCAATTTAAGCCGCTCAAGGTGATGATGGCCCTCGCCCCGGCGCGCACGCCCCTACCACGCAACCGCCAAGGTCTCACCACCCCCCTGGCACGACACTCTCTCTTCTCGACAGCTCGTCCACCAGAAAACCCATGGTCAAAACATTATGACCGGGTGACTTTGATTCAGTCAAACTGTTACAGTTAACATCCCTGAGACAGTCCAGCACATCACTGCAGGTGTAAGATGCTGCAGGGAAACATAGAGCTCCACACATGGAGCTCCGTGAACAGTGAGGCACATGTTTATGTAATGGGTTCCTCACCTGCCGCGGTTTGTTTGTCTTTTACCCTCCTTTTCTATGGGGTCATAATGGGGAATATTAAAATCAATACAAGAACTGACTTCACAATCACAATAATCTTTTTGCTGTTGACAGTGAACACATTTTAACAAAGAAGGAATGTGTTTTGCTGGTTTGATACACTCAGAACACGGAACAAGGAACAAGGAACAAGACAAAGATAATAATAGTTATGAATTAGGGCATGACTATCAAAAGACATGATAACCTGTTTGTTGAACACTCAGTAAGTATCCAGCCACAGCTATGAGCAAAATCAACATGCAGATTCATCCAGAAGCACGAACAGCCGGTTTAAAACCAAAAGTACAGAGCTGTCGTGAGGAGGAGGAGGAAGCACATTCCAGTGTGTTTATCCCCTGAAGACCTGAGGGCAGTTTTAGTACATTTCTCCTCACCTGGATTTTTTATTAATGTTGCTTTTAAAACTGCCCCTTTTACCCCTAATGAAGTGTTCTACCTCCTTTTGTTCAGTCCAACCTGTTATTTCACAATCTGCTGCTGTAGTTGTGTCATGAGGCTGTGAGAAAAGCTACAGGACCAGAAATAGAGATGAAAAAAAAAAAACTGAAAATAAAATTCACACTGTTTATACAAAACACACAGCAAACATGTAGAAACAACTTTTTGGACATAAGAAATGCTTAATTTAGGCCTTTTTCTACAAAAATGCAAAATCTCAAGTCTGTAAGTAAATTAAAAATCTCCTTATTGCCCTAAAAACAAAAAAAGTGCAGTGGCTCCATGACTTTCCTGGTCCAGTCCTGGAAACAGCTCCTGTCAGGACCACGGCCAGAGCCACAGCACTTCTGCATTTCCATGGGAATGCAGAAGCTATAATAGCGACTGGTGCATATCATGCAGACGATCCTGTTTTTCTTAAGTTAAATTATTTATAATTGGTGATATTTATAGCTGCTAAAATGAATGGAAATCAATGGGGGGTCAATGGCGGACCCTGACGAGATGGTGAATGACGGGCGCGTAAGCGCCCATCATTCACCAATGACCCCACGGTGACGTGGGGAAGCTCGAGAGCTTTCAAAAAATGTATAATATGTGTTTCCTATGTAAAAGGATATATTGTTTTTGCTAAAATTATTATTAGGCCCGAGCCCCTACAGGGCGTAGGGCCTATTGCTTTCGCAACGATGATGCCTGGGCGAAAATAATAAAATAAAAATAAACAAATAAAATAAAAATAAATAAATAAAAGACACAGATGACCACACAATAAAAATAATAAAGTGTGTGTGGAGCGTAATGTTGGAGTGAAAGTAAATCTCCGGGTTCTGATCTGTTTCGGTCATGTTTCCCTCCTCCTCCTGATCTGTTTCGGTGGTGTTCCTGTGTCGTCAGGGTTCCTCCTCCTGCGCTCCTCCTCGCTCCTCCTCTTCGCTCCGGCGCTCCTGCTCCTCGGAGTGTCTCACGCCGTCCTCACGGTGAAAGGAGCTCATCTGTCCAGCCACTCATCCCTGAGCCGCTCACCGCTGCTCAACCGCCTCAGCGCAGTGTTCTTCATCGAGGTGAGGCACAGGGAGGGCATCTGAGGCACGGGGAGGGCATCTGGGGCACGGGGAGGGCATCTGAGGCACGGGGAGGGCATCTGGGGCACGGGGAGGGCATCTGAGGCACGGGGAGGGCATCTGGGGCACGGGGAGGGCATCTGGGGCGTGGGGAGGGCATCTGAGGCGCGGGGAGGGCATCTGGGGCGTGGGGAGGGCATCTGGGGCACAGAGAGGGCATCTGAGGCACGGGGAGGGCATCTGAGGCGCGGGGAGGGCATCTGAGGCGCGGGGAGGGCATCTGAGGCGCAGGGAGGGCATCTGACTCTCTGTGACTCTGTGTCCTCAGGTGTGCGGTGGGTTCAGTGCCGACGTCGGGCTCCAGGCCCATGTGAAGCTGCATCACGCCCACACAAACGTCCTCGGCCTCGGGGACTCGTCCACCTGGAAAGTCCCGACTCTGAGCCGAGGTCTTTACCTGTTCGTGGCTCCGCTGGCCGTCCCCGTGCTCACCCCGCTGGTGGCCCTCGGTACTGCGCCCCCTGCAGGAGGAGGATTAGTATCAGTAGTGTTAATATTAATCCTTTATTTGGTCTTTACGTTCACAATCTGAAGGTTCAGCTTGATTAAGTTTGTACATATGTTTCTGTTAAGATTTTTTTACTTAATAAGATGAGATTTTTTTACTTGTTTCAGGATATTCATCCTGATTTATCTTATCTCCATATTACAACTTATTCTAAGCACTTTTTATATTAACTCAGTCCAGGTTCAGCCTCTTTAACTTCCTCCTCAAACCAATAAGGGGAAAAATCTGTCCATAAACACTTGAAACTCGTGTTTTCTGCTTGTTTTAAGAAAATTTGGTAAGTGAAAATTTCTTATTGCGCTGGCAGAAAATTTCACTTAAAATAGAGCATTTTTACCTCAAAATTGGTATTTATTTTCTTATTTTTTGAGAGGCCTTTTTGCAGAATCTTCTGAGATGGTTTCACTTTCTCTCTGTTCAAATAACATTTGTAAACTGGAGGAGGTTTTCAGCTTTATACACGGCTGGACTCAAACCCACAAACTCAAACAGACGAGTTTTAACTTAAGAAAAACAGGATCTTCTGCATGATTAACAATTCTAACGACTTTTTTTGGAGTAGAAAAATCGGTTTGATGTTAGTTTTGTAAGTGATTCAACACAGTATTTCAGATATGGTAAAAAAAAAGACTTTTGTACAATAAATAAAGTGAATTTCGAGGGTTTTCATTTGACTCATAATAGCGACAACTTCTGCCGACTTTGTCTGAACTTCACTAATGTGCATTTTCCAACTGAGATGTTCATCAGTCTGAATTATTAGCATCAGTATTTGTACTTTTCCAGCCGTTTTCCCTGTGTTCCAGCTCAGCTGAAGCACCAGTCCCTCCTCTCGTCCCTGAGGACCCTGCTCATGGTCTCTCTGGGACTCGGGTCTCACCTCTGGATCCTGGTCCGGTTCTGTGGGTTCTGCTCGGTTCTGTCGGCGCTCGGCTGCATGTTCTTCACCAGGAACCTGTTCTCCCTGCCCTACATCCACGTCAACATCTTCCAGGTAACAACACGGACCTTTACAGTCAAATGAAGCTCATGGAGGGCAGCGGTTACAGGAGCGAATCTGGAGCTGAGTTCCATATTAGGAACAGAAACGTATTAAAGTAGTGAAATAAAAACCCCAGGATCATGTGGAGCAGGTCAATATGAACATTTGAAGACCAAAGTGAGGAGTGACGGGTTAATTCTGTCCTCATCACTGCAGGAGCTGTTCACACTTGGCTCTGCTGAACTGGCTTAAATGACCAAGAGTCTAAACTAAATCCTGTTATGACCTGAATGTGATTCAGACGTAACATAAATGTCTCTTTAAAGGCGATGCTCAGACTGAGAGATTCACTTACAGCGGAAATAAAAAGTCTACACACCCCTGTTCCTCACCCAGATAAAGTCCTGCTGTTCCTCACCCAGATAAAGTCCTGCTGTTCCTCACCCAGATAAAGTCCTGCTGTTCCTCACCCAGATAAAGTCCTGCTGTTCCTCACACAGATAAAGTCCTGCTGTTCTTCACCCAGATAAAGTCCTGCTGTTCCTCACCCAGATAAAGTCCTGCTGTTCCTCACCCAGATAAAGTCCTGCTGTTCTTCACACAGATAAAGTCCTGCTGTTCTTCACCCAGATAAAGTCCTGCTGTTCTTCACACAGATAAAGTCCTGCTGTTCTTCACCCAGATAAAGTCCTGCTGTTCCTCACACAGATAAAGTCCTGCTGTTCTTCACACAGATAAAGTCCTGCTGTTCTTCACCCAGATAAAGTCCTGCTGTTCTTCACACAGATAAAGTCCTGCTGTTCTTCACCCAGATAAAGTCCTGCTGTTCCTCACACAGATAAAGTCCTGCTGTTCTTCACCCAGATAAAGTCCTGCTGTTCTTCACCCAGATAAAGTCCTGCTGTTCCTCACACAGATAAAGTCCTGCTGTTCTTCACCCAGATAAAGTCCTGCTGTTCTTCACCCAGATAAAGTCCTGCTGTTCCTCACCCAGATAAAGTCCTGCTGTTCTTCACCCAGATAAAGTCCTGCTGTTCTTCACCCAGATAAAGTCCTGCTGTTCCTCACCCAGATAAAGTCCTGCTGTTCCTCACCCAGATAAAGTCCTGCTGTTCTTCACCCAGATAAAGTCCTGCTGTTCTTCACCCAGATAAAGTCCTGCTGTTCCTCACCCAGATAAAGTCCTGCTGTTCCTCACACAGATAAAGTCCTGCTGTTCTTCACCCAGATAAAGTCCTGCTGTTCTTCACCCAGATAAAGTCCTGCTGTTCTTCACCCAGATAAAGTCCTGCTGTTCCTCACACAGATAAAGTCCTGCTGTTCCTCACACAGATAAAGTCCTGCTGTTCCTCACACAGATAAAGTCCTGCTGTTCCTCACACAGATAAAGTCCTGCTGTTCTTCACCCAGATAAAGTCCTGCTGTTCTTCACCCAGATAAAGTCCTGCTGTTCTTCACCCAGATAAAGTCCTGCTGTTCTTCACCCAGATAAAGTCCTGCTGTTCTTCACCCAGATAAAGTCCTGCTGTTCCTCACACAGATAAAGTCCTGCTGTTCCTCACCCAGATAAAGTCCTGCTGTTCTTCACCCAGATAAAGTCCTGCTGTTCCTCACCCAGATAAAGTCCTGCTGTTCCTCACCCAGATAAAGTCCTGCTGTTCCTCACACAGATAAAGTCCTGCTGTTCTTCACCCAGATAAAGTCCTGCTGTTCTTCACCCAGATAAAGTCCTGCTGTTCCTCACACAGATAAAGTCCTGCTGTTCTTCACCCAGTTAAAGTCCTGCTGTTCTTCACCCAGATAAAGTCCTGCTGTTCCTCACACAGATAAAGTCCTGCTGTTCTTCACCCAGATAAAGTCCTGCTGTTCCTCACCCAGATAAAGTCCTGCTGTTCCTCACACAGATAAAGTCCTGCTGTTCCTCACCCAGATAAAGTCCTGCTGTTCTTCACCCAGATAAAGTCCTGCTGTTCCTCACCCAGATAAAGTCCTGCTGTTCCTCACCCAGATAAAGTCCTGCTGTTCCTCACACAGATAAAGTCCTGCTGTTCCTCACCCAGATAAAGTCCTGCTGTTCCTCACACAGATAAAGTCCTGCTGTTCCTCACACAGATAAAGTCCTGCTGTTCCTCACCCAGATAAAGTCCTGCTGTTCCTCACACAGATAAAGTCCTGCTGTTCTTCACCCAGATAAAGTCCTGCTGTTCTTCACCCAGATAAAGTCCTGCTGTTCCTCACCCAGATAAAGTCCTGCTGTTCTTCACCCAGATAAAGTCCTGCTGTTCCTCACCCAGATAAAGTCCTGCTGTTCCTCACCCAGATAAAGTCCTGCTGTTCCTCACCCAGATAAAGTCCTGCTGTTCCTCACACAGATAAAGTCCTGCTGTTCTTCACCCAGATAAAGTCCTGCTGTTCTTCACCCAGATAAAGTCCTGCTGTTCCTCACACAGATAAAGTCCTGCTGTTCTTCACCCAGATAAAGTCCTGCTGTTCTTCACACAGATAAAGTCCTGCTGTTCTTCACCCAGATAAAGTCCTGCTGTTCCTCACACAGATAAAGTCCTGCTGTTCCTCACCCAGATAAAGTCCTGCTGTTCCTCACCCAGATAAAGTCCTGCTGTTCTTCACCCAGATAAAGTCCTGCTGTTCCTCACCCAGATAAAGTCCTGCTGTTCCTCACACAGATAAAGTCCTGCTGTTCCTCACACAGATAAAGTCCTGCTGTTCTTCACCCAGATAAAGTCCTGCTGTTCCTCACACAGATAAAGTCCTGCTGTTCCTCACCCAGATAAAGTCCTGCTGTTCCTCACACAGATAAAGTCCTGCTGTTCCTCACACAGATAAAGTCCTGCTGTTCCTCACACAGATAAAGTCCTGCTGTTCCCCACACAGATAAAGTCCTGCTGTTCCTCACCCAGATAAAGTCCTGCTGTTCCTCACACAGATAAAGTCCTGCTGTTCCTCACACAGATAAAGTCCTGCTGTTCCTCACACAGATAAAGTCCTGCTGTTCCTCACCCAGATAAAGTCCTGCTGTTCCTCACCCAGATAAAGTCCTGCTGTTCCTCACCCAGATAAAGTCCTGCTGTTCCTCACCCAGATAAAGTCCTGCTGTTCTTCACCCAGATAAAGTCCTGCTGTTCCTCACCCAGATAAAGTCCTGCTGTTCCTCACCCAGATAAAGTCCTGCTGTTCCTCACCCAGATAAAGTCCTGCTGTTCCTCACCCAGATAAAATCCTGCTGTTCCTCACCCAGATAAAGTCCTGCTGTTCCTCACACAGATAAAGTCCTGCTGTTCCTCACCCAGATAAAGTCCTGCTGTTCCTCACCTTCACGTCTCCACATCTTCAGGTTCAGCCAGGGTCAGAGATGCTTCCAGAGCATCAGAGGATCTCATTATTCAAAGGCAACAGTCGGGTGAAAGCTACAGAAGAATGTCCAAGGAATTAAATGTACCATGAAGAGCATCACCATCGAGGGGAGAAAACATGGCACAACAGTGACATTAGACCGTCCAAAACTGATGCTAAAATAAGAAGAAAAGGAGTCAGGGTCAGGGTCCCACGAGGCCGACAGCAGCACTGAACGACCTGAAGTCCTGACGGTGAAGGACTGGAGACAATAATGTCCCGTCCTCTTCGTACGTCTGGGCTTTGGGCTCAGACCGAAGCCTCAACGATTCTGCAAAAAAAAAAACATCTGAAATCTCCCAAAAACACGAGGAAAATGTGTTGTGGTCTGAAGAAACCAAGACTGAGGCAGACCTGAGTCCAGACCTGAGTCCAGACCTGAGTCCAGACCTGAGTCCAGACCTGAGTCCAGAGCCATTTGTGCATTTTGGAGAAATCTACATTCGCATCTTCTTCAGTTTTAGTTTTTTAACCAGTGATACACAATTAAAAACCTCCTCCTCTCCTCCTCTCTCCTCTCCTCCTCTCTCCTCCTCCTCTCTCCTCCTCCTCTCTCCTCTCCTCCTCTCTCCTTTCCTCCTCTCCTCCTCTCTCCTCTCCTCTTCTCCTCTCTCCTCTCCTCCTCTCTCCTCTCCTCCTCCTCTGTCCTCTCTCCTCTCCTCCTCTCTCCTCTCCTCCTCTCCTCCTCTCTCCTCTCCTCCTCTCCTCCTCCTCTCCTCTCTCCTCTCTCCTCTCTCCTCTCCTCTCCTCTCCTCCTCTCTCCTCTCCTCCTCTCTCCTCTCTCCTCTCCTCTCCTCCTCTCTCCTCTCCTCCTCTCCTCTCTCCTCTCCCCTCCTCCTCTCCTCCTCCTCTCCTCCTCTCTCCTCTCCTCCTCTCCTTCTCCTCTCCTTCTCTCCTCTCTCCTCCTCTCCTCTCCCCTCCTCCTCTCCTCCTCCTCTCCTCCTCTCTCCTCTCCTCCTCTCTCCTCCTCCTCTCCTTCTCCTCTCCTCCTCTCTCCTCTCCTCCTCTCTCCTCCTCCTCTCTCCTCTCCTCCTCTCTCCTCCTCCTCTCTCCTCTCCTCCTCTCTCCTCTCCTCCTCTCCTTCTCCTCTCCTCCTCTCTCCTCTCCTCCTCTCTCCTCCTCCTCTCCTTCTCCTCTCCTCCTCTCTCCTCCTCCTCCCCTCCTCTCCTCCTCTCTCCTCTCTCCTCTCCTCCTCCAGCACATCGGTCTCTCCATGTTCTCCCCGGACCAGAGGCCAAAGAGAATTTACCAAATGACCCACGGAGTCCTGAACCTGCCCCGAAACCCGGTCCTGGACTGGACCTTCGGCCACTCGCTGATCAACTGCCACGTGGAGCATCACCTGTTCCCCACCCTGTCCGACAGCATGTGCCTGAAGGTGAGGCCTAACCCGGGACTAACCCGGGACTAACCCGGGACTAAACCAGGACTAACCCGGGACTAACCCAGGACTAACCCGGGACTAACCCGGGACTAAACCAGGACTAACCCGGGACTAAACCAGGACTAACCCGAGACCCTGTCCGACAGCATGTGCCTGAAGGTGAGGCCTAACCCGGGTCTAACCCGGGACTAACCCGGGACTAACCCGGGACTAACCCGGGACTAAACCAGGACTAAACCAGGACTAACCCGGGACTAAACCAGAACTAACCCGAAACCCTGTCTGACAGCATGTGCCTGAAGGTGAGGACTAACCCGGGACTAACCCGGGACTAACCCGGGACTAACCCGGGACTAAACCAGGACTAACCCGGGACTAACCCAGGACTAACCCGGGACTAAACCAGGACTAACCCGGGACTAAACCAGGACTAACCCAAGACCCTGTCTGACAGCATGTGCCTGAAGGTGAGGACTAACCCGGGACTAACCCGGGACTAAACCAGGAGTAACCCGAGACCCTGTCCGACAGCATGTGCCTGAAGGTGAGGCCTAACCCGGGACTAACCCGGGACTAAACCAGGACTAACCCGAGACCCTGTCCGACAGCATGTGCCTGAAGGTGAGGCCTAACCAGGGACTAACCCGGGACTAAACCAGGCCTAACCCGGGACTAAACCAGGACTAAACCAGGACTAAACCAGGACTAACCCGGGACTAAACCAGGACTAACCCGGGACTAAACCAGGACTAACCCGGGACTAACCTGGGACTAACCCAGGACTAAACCAGGACTAACCCAGGACTAAACCAGGACTAACCCGAGACCCTGTCCGACAGCATGTGCCTGAAGGTGAGGACTAACCCGGGACTAAACCAGGACTAAACCAGGACTAAACCAGGTATAAACCAGGCCTAAACGAGGTCTAATCCAGGTCTAAACCAGGTCTAAACCAGGTCTAAACCAGGTCTGACCCAGGTCTAAACCAGGACTAAACCAGGACTAAACCAGGTATAAACCAGGCCTAAACCAGGTCTGACCCAGGCCTAAACCAGGTCTAATCCAGGTCTAAACCAGGTCTAATCCAGGTCTGGTCTGTTTCAGGTGAAGCCGGTCGTGAGCCGGTTCCTCGAGTCCAAGTCGTTGCCGTACCAACAGGACTCGTACTTTTCCCGCCTCCGTCTGTTTTTCGACCAATACCACGAGCTCATGGTCCTGGCCCCGCCCATCACCGAGCTCGTGGGCGTCCAATGAGAGCGCGGCGTTTACCCGGCCGTCCAATCAGAGGACAGGACCTTCAGAGGTGAACGGGAGGAAACGCAAAAACAGAACTTTCCATCAAATGTTCAACCTGGTTTAAGGTTCAAATCTGTGTAAACTTAGAATATAAATAATATACATAAACTTAGATCAAATATGAAGTAAAATGGACTCTTATGAGCTTTAAGTCGTGTTATAATGTTGTTTCCTCGTCAAAAACAGACCTGGAGCTGTGTTTTGGTTCATTCACATGTTTGAGTGACTCTTTATTATAGAACTGTAGGTTTGTGGCACTTCTGGTTAATGTTTTTCTGTGGTAAATGTGTGTGTAAATGTGTAAATGTGTGTGTAAATGTGTGTGTAAATGTGTGTGTAAATGTGTAAATGTGTGTGTAAATGTGTGTGTAAATGTGTAAATGTGTGTGTAAATGTGTGTGTAAAAGTGTAAATGTGTGTGTAAATGTGTGTGTAAATGTGTAAATGTGTGTGTAAATGTGTGTGTAAATGTGTAAATGTGTGTGTAAATGTGTGTGTAAATGTGTGTGTAAATGTGTAAATGTGTGTGTAAATGTGTGTGTAAATGTGTAAATGTGTGTGTAAATGTGTGTGTAAAAGTGTAAATGTGTGTGTAAATGTGTGTGTAAATGTGTAAATGTGTGTGTAAATGTGTAAATGTGTGTGTAAATGTGTGTGTAAATGTGTGTGTAAATGTGTAAATGTGTGTGTAAATGTGTGTGTAAATGTGTAAATGTGTGTGTAAATGTGTGTGTAAAAGTGTAAATGTGTGTGTAAATGTGTGTGTAAATGTGTAAATGTGTGTGTAAATGTGTAAATGTGTGTGTAAATGTGTGTGTAAATGTGTGTGTAAATGTGTAAATGTGTGTGTAAATGTGTGTGTAAATGTGTAAATGTGTGTGTAAATGTGTGTGTAAATGTGTGTGTAAATGTGTAAATGTGTGTGTAAATGTGTGTGTAAATGTGTGTGTAAATGTGTAAATGTGGCGTATTCTCCAGCAGCTTCATAAATCTGCCCCGTCACCAAATCTTCCACCAACAAGGTCGACAAAGGAGAAACATTCTTCGTGAAGAATTTATCCACAACGAATAAGGGAAGAAAGATGAAAACTTAAAGTAAAGTTGAACTCTGTCCTGTCTGAAGCTGAAGTCTGTGTCTAGAGGAGGAGGAATTCTGTCAGGGGCCAAAAAACAGCACAGATCAGTGTTTCCTCGGTGGAGAATCTGACTGTGTGTGAGTCTGTGAAGGCAACAAACTAGTGTAGTGATGGGGGCAAGTTCTGAACTAGTGCAGTGATGGGGGCAAGTTCTGAACTAGTGCAGTGATGGGGCAAGTTCTGAACTAGTGTAGTGATGGGGGCAAGTTCTGAACTAGTGCAGTGATGGGGCAAGTTCTGAACTAGTGTAGTGATGGGGCAAGTTCTGAACTAGTGCAGTGATGGGGGCAAGTTCTGAACTAGTGCAGTGATGGGGGCAAGTTCTGAACTAGTGCAGTGATGGGGGCAAGTTCTGAACTAGTGCAGTGATGGGGGCAAGTTCTGAACTAGTGCAGTGATGGGGCAAGTTCTGAACTAGTGTAGTGATGGGGGCAAGTTCTGAACTAGTGCAGTGATGGGGCAAGTTCTGAACTAGTGTAGTGATGGGGCAAGTTCTGAACTAGTGTAGTGATGGGGGCAAGTTCTGAACTAGTGCAGTGATGGGGCAAGTTCTGAACTAGTGTAGTGATGGGGCAAGTTCCGTACTAGTGCAGTGATGGGGGCAAGTTCTGAACTAGTGCAGTGATGGGGGCAAGTTCTGAACTAGTGTAGTGATGGGGCAAGTTCTGAACTAGTGCAGTGATGGGGGCAAGTTCTGAACTAGTGTAGTGATGGGGGCAAGTTCTGAACTAGTGCAGTGATGGGGCAAGTTCTGAACTAGTGCAGTGATGGGGGCAAGTTCTGAACTAGTGCAGTGATGGGGGCAAGTTCTGAACTAGTGCAGTGATGGGGGCAAGTTCTGAACTAGTGCAGTGATGGGGGCAAGTTCTGAACTAGTGCAGTGATGGGGGCAAGTTCTGAACTAGTGTAGTGATGGGGCAAGTTCTGAACTAGTGCAGTGATAGGGCAAGTTCTGAACTAGTGCAGTGATGGGGCAAGTTCTGAACTAGTGCAGTGATGGGGGCAAGTTCTGAACTAGTGCAGTGATGGGGCAAGTTCTGAACTAGTGTAGTGATGGGGGCAAGTTCTGAACTAGTGCAGTGATGGGGCAAGTTCTGAACTAGTGTAGTGATGGGGGCAAGTTCTGTACTAGTGTAGTGATGGGGGCAAGTTCTGTACTAGTGCAGTGATGGGGGCAAGTTCTGAACTAGTGTAGTGATGGGGGCAAGTTCTGAACTAGTGTAGTGATGGGGGCAAGTTCTGAACTAGTGCAGTGATGGGGGCAAGTTCTGAACTAGTGTAGTGATGGGGGCAAGTTCTGAACTAGTGTAATGATGGGGGCAAGTTCTGTACTAGTGTAGAGATGGGGGCAAGTTCTGAACTAGTGTAGTGATGGGGGCAAGTTCTGAACTAGTGCAGTGATGGGGGCAAGTTCTGAACTAGTGTAGTGATGGGGGCAAGTTCTGAACTAGTGCAGTGATAGGGCAAGTTCTGAACTAGTGCAGTGATGGGGCAAGTTCTGAACTAGTGCAGTGATGGGGGCAAGTTCTGAACTAGTGCAGTGATGGGGGCAAGTTCTGAACTAGTGTAGTGATGGGGGCAAGTTCTGAACTAGTGTAGTGATGGGGGCAAGTTCTGAACTTCCAGGTAAAACTGAAGAAGCTTAACTCCGCTTTAACCCATCTGACAACAGCCACGAGTCTAACAAACCAAACGCTCTGCCTGGTTCACTCATTAGTGTCTGGAAACGTTAGAAAACAACTTTAGAAGCACCTCACACTTCCCTCTGCTGATTTCACACTGCACAAAATCCCAAAAGACTCGATCGTCGATGTCGTTTCTAATCAAATTTATTTACCAGCGAATTATATTTTTGACGCTAAAAAAATACATTCTTTCAACACCTTTCAGTTTCTCTTCTTCTTCACCGTCAGTAGTCGATCTTCACTTGTCTTTTGGGCTTTTGTGCAGTGGGAAATCAACAGAGGGAAGTGTGAGGTGCTTATAAAGATGTTTTCTAACGTTTCCAGACACTAATGAGTGAAAATAAATTACTGGTCTGAAAAAACAATCTAATAACATAAATTATCTGACTAAATCTGCGGCGTTTGTGTGTTAAACATGTACGAATGAAACAAAACGCAACCCCAGGTCTGTTTGTGACGAGGAAACGACGTTCGCACATATAAACAGAATATTTGCCTTTAGAAACAGTAGGAAATGTTTGCACTGAACAGTTAAGCTAACGCTAACTTCTGCTGGACACATGTAGCACCGCTAATGCTGCACGTTTGTTTTATTTTGTTAACTCTCTTCATATAAACCATCTGTTTTATTTCATCGTCCACGAGTGTCTTTATTAGTTTGATGCTGACTGTGCGCAGGGTTTCCGTGTGCTAACTGTCAGCACTGCTCTGTCTGAGGATTTTCCACTGAGTCACCATCAGGTTTTAGCTAAAAATTAAACTACATTAAGTCTGAGTTTACTAGTTTCTCTCTGGGGTAAAAACTCCAGTATTTACAGAAACGAGAAGTGACGGAGAGGAGCCACCAGAGGGCAGTGACAGCACAGCCTGGAAATACTATTAAAGCTACTACTACTACTACTACTACTACTACTACTACTACTGCTACTACTACTACTACTACTGCTACTACTACTACTACTACTACTACTACTACTACTACTACTGCTACTACTGCTACTACTACTGCTAATACTGCTACTACTACTACTACCACCACTACCACCGCTACTACCACCACTACCACTACTACTACCATCACTACCACTACTACTACTACCACTACCACTACCACCACTACCACCACCACTACCACTGCTACCACTGCCACCACTACCACTACCACTGCCGCTACCACTACTACCATCATCATCACTACCGCTACCACCACCACCACTACTACCACTGCCACTACCATCACTACCACTACTACCACTACTACCATCACCACTACCACCACTACCACTACCACCACCACCGCTACCACTGCCACCATCATCACTACTACTGCCGCCACTACTACCACTACCATCATCACTACCACTACCACTACCACCACCGCCATCATCACCACCACTGCCACCATCATCACTACCACCACCACTACCACTACCATCACTACCGCTACCACTGCTACCACTACCACCACCACTGCCGCTACCACCACTACCATCACTACTACTACTGCTACTACTACTACTACTACTACTACTGCTACTACTACTACTGCTGCTGCTACTACTACTACTACTACTACTACTACTACTGCTACTACTACTACTACTACTGCTACTACTACTACTACTACTACTACTACTACTACTACTGCTACTACTGCTACTACTACTACTACTGCTGCTACTACTACTACTACTACTACTACTACTACTACTACTACTACTACTGCTAATAATAATACATTTTATTTGTTAGGCGCCTTTCAAGGCTCTCAAGGTCACCGTACATCAAGGAACATAAAAATGATACAATACAAATAAAACAGTGTAAAAAGATTAAAAATACATTTAAAAATCAAATCCAGATGAAAAGACAGTGCAGTTATGGTCAGAGTGGTCAGAGTGAGAGTGGTCAGGCCTTTCTAAACAGATGAGTTTTGAGTTTAGATTTGAAGTGTGAGAGTGAGTGTGTGTTGCGGAGGTCATGGAGGAGGGAGTTCCAGAGCTGAGGAGCAGAGCGGCTGAAGGCTCTGCTCCTCATAGTGACGAGACGGGCAGGAGGGACAGTGAGGTGCAGGGAGGAGGAGGAGCGGAGGGAGTGGGCAGGAGGGACAGGGAGGTGCAGGGAGGAGGAGGAGCGGAGGGAGCGGGCAGGTGTGGAGATGTGGATGAGGTCGGACAGGTGTGGAGGGGCCAGGTTGTGGATCGCTTTGTATGTGAGGAGTATGATTTTTGTAGTGTATGCGGTGTGTGATGGGGAGCCAGTGGAGCTGTTGCAGGACAGGTGTGATGTGGTGATGGGAGGGTGTGTGTGTGTGTGTGTGTGTGTGTGTGTGTGTGTGTGTGGGTGTGTGTGTGTGTGTGTGTGTGTGTGTGTGTGTGTGTGTGTGATAGTGCGGGCGGCTGAGTTTTGGACCAGTTGGAGTTTATGGAGTGATTTTTGTGGGAGTCCGAACAGGAGAGAGTTGCAGTCGTCTATACGGGAAGTGACCAGGCTATGGATGAGGATGGCGGTGGTGTGTGGGGTGAGTGAGGGACGGAGGCGGTGGATGTTTCTGAGGTGGAAGTAGGCGGACCGGGTGATGTTATTGATATGGGAGGTGAAGGAAAGTGTGCTGTCGAGGATGACACCCAGACTCTTTACCTGAGGGGAGGGGGAGGAGCCGTCGATGGATATGAAAAAAGGATTTATTTTGCTTAGGGTGGATTTGGTGCCGATGAGAAGGAGTTCTGTCTTATTGCCGTTAAGTTTGAGGAAGTTTGAGGTGAACCAGGTTTGTATTTCTGTGAGACAGTCTGTCAGGGAGGAGGGTGGAAGTGTGGAGTTGGGTTTACTGGAGATGTAGAGCTGGGTGTCATCCGCGTAACAGTGAAAGTGAATGTGGTGTTTTCTAAAGATGGAACCAAGGGGGAGAAGATAGATTAAAAAGAGCAGAGGACCGGGGACAGAACCCTGAGGAACACCTGGCGTGACAGGGAAAGGGTGTGAGGTGAATGACTTGAGCTGAATAAACTGGGAGCGGTCTGAGAGGGAGGAGTGGAACCAGGAGAGGGGAGGAGCAGAGATGCCAATGGAGGAAAGTCTGTCGAGGAGGATGGAGTGTGAAATGGTGTCAAATGCTGCACTGAGGTCTAACAGGAGGAGGATGGAGAGTGAACCAGAGTCAGCAGAGAGGAGGAGGTCGTTAGTGATTTTCAAAAGGGCAGTTTCAGTGCTATGGAGGGGACGGAAGCCAGATTGAAATTGTTCGTAGATGTTATTGGAGGAGAGATGGGTGTGGAGTTGGGCAGCAACAGTTTTCTCAAGGAGTTTGGAAATGAAGGGTAGGTTTGAAATGGGGCGGAAGTTATTGAGGTCAGAGGGATCAGAACCGGGTTTTTTGAGTATCGGAGTGACGGCAGCAGTTTTGAGAGCGGAGGGAACAGTACCGGAGGTGAGAGAGGAGTGAATGATATCAGTTATGAGGGGGGACAGTGCAGGGATGGAGGTTTTGATGAGGACAGTAGGGAGAGGATCTAGTTGACAGGTGGAGGATTTGGAGTTCTGAATGAAAGTGGAGATTTGGCTGACAGAGGGCAGTGTGAAAGAAGAAAGCAGGTGCGTCGGGGATACGGAAGATGAAACGGGTGGGTTTGAAATGGAGGGGTTAAGTTGCTGGTGGATCAGTTGAATTTTGGTGGTAAAGAAAGCAGCCAAGTTATTGCAGAAATCGGAGGAATAGAAGTGAGGTGGAAGTGAGTCCGGGGGTTTTGTGATCTGTGAGAGGAGTGAGAATAGTGTTTTTGAGTTCCCTTCATGTGTACTGATTAAATTAGAGTAGTATGTGGATCTTGCCACGGATATGAACTGTTTGTAATGGAGGATGTGTGAGGTGAACATGTTTTTGTGTATGATGAGTCCAGTTTTCCTGTACAGTCTCTCCAGTCTGCGGCCTTGTGTTTTGAGGTGTCTGAGGGCGGGGGTGTACCAGGGGGCAGAGCGAGTGAATGAGACCGAGCGGGTTTTGAGTGGGGCTATGGTGTTGAGTATGTAGTGGAGGTGTGTGTTGTAGTGTGTGAGAAACTAATCTGTTGTAGAAAGGCCTTCAGCACTGGGGAGGTTATTGATGAGTGATGAAAAATGGTCCGGGTTAATGTCCTTGATGTTACGGAACTGTATAGTGCGGGGTGGGTTGGATTTTTTGAAACACAGGTTGATGTTGAATGAAATTAGCAGGTGGTCAGAGAAGGGGATGTAGTGGGTTTGAAGGTCCAGTGGGGTTATTCCAGTGCAGCATATTAAGTCCAGGGAGTGTTTTTTGTTATGTGTGGGGAAATTGACGTATTGTTTAAAACCAGAACTGTCCAGACAGGAGGTGAATTCTTTGGTGAGTGGGTTGTTGTAATTGTCCATGTGGATATTGAAATCTCCCAGGAGTATGACGTGTGGTGACAGTGTGATGAGGTGAGATAAAAATGCTGCGATGTCCGTGATAAAATCCTTGTGCTGTTTTGGTGGTCGGTAAACTGTGGCTATGATGGTGGGGATAGGTCCAGAGAGTTGACAGACAGTTGTCTCGAACGTTTGGCAGGCAGGCACACTCACAGGCACCACCCTCCAGTCATCACGGTGGATGAGCGCGACCCCGCCCCCTCTGCCAGACACACGCGATTCAGCCTGGTAAACAAACCCTCGTGGACTGGCCTCGTTGAGAGCGGTGTATTCGTTTGGCTGCTGCCAGGTCTCCGTCAGCGCCAAACAGTCCATCCGGTGGTCCGTGAGGAGGTCCTGGATAAGCTGGCCCTTGCCCGTGAGGGAGCGGACATTCAGAAGCCCGACTTTGACCGGTGCGCCATTGAGCCGGGGAGCCGCGCTAGCCACGTTAGCCGACCTCGGGGCAGGAGTCAGCACCGAGGAGTCCGCGCGTCGTCCCGTGTGTCTCCGCGGGTGACGGGCCAGGGACCAGAAGGACTTGATGGCGCTGGAACTGCCATATTCAAAGTTTCTTCGTGCGCCCCGGTGTGTGACTCTGCGCCGGGGCACATATAGGATGTCCGGGTGTTGGAGTAGAACAGGCGCTGGTGGATTGTATGGACTTCTGTAGAGGAAAAACTCCGTGGGTGCAGACTGGAACAGTGCTTGTGAAGAATGGTGGATTACAGACAGGATGAACCAGGTTAAGACAAGCCGCACACAGGAGATCAACATAGCCGGGTGGACTTTAAATGTGGAGGGAGGCAACAGGTAGCAGGTAAGCTAAACGTCGCTAACACACGTCAACAATATTGACAGCTCGATCAGGTAGTGTGATGGTTAGATGGATGAAATTGTCCACACGTAGACCTCAAATGCAAAGTCCATAAACAATGCAGTTATCAGAAAAATCATAGTTCATACGAGCAGCGGCTGCCGAAAAACGCGCCAGCATTCGCTCTACCGGAACCGGAAGTAGTAGTAGAGAGTAGAGTAATAGACTACTACTACTGCTACTACTACTACTACTACTCCTACTCCTGCTGCTGCTGCTGCTGCTGCTGCTGCTGCTACTACTGCTACTACTACTACTACTACTACTACTACTGCTACTACTGCTACTACTACTGCTACTACTGCTGCTGCTGCTGCTGCTGCTACTACTACTACTGCTACTACTACTACTACTACTACTATTGCTGGTGCTACTGCCGCCGCCGCCGCCGCTGCCACTGCCATCACTGCTACCACCACTACCACTACCACTGCTACCACCACTACCACTACCATTGCTGGTGCCACTACCACTACCACCACCACTACCACTACCACTACCACCACCACCGCCACTACCACCACCACCACTACCACTACCACCACTACCACTACCATCACTACCACCACCACCACTACCATCACTACCGCCGCCGCCGCTACCACTACCATCATCATCACTACCACCACCATCATCACTACCACTACCATTGCTGGTGCCACTACCACTACCACCACCACCACCACCGCCACCACCACTACCACCGCCACTACCACCACCACTACCACCGCCGCCACCACCGCTACCACTACCACCACCACCACCACCACCACCACTACCACCACCACCACCGCTGCCGCTGCCGCCGCCGCCGCTGCCGCCGCCACTGCCACCACCACCACCACCACCACCATTGCTGGTGCCACCACCACTACCACTACCACCACTACCACCACCACCACCACCGCCACCACCACCCCACCACCACCACCGCCGCCGCTGCCACTACCACCACCACTACCACCACCACTACTACCACTACCACCACTACCACTACCGCCACTACCACTACCACCACCGCCGCTACCACCGCCACCACTACCACCACTGCCACCACCACTACCGCTGCCACCACTACTACCACTACCACCACTACCACCACCACCACTACCACCACCGCCGCCACCACTACCACTACCACCACCACTACCACCACCACTGCTACCGCTACTACCACTGCCACCGCTACCACCACCACTACCACCACTACCGCTACCACCATCACCACTGCCGCCGCTACCACTACCACTACCACTACCACTACCACCACTGCCACTACCACTACCACCACTGCCACTACCACTACCACCGCTGCCGCTACCACTGCCACCATCATCACCACCGCCGCTACCACTGCCACTACCACTACCACTACCACCACTACCACTGCCGCTACCACTACCACCACTACCACTACTACTACCACTACCACCGCCATCACTACTACCACCGCTACCACCACTGCCACCGCTACCATCACTACCACTACCACTACTACCATCACTGCCACCACCACTACTACTACTACTACTACTACTACTACTACTGCTACTACTACTACTACTACTACTACTGCTACTACTACTACTACTGCTACTACTACTGCTACTACTAATACTACTACTACTACTACTGCTACTACTACTACTACTACTACTACTACTACTGCTGCTGTTACTTCCTGAGTCGTTTTTTCTTGTTCATGATTCTTCGTGATTCAAAATTGAAAGTTTGACGCCTTTAAACGTTTGTGATTCGTCATCGATCACGATCTGGTTTTGTTTTGATCTGTTTCCACGGCAACAAACAGGAATCTAATCTCGAAAACCGTTTCTGGACCGGGGAGTAGACCGGGTCTGGACCAGGGACTTAGACCGGGACTAGACCAGGACTACACATGTGCCACAAACACTTTTCTAGACCTGACCCGGACTCACCAAACAATAAACCTGAATCTGCAGGACTGAGCTTCACAAAGATCCAAAAATAGGTTCAGACCAAAACTAAACAAAGCCAGGAATCCTTTCAAGTGTGTCATCAAAGAAACTAAGACTGTTCTGGATCTGAACCGGGACTATCCCAGGTCCGGATCTCAGGTCTGACCTCAGGTATGTGCAGCTCCGCCCCTCCCCCCCCCGCCTCCAGAATGTGGCTCTTCTGCCTTCAGCTCCACCCACAGCCTCACAGGGAGGAACCAGGAACTGCCTCAGCACAAAACTCACACACAGACCAGAGAGACACCAGAGCAGCAGAGACCAGAGCAGGGAATGAACCAGGACTGAACCAGGACTGAAACAGGTCTACAGCAGGTCTACAGCAGGTCTACAGCAGGTCTACAGCAGGTCTACAGCAGGACTATTGCAAAAAGAGGGACTGTTTCAGCACAAAAACTGACAGAGAAAGAAACCAGAAAGACACCAGAGGAGCACAAGAGGAGCTGAACCAGAAGAGGAACTAAACCAGAACTGAAACAGGACTGAACCAGGTCTAAACAAGGTCTACAACAGGACTAAACCGGGTCTAAACCAGGTCTAAACCCGGTCTGCAGCAGGACTACACCAAAAAGAGGAACTGTTTCAGCACAAAAACTGACAGAGAAAGAAACCAGAAAGAGACCAGAGGAGCACAAGAGGAGCTGAGCCAAAGGAGGGACTAAAGACTAAACCAGGTCTACAACAGGACTAAACCAGGTCTAAACCAGGTCTAAACCAGGTCTAAACCAGGTCTAAACCAGGTCTAAACCAGGTCTAAACCAGGTCTAAAGGAGGAACTGCTTCAGCACAAAAACTGTCAAACATCAGAGAACAAGAGGAACAAAACCAGAGGAGGGTCTGAACCAGGTCTGAACCAGGTCTGAACCAGGTCTGAACCAGGTCTGAACCAGGTCTGAACCAGGTCTAAACCAGGTCTGAACCAGGACTAAACCAGGACTATCCCAGCACCAGTTCACGGAGGCTTCACATTATCAGAGGTAAGACTCGTTTTTATTCGTTTGAGTTTAAAGCGCTGAATTTAAAGCTGCACTGTGTAACTTTTGTGGAGGCGAGTCTGTCGCCCGTGCGTTTCCATGGAGATGTTATGATCGCCTTGCCTGGAATGTCCCACGGTATGGCGTTAAGCTCATCTGTCTCCATGGAAACAAGCAGGTCAGTCAGTGCATGTATTTTAACAATTAAACTCTTGATGAACACATGCTATTTTTTACATAAGTTAAAGCCATACTACGGAACATTTCGGGTAAAGCAACAGTATCTCCATGGAGACGAGCAGGTGGGGTGCCCTCTGTCAGAAAAGTTACACGGAGAAGCTTTAACAGTCTAGTTCTGGTTTGTCTTGGGTTGGACAGAGTTTTGAATAGATTTGAATAGAATAAGCAAAGAAAAACTCTTTGGAGCTTTTGTCCAGAGCGATAAGGTCTTTTCCTCATCATAAACATGTTTGAGTAATTTAGTGATCTCATTCGGGGCCTACTTTTGTTTTTTTCTGTTTAGTCCTCGTTTAGTTCTGGTTTAGTCCTGGTTTAGACCTGGTTCAGCTTTTCTAAATGTAGTTAAAGTAGTGCTTGATTTTGTTCTGGATTAGCACTTTTTTATTTTGTACTGGTTTAGTCCTGGTTTAGTCCTTGGTTTAGTCCTGGTTTAGTCCTTGGTTTAGTCCTGGTTTAGTCCTTGGTTTAGTCCTGGTTTAGTCCTGGTTTAGTCCTGGTTTAGTCCTGGTTTAGTCCTTGGTTTAGTCCTGGTTTAGTCCTGGTTTAGTCCTGGTTTAGTCCTGGTTTAGTCCTGGTTTAGTCCTGGTTTAGTCCTGGTTTAGTCCTGGTTTAGTCCTGGTTTAGTCCAGGGGCAGATCGTTTAACTTGTGAGTGAAATTTACTGAAACTTTCTTAATCAACTCATCTTAACGTGGCTAAATTTTGCAGTGCAGATAAACTGAGACTTATGTGGAGAAACAAACAAACAAAAATCCACAGGGGTCAGAGATCAGAACTACACAGGACTAAACCAAGACTAAACCGGGACTAAACCAGGACTAAACCAGGACTAAACCAGGACTAAACCAAGGACTAAACCAAGGACTAAACCGGGACTAAACCGGGATTAAACCAGGACTAAACCAGGACTAAACCAAGGACTAAACCAAGGACTAAACCGGGACTAAACCGGGACTAAACCAGGACTAAACCAGGACTAAACCAAGGACTAAACCAGGACTGAACCAAGGACTAAACCAGGACTAAACCAGGACTAAACCAGGACTAAACCAGGACTGAACCAGGCTCTACGGGGCTGATTTAAAGTGTATAATCCCAGTGAAATCGTGCTCCTCTGTTAAATCTGACATGTTTTTATTTCAGTCATGGCCGATTCAGCGCCTCAGTGTCCAAAGTCTCCAGGAACACAAGTCCCAAATCCTGGCCCAAGTCCCGGCTCTAGTCCCGGCCCTAGTCCCGGTCCTAGTCCCGGTCCTAGTCCCGTTTCTAGTCCGACCAAAGTCCTGGAGAAACCCAAACTCAACGGCAGCAGTGAAGTCCCCGTGGAGGACCTGAGTGAAGACCAGAGGGAGTCTGAGGCGGACGAGGACCCAGAGGTGAGGCTCCATTACAGACTGTGATCCAAACAGGAAGTGAGCGCGGGCTGGCTCCAGTTCACTTTCTATTGAAAAACCGTGGCTCTTCTCTCTGCTCCTGCTGCTGTCAGACTTCACATTCGGACCTAAAAATGTTCGTATTAACTCACTGTACGTGATCCTGGGGGTTTTAATTCACTGTTTTGCCCATAAATGGAGATATGAACATGATTTAACCATAAGGATTTAAAGTAGTGACTTAAAATATAGTTAATCGTATCGTCAAAGGTCTCACAATAATATCACGGGGCATCACAATATCTGGAATCCCAAGTCTCTTTGCTTAAATGAACAGTTCTGATGCAGAAATAGCTAAAAAAAAAAAACAGAGGGAACTACATAGACCATGATCCTTTGCTCCGTTTCAGTGCAGACGACATGAAAGAACAAGAAATAACTGTTCTGAGCACTTTTACATCTTCACTCTTTGGATTAAGTCTGTGAAGGTGTTTTTTTTATCGGTACAAAATCTAAAAAAAAAAAAACAAAATCTAGTAAAGTTAAGATGACTTGAATTAAGAAAGTTTCATCAGGATTTGCGTAAATTTCACTTGAAGTAAAATGATCCGCCAGTGGAATAAGACCGAAAATACATCCGGCCAAACTGAAAATAAGAAGAACAACCACTTTTTGCTCTTAAAATAAGAAACGAAATTGAATGTTGCTTGAATTAAGAAAAACAAACTCATTCCACTGGCCGATCATTTTACTTTTCAAGTTGAATTTACTCAAATAAAGAGAAATATTCTTAATTTAAGTTATTTTAACTTATCTAGATATTGTTTTTTTCCAGTGTAATCCTTAAAACAAAGACAATTCATAATTTATAGTTGTAAAAAAAATACATATAAATAATAATAATAATAAAATGGCTTTAAAATTATGTTTTAAGACTGTAGTAAGATGTAAAAGATGATTAAAGGAAATGGTGAAAATAATTAGTTAAGTTTAGTTTATTAAAAAATGAAAGGGAGAAAAAGGAAAGGAAATTAAATTATAAATTGGACAAAATATAAATATCAGGAGGTCTAGCAGTGCGGTTCTGCTGCACAACCACAGTTTTTTTGCTTTGTATTTGTTGTAGGTTTTGTTCTATGTTTTTCTGTTTCGTTTTTCTGTTAACCCTCGAAGACCTACGACATCGTACACGATACAGAGGAACATGTTTCTATAACCGCAGAACTTTCTGACCGTAAAAGACAGAAACGTCCTTTTCCCCTCTGAAAGTGCAGACATAGAGGTTTCTGTACATTTCTGCGGCTTTATCCTACGTCACACTCACGCTGTGTGATGACGTGCGCAAAACGAGTGTCCAACAGGAACTTTGTTTTCCCCAAACTCATGCGCTCCGTCCATTTTGATCGAGCCAAACTTTGCCAAAGAGTGAAGTGAGTCAAGATGGTCGACTCCTCTGACTGTGTGTGTTTATAACGAGGGAAAAAGTCGCTCTAAGTGGAGTTAATTCTCACACACATGGAAAATGACACATCTTGGTGTGTGTAATTGTGCATCTCTTTCTATTTTTATTTAAAGGTTTATTTCAGTCCAAATGAACAAATCCAAATGTAATTGTGGCCACACCGGCTCGTCAAAGCCTGAACCCGTCAGATCTCAGAAGCTCAGCAGGGCCTGGTTAGTACTTGGATGGAGACACTGGGAATTCCAGGTGCCACAGTGGAGCCAGTGGCAAAAACTGCCGTTGTGTCCTTAGGCAAGGCACATCACCCACATTGCCTAGTATGAAAGTGGTGTGTGTGTGAGTGTTGGTGGTGGTCAGAGGGGCCGATGGCGCAGATTGGAGCCTCGCTTCCGTCAGTCTGCCCCAGGGCAGCTGTGGCTACAATAGTAGTTTACCACCACCGGGTCTGGAGTGAATGAATAATGCTGTAAAGTGTCTTTGAGTGTCCTGAAAAGCGCTATATAAAACTGATGCATTATTATTATTATAATTTCCACCCTGGAAATGCAGAAGTGCTGTGGCTCTGGCCCTGGACCTGACAGGAGCTGTTTCCAGGACTGGACCAGGAAAGTCATGGAGCCACTGCACTTTTTTTGTTTTTAGGGCAATAAGGAGATTTTTAATTTACTTACAGACTTGAGATTTTGCATTTTTGGAGCTAAGGTCCTAAATTAAGCATTTTTTATGTCCAAAAAGTTGTTTCTACATGTTTGCTGTGGGTTTTGTATAAAAGAGTGAATTTTATTTTCTGTTTTTATTTTCATCTCTATTTCTGGTCCTGTAGCTTTTATCACAGCCTCATGACACAACTACAGCAGCAGATTGTGAAATAACAGGTTGGACTGAACAGAAGGAGGTAGAACACTTCATTTGGGGTAAAAGGGGCAGTTTTAAAAGCAACATTAAGAAAAAAATCCAGGCGAGGAGAAATGTACTAAAATTGCCCTTCGGTTTTCAGGGGTTAAGATTTGTATTTTGTTAAATGTGATCTTCCTTTTCCGTCTCTAGAACCTGTCGGAGAGCGTCCTGTGCGACTCGTGCATCGACACCCCTCGTCTGGCCGTGAAGTCCTGCCTCACCTGTCTGGTCTCCTACTGCGAGGCCCACCTCAGGCCTCACCTGGAGAACCCCAAGTTCTCCCAGCACAAGCTCCTGGAGCCTCTGCGCGACATCGAGAGGAAAACCTGCGAGATCCACCACCAGGCGCTGCTCTGGTTCTGCCTGCCCGACCAGGAGTGCGTCTGCGAGGGCTGCGTGAGCGACGAGCACCGGGGCCACGAGCTCCGCACCGTGGAGGAGGCCCGGAGGGACATCGAGGTGAGGAACAGGGACTGAACCGGGACTAAACCAGGACTAAACCAGGACTAAACCAGGACTAAACCAGGACTAAAGAAGGCTCAGGCCCGGAGGGACATCGAGGTGAGGAACAGGGACTGAACCGGGACTGAACCGGGACTGAACCGGGACTGAACCAGGACTAAACCGGGACTAAACCGGGACTAAACCGGGACTAAACCGGGACTAAAGAAGGCTCAGGCCCGGAGGGACATCGAGGTGAGGAACAGGGACTGAACAGGGACTGAACCGGGACTAAACCAGGACTAAACCAGGACTAAACCAGGACTAAACCAGGACTAAACCAGGACTAAAGAGGGACTAAACCAGGACTAAACCAGGACTAAACCAGGACTAAACCAGGACTAAACCAGGACTAAAGAGGGACTAAACCAGGACTAAACCAGGACTAAACCAGGACTAAAGAGGGACTAAACCAGGACTAAACCAGGACTAAACCAGGACTAAACCAGGACTAAAGAGGGACTAAACCAGGACTAAAGAGGGACTAAACCAGGACTAAAGAGGGACTAAACCAGGACTAATCTAGGTCTAAACCAGGTCTAAACCAGGACTAAAGAGGGACTAAAGAGGGACTAAAGAGGGACTAAAGAGGGACTAAAGAAAGCTCTGGCCCGGAGGGACATCGAGGTGAGGAACAGGGGCTAAAGAGGGACTAAACCCGGACTAAACCAGGACTAAACCCAGACTAAACCAGGACTAAAGAGGGAGAAAACCAGGGTTGAACCTAGATTAAAGAGGGACTAAACCAAGACTAAAGCAGGACTAAACCAGGACTAAAGCAGTACTAAACCAGGTCTAAAGGAGCTCCAAACCTGGACTAAACCAGGGCTGAAGCGGCACTAAATCAAGTCTAACTTTAGACTCGTATCGAGCCGTCGTCTGTGCTTCAGCTTCAGCAGAACTGTCAGAGCAGAAACCCTGAAGCTGCAGGTTTCAGCTTGAGTTCAGATTGATCTGATCTGGAAACATCGCTCCGGGTTTAGACTCAGACGTCAGACGATTCCTCAGAACGGCTCCTCACTGTTCAGGCGATTCCTCAGAACGGCTCCTCACTGTTCAGGCGATTCCTCAGAACGGCTCCTCACTGTTCAGGCGATTCCTCAGAACGGCTCCTCACTGTTCAGACGATTCCTCAGAACGGCTCCTCACTGTTCAGGCGATTCCTCAGAACGGCTCCTCACTGTTCAGACAATTCCTCAGAACGGCTCCTCACTGTTCAAACTTCAGACAAACAGCAGCCGTCCTGAAAGTATTTTGGCGAGAAATCAAAGACTTAGACTAAAACAGGACTAACCAGGTCTAAAACAGGTCTAAACCAGGTCAAAACTAGAACTAAACCAGATCAAAACCAGGACTAAACCGGGACTAAACTAGGATTAAACCGGGACTAAACTAAGACTAAACTAGGACTAAACCAGATCAAAACCAGGTCTAAATCAGGTTTAAACCAGGTCTAAACTAGGTCTAAACCAGGTCTAAACCAGGACTAAGCCAGGACAAAACCAGATCTAAACCAGGTCTAAACCAGGACTAAACCAGATCTAAACTAGGACTAAACCAGGACTAAATCAGGACTAGACCATGACTAGACCAGAACTCAACCAGGACTCAACCAGGTCTAAACCAAGACAAAAACCAGGATGGAACCAGGACTAAACCAGGACCAAGACAAAATAAAAAGTGCTAATCCGGAACTAAACCAAGACTCGAGGAATACCAAACTATCATTACATTTAGAAAAGCTGAACCAGGTCTAAACCAGGACTAAGACCATGACCCAGGACCCTGTCGCTGTGAGTCTTTAGTCCTGGCCTGGTTCTGTTCTGGTTTTTGCTCCTGTAGAAGCCGAAGCTCCGTCCTCACGTGGATGTGATTTTAAACGCTACAGATTTTCACTAAACCACATGTTCCACAAAACCCGAACCCCTAAACTCTGCCCACGGGGGGACGGGGGGACGGGGGGACGGGGGACGGGGGGACGGGGGACGGGTCTTCACGCTCTTCTGCTCCGGTTCAGTTTGTGCCGACGGTGTTTGGAAATGTTTGGAATCCAGACGAGTCCGGACACAAACCTGAGAGGAAAATCTGAGCTCCTCCTGAGTTTAGAGTTTAGAGTTTAGAGTCACTGCTCCTGCCTAAGGACGACCGAGAGACCAGGTTTAGACCTGACTTAGACTGGGTTTAGACCTGGATTAGTCCTGTTTTAGACCTGGTTTAGACCTGGTTTAGACCTGGATTAGACCCGGTTTAGACCTAGTATAGACCAGGTTTAGACCTGACTTAGACCGGGTTTAGACCTGGATTAGTCCTGTTTTAGACCTGGTTTAGACCTGGTTTAGACCTGGATTAGACCCGGTTTAGACCTAGTATAGACCTGGTTTAGACCTGGTTTAGACCGGGTTTAGACCTGGATTAGTCCTGTTTTAGACCTGGTTTAGACCCGGTTTAGACCTAGTATAGACCTGGTTTAGACCCGGTTTAGACCTAGTATAGACCTAGTTTAGACCTGTTTTAGACCTAGTATAGACCTGGTTTAGATCCGGTTCAGCTTTTCTCAAAGTCATGATAGTTTAGTATTCCTTGAGTCCTGGTTTAGTCCAAGTTCGGTCCTAGTTCAGGCCTGGTTTAGTCCTGGTTTAGTCCTGGTTTAGTCCTGGTTTAGTCCTGGTTTAGCTCTGGTTTAGTCCTGGTTCAGTCCTGGTTTAGCTCTGGTTTAGTCCTGGTTTAGTCCTGGTTTAGCCCTGGTTTAGTCCTGGTTTAGCTCTGGTTTAGTCCTGGTTTAGTCCTGGTTTAGCTCTGGTTTAGTCCTGGTTCAGTCCTGGTTCAGTCCTGGTTTAGTCCTGGTTCAGTCCTGGTTTAGCTCTGGTTTAGTCCTGGTTTAGTCCTGGTTTAGCTCTGGTTTAGTCCTGGTTTAGTCCTGGTTTAGTCCTGGTTTAGTTCTGGTTTAGTCCTGGTTTAGTCCTGGTTTAGCTCTGGTTTAGTCCTGGTTTAGATTTTGTAGGATTTTCTTCCACCTAAACCAGCAGTGATCCGGAGTCTGATGAAAACTGTATTTTTATCCGTGTGTTTTGTGTCTTTTCTAAACGAGGTCGTGTTTTATCAGCTGTTCTCGCCCTAATCCCATCATGCATCACTGCGACAGCTCTGAGCCAATCACAGCGCAGGAATTCACACCTCCACCGAAGAACTGAACCAGGCCTGAACCAGGACTGAACCAGGCCTGAACCAGGACTGAACCAGGACTAAACCAGGACTGAACCAGGACTAAACCAGGACTAAATCAGGACTGAACCGGGACTGAACCAGGACTAAACCAGGACTAAATTGGGTCGAAAACAGGCCCAAACTAGGGCAGAACTAGAGTAGATCCAGAACTGAACCTGAACTGACCCTGGTCTAAAGCAGGACTAAACCAGGACTAAACCAGGATCAAACCAGGTCTAAACCAGGTCTAAATTAGAACTGAACCTGAATTGAAACAGATCTAAACCACGACTAAACAAGTATTGAATCTGGACTAAACCAGAACTGAACTAGAACAGAACCAGGACTAAACCAGGTCTACGCTGGGTCTAAATCAGGTCTAAACCAGGACTGAACCAGGTCTAAATCAGGTCTAAAGCAGGACTAAACCAGGACTCACCCTTTGCTCTTCAGTATTTACTTAGCCGTTTCTTTTGTTTTTCCTGTGTTTGACTGAGGGTGCGGTGCGTCTCATAAACCTCCTCAGGCGTTTTTGTGCGCCTCCTTTAAGCACCAAAGTTCCACGGTGCAGCTTTAAAGTTGTGTTTTCATGTGTGTTTTTCAGCGTGAGCTGAAGCAGAAGCAGAACGAGATGGTGAAGACTGTGGCCGCGGCCGAAAACGCCATCAACAAACTGCAAAACAACACCGTGTCCATAGAGGTGCGTTATATAACCAATAATCAGACCAACTGAATCATCTAATACGGGTTAAACCACAACACCGCCCGTTTACTTATCCGATTAAACCAACAAAATTATCTAAAACAAACTAAAGAACAGCTCCACATCCACGAAAGTGAAGTAAAACACCACAAACAGCAGCACAACCAGAAACTTCACGGCTCATTTCTAGCTTTGTTTTACTTCAACCTCATTTGTGCACTTTCTGTCACAGTCCTAACCATAGATCCACCGTTATAACCTGATTAAAAACTGAAACTCCGGCACGTTTGAAGCTAAAGTCCGTGGCTCGAGGTGGTGGAATTCTGTCAGGAGCCAAAAAAAATGGCACAAACTAGTGCAGTGATGGGGGCAAGTTCTGAACTAGTGCAGTGATGGGGGCAAGTTCTTCACTTCCAGGTAAAACTGAAGAAGCTTAACACCACTTTAACCCATCTGACAACAGCCACGAGTCTAACAAACCAAACGCTCTGCCTGGTTCACTCATTAGTGTCTGGAAACGTTAGAAAACAACTTTATAAGCACCTCACACTTCCATCTGCTGATTTCCCACTGCACAAAAGCCCAAAAGACTCGATCACCGATGTCGTTTCTGGAGTTAAGCTTCTTCAGTTTTACCTGAAAGTTCAGAACTTGCCCCATCACTACACTAGTTCAGAACTTGCCCCCATCACTGCACTAGTTCAGAACTTGCCCCATCACTGCACTAGTTCAGAACTTGCCCCCATCACTGCACTAGTTCAGAACTTGCCCCCATCACTGCACTAGTTCAGAACTTGCCCCCATCACTACACTAGTTCAGAACTTGCCCCCATCACTACACTAGTTCAGAACTTGCCCCCATCACTACACTAGTTCAGAACTTGCCCCATCACTACACTAGTTCAGAACTTGCCCCCATCACTACACTAGTTCAGAACTTGCCCCATCACTACACTAGTTCAGAACTTGCCCCCATCACTGCACTAGTTCAGAACTTGCCCCCATCACTACACTAGTTCAGAACTTGCCCCCATCACTACACTAGTTCAGAACTTGCCCCCATCACTACACTAGTTCAGAACTTGCCCCCATCACTACACTAGTTTGTTGCCTTGACAGACTCACTGCCACAGTCAGATCTCCGCTGAGGAAACACTGATCTGTGCCGTTTTTTGGCTCCTGACAGAATTCCTCCTCCTCTAGACACGGACTTTAGCTTCAAAAGTGCTCGAGTTCCTCTTTAACTTTAAATGACTCCAGTCTCTTTTTAATGTGCCATGTGTGGTCACTAAAAAAGAGGAAACTGTAAAAATGTTCATTGTTTTCAGTCGTCTGATGGACCCGGAAGTGACATCACACTTAACAACTCTGTAGAGGCGCAATATAACCTAACATAACTACAGCACTGTGTCCACAGAGGTACAATATCCACCATATTCTGCTCACTGCACTAAACCACAACATAATGTCCATAAAGGTGAAGTAAAACCCTCAGACTGACCAAACAATCTAATACGAGCTAAACCACAACACCAACCCCTTACTTATGTCATAAAAACCAAATAAATAATCTAAAACAAACTAACTCACCACAAACAGCAGCACAGCACCAGGTCAATAGAGGTAAATAACCCTAAACCACATCGTCTAATACGAGCTAAACCACAACACCGCCCACAACACCCTTTACTATCTGAGCAAACCAACTTAACGATCGGAAACACATTTTTGTGGTGGCACTGCCGGTTAAACGGGAAACTCATTCATGTCACTGGAGAATCTGGGAAGTGTTTTGTCCGTATTGAACTTATCTGCTGTGAGATCGGACTCTTACGAAATAATACAACGAAATAATACAATCGGCTTCTGGAATAAGGTGCAGAACTCTCACCCTTTTACTCATCTGATAAAACCAACTAAATGATCTAAAACAAACTAAACCACAGCCCCACGTGGGTTTAGGGCACAATATGACCCTAAACCAAATAATCTAATGCGAGATAAACCACAACACTGTCTCCATGGAGGTGAAATAAAACCCTCAGACTCACCAAACGATCTAATACGAGCTAAACCACAACACGGCCTTTTGCTTATGTTATAAAGACCAAATAAATAATGTAAAACAAACTAAACCACGTCCAGGAAGGTGAAATAAAACTCCACAAACAGCAGCACGGCACGACGTAACCCTGGACCATATAATCTAATACAAAACAAACCACAACACTGTCTCCGTGGAGGTGAAATGAAACCCTGAGAATGACCGAATAATCCAAACAGACCAGAACACCGTGTCCACAGAGGTACAATATAAACCCTCAGACTGACCAAATGATCTAATGCGAGCGAAACCACGACACCACAAAACCAACTCAATGATCTAAAACAAACTAAAGCACAGCCCCACGTGCACAAAGGGGAAGCAAAACTCCACAGACGATGGCAGAGCTCGTGTCCATATGACCCTAAACCAAATAATCTGATACGAGACAAACTGCAGCACCTCCCCTCACATTAAACCACAACATAATGTCCATAAAGGTGAAATATAAACCTCAGACTCAACAAATATCTCAATCTAAATCTAATATGAGCGAAACCGTCATATATTTTACTTATCTGATAAAACCAACTAACTAAATGACCTAAAACAAACTGAACCACAGCCCCACGTGCACAAAGGGGAAGTAAAACTCCACAAACAGCAGCACAACCATGAACCAAACCCTAAACCAAATAATCTAATACAAGATAAAGCACAACACTGTCTCCACGGAGCTGAAATACTCTCAGACCGACCGAAAGAAACAAATACAGAACAAACCAGAACATAATGTCCGTAAAGGCGAAATAAAACCCTCAGACAGACCAAATGATCTAATACGAGCGAAACCACAACACCTTTCACTTATTTGAAAAAAACAACTGACTAAATAATGTAAAACAAACTAAAGCACAGCTCCACGTGCACAAAGGGGAAGTAAAATGTCCATAAACCAAACCCTAAACCAAATAATCTAATACAACTACAACTGCTACACCTCCCCTCACACTAAACCACGACACAATGTCCATGAAGGCGAAATAAAACCCTCAGACTCAACAAATGATCTAATACGAGCGAAACCACAACATGTTTTACTTATGTGATAAAACCAACTAACCAAAATAATCAATAAACCAAATAATCTAATACAAGATAAAGCACGACACTGCGCACAGGTCGACTCGCAGTTCTGAAGCACAAACTCAGGCTCGTTCGGAGCAGACGGAGTCGGATGGATTTCCGAACATGTAATAATCAAACGGCCATAACAGAGTCGCCGACAGCTAACGTTAGCTAACAGACTCTGTATATTAGCAGGAGCTAGAGTTAGCGATGTTAACTACATAAGCCACATGTGTCAAACATGCGGCCCGGGGGCCAGATCCGGCCCTCCAAGACCTTTAATCTGGCCCTCGGCTGATTTTTCTATTAAAATACTTAAAATTTTCAGATTTTTCTGTTAATTTTCTGCACCGTTCAGCATAGCAGCGTCTCCGGCGTTTCTACGCGTTGACTCCCACCAGAGCAGCACAAATGAAGACTTTCCTCTTTCCAAACGCTCTTAAAGGACGATCGTTTTGACTGTCGACCGTGACCCTCATCAGCAAAATGTCAAAAAATGAGAAAAGCAGATGCTAAGTTCAGGATTTCCCAAGAAAAATAGTCTAATTCTTATTTGTTGACAGAGGTGAATGGGAAATCTGTGCTCAGTGTGTTTGGAACAAGTGGCGTTGCTCGAGGAATATAATCTTAAACACCACTACGAGACACGGAGAAAAATACAATAACTTGAAGAGAGAACTGAGTTTTCTGATCCGGCCCTTTTGGGATCAAAGTAGGCTGCATACGGCCCCCGGACCAAAATGAGTTTGACACCCCTGACATAAGCTAACAAATAAAACTTTTGAACATTCTCGGGCGCACATATTTTCCCGACTGTTGCAATGGAACGCATTTACACCAGATGTCGGGAGAACGAACTTGGATTTACCGACTATAATATCATTAATATAACCATAAACTGTAGACAGAAGTGGACTATAATCGAGTGTGACGTCACCACAGTGTTCAGCTCCAGTCCAATGAAGCTCACTGACGCTCACGGTTCCAGGAGCAAATCTGAAGCCAGACTCCACATTCTGGATTTATATGAGGATTTTTTTTAACGGACAAAACTGCGAAATAAAAACTTGATTTATTTGTTTGTTTCTTTGATGGGGACAGCGCAGGTTAACGAACAGACGTGACGAGATGCGTGAATGTTAAACACGCCGGACTGTAGCCGCGAGGATAATTTCCATCCACAGTCCCACGGGCCACAGGGGTCAAAAATACATCAGGAAAAAAAACAAAAAATCAGTAAAACATTAAACAATAATCAGACCCTATAAACAATTTTCCAGACTCACCAACTGCACAATCGCACAGAAAACCACACAATTCATAGTCACTTTTACTCAAAACTCCATTAACGTTCACTCAGCTCAGTGTCCACACTCCACGGGCAACTAAAAAAACCAAAAAACAAAACCCAGGATCATTTAGAGCAGGTTTATATGAACATTTTAAGACCAAAATGACGACACTCACTGCAGCAGGTGCAGAGAGAGGAGCCACAGTATTCTAATGAGCCGGAAGAGCCGCACGTGAACTTCCTGTTTGGAACGCAGCAGCTACATCCATATATTTACAGTTCGCTACCGGGTTCCACGTGACCCTGATGATGCGTGAAACTCAGACGGGGGCAGGAAGCGTTTTGCTCCGCTTCAAAACAGCAAAATGGGCGACAGCGAGTACGCGAAGAGTCTGAACGGGCCGACACAGACTCGCTATATCGAAAAAAATAAGCCTAAATATAAATTATGACCCGTACGGTGTGGAGAAGTCGGGTTTTTCAGACAATGTGGAGGATTTGCTTGATGTTGAGGCGACGGATTTAACAAATAATCTGATCTAGGGCTGGGCGGTATACCGTTTGAACCGGTATACCGGTAATTTTTATTTTTATGATATTAATTTTTTATTTACCGCCATACCGTGTGTGCGCGCATATGTCGGCAACACAGAGCGGCGGAACGTCGCACAGCGGTAGATTGAGCGGGGGCTGTTTTTCAGTGTTACACCAAACAAGCCAACAAGCCAGGTAAGGATAGCGAGTTGAGTGGTGCGCGTTTGCTAAAGGGACCGTCTGTGTAGTGTTTTGTGACACGGCTCCTTTTCGGAGAGCGGAGTGCGGAGCCGTGCCCGGGCGAGAGCGTAAGCGGAGTGCGCAGAGCCCGTGCCCGGGCGAGAGAGCGTAGAGCGGGAGTGCGCGGAGCCGCGTGCCGGGCGAGAGCGTAGAGCGGGAGTGCGCGAGCCCCGCTCTTCACCTTTCGCCCGGGCACGGCTCCGCGCACTCCCGCTCTCCGAAAAAGGGAGCCGTGTCACAAAACACTACACAGACGGTCCCTTTAGCAAACGCGCCTACCAGGGACGTCTGTGTAGTGTTTTGTGCTGCAGTGCCAACGTTAGGCAGAGATTGGGGAGAAGATGCAGATTTTACTTTCATGCAATCTTCGTATTCTCCGTCTAAAGGGACCGTCTATGACAAGAAAAGCAAACGTTGGAATGATATTACCAACTCTATCACACTCCACTTAGCCAAAGACAAAAATACCGTTAAATACCGTGATACCGTGATATCAATTTTTGGTCATACCGCCCAGCTCTAATCTGATCCTAAACCAAATAATCAAACACAAAACAAACCACAACGCCGTGTCCGCAGACGTACGATATAAATCAAATAATCTAAATACAAAATAAACCGAAACACCTCCCTGAGACTACGGCGCGTTCCAGTCGTCCTCAGAGGTCGGAGGTTTAACTGCAATTTCAGAATTTCTGCCCGGACACTTTTTATTTCTTGACGAGATAAACGTAAGTGCAGGAAGAGGCCCAAAAAAACCCCCAAAAAAACCAAAAGTGCCTCCACTGTATAAATCCATAACACTGAACTTTATAACTGCGCATTACTTAAAAAAATGACATTTGCACGAGAACGTTTCAGAGTTTGAGTTAGAAAATCCGATCGAAAACCAGATGAGTTTTGTTTTCGGACATAGATCGTACGTGTCCAGTTACAGACGCAGGAATTACACTGAGGAATTCCACCTCCGCACACTTTGTTCTTGTGTTATTTTGTCTTCAGCGGCTCCTCCTGTTCACCCGCTTCTGTGAACCTGCTCCGGCACTAATCCTCCGCTTTAAAATGCTCTGTTATTCTCTGTTATTCTGTTCCGCTCTGTTATTAAGTTCCGCTCTGTTATTAAGTTCCGCCCTGTTGCGCTAATGTCGCTAATGTCAACAAAAGCTCCGTCAGATTCACTCCCAAACATAACTTTAGGATGAAATAATCCTGTCCGGGACTGACCTGAGCTGTTTCCGAGCTTTTATTTCTTACTTTCTCACTGAATCTTTCCTGTAATGAGTCGAGTCATTGTTTTTAACAACTTGACAACAGGAATCCAGGGTTTAACTCAGAGATGACGTCATTCTGAGAGCAGCAGGAGCAGAGCCATAGTCTGATAAAGAAGAACATCGTGATAAACACCGACCGCATCGTGATAAACACCGACCGCATCATGATAAACACCGACCGCATCATGATAAACACCGACCACATCATGATAAACACCGACCACATCATGATAAACACCGACCGCATCATGATAAACACCGACCGCATCATGATAAACACCGACCACATCGTGATAAACACCGACCTCATCATGATAAACACCGACCGCATCATGATAAACACCGACCGCATCGTGATAAACACCGACCGCATCGTGATAAACACCGACCGCATCGTGATAAACACCGACCGCATCGTGATAAACACCGACCGCATCGTGATAAACACCGACCGCATCATGATAAACACCGACCGCATCATGATAAACACCGACCGCATCGTGATAAACACCGACCGCATCGTGATAAACACCGACCGCATCGTGATAAACACCGACCGCATCGTGATAAACACCGACCGCATCGTGATAAACACCGACCGCATCGTGATAAACACCGACCGCATCGTGATAAACACCGACCACATAATGATAAACACCGACCACATCGTGATAAACACCGACCACATCATGATAAACACCGACCACATCATGATAAACACCGACCACATCATGATAAACACCGACCACATCATGATAAACACCGACCGCATCATGATAAACACCGACCGCATCATGATAAACACCGACCGCATCATGATAAACACCGACCTCATCATGATAAACACCGACCGCATCATGATAAACACCGACCGCATCATGATAAACACCGACCACATCATGATAAACACCGACCACATCGTGATAAACACCGACCGCATCGTGATAAACACCGACCTCATCGTGATAAACACCGACCTCATCATGATAAACACCGACCGCATCGTGATAAACACCGACCGCATCGTGATAAACACCGACCACATCATGATAAACACAACCGCATCATGATAAATACCGACCGCATCATGATAAACACCAACCGCATCATGATAAACACCGACCGCATCGTGATAAACACCGACCACATCATGATAAACACCGACCGCATCATGATAAACACCGACCGCATCATGATAAACACCGACCGCATCATGATAAACACCGACCGCATCATGATAAACACCGACCGCATAGTGATAAACACCGACCGCATAGTGATAAACACCGACCGCATCATGATAAACACCGACCGCATTGTGATAAACACCGACCGCATCTTGATAAACACCGACCACATCATGATAAACACCGACCGCATCATGATAAACACCGACCGCATCATGATAAACACCGACCGCATAGTGATAAACACTGACCGCATAGTGATAAACACCGACCGCATAGTGATAAACACCGACCGCATCGTGATAAACACCGACCTCATTGTGATAAACACCGACCGCATCGTGATAAACACCGACCGCATCGTGATAAACACCGACCGCATCGTGATAAACACCGACCGCATCCTGATAAACACCGACCGCATCATGATAAACACCGACCGCATAGTGATAAACACCGACCGCATAGTGATAAACACCGACCGCATAGTGATAAACACCGACCGCATAGTGATAAACACTGACCGCATTGTGATAAACACCGACCGCATTGTGATAAACACCGACCGCATCATGATAAACACCGACCACATCATGATAAACACCGACCACATCATGATAAACACCGACCGCATCATGATAAACACCGACCGCATCGTGATAAACACCGACCGCATCGTGATAAACACCGACCGCATAATCCAACACCAAACCGCAGCACAACACCGAGTCCACAGAGGTGAAATAAAACCCTTAAGGCCTGTTCATGCTCCATAAGACGCCATTTTGTTCGTCCAGTTCTCGTTTTTTGGCATTTCTGTCCAACATCTTCGCTCTGATTGGTTATTTATGTGGTCATCACAGCCAATAAAATAATAGTGTGGTGGAGTTTGTAGATTCTGATGCTCAGATCCACGTTTCGTTTTCAAATCTTCTGCATAAATAAACTTTACAACACATAAACCTCCTGACTCCAGACACATCAGTGTGAGATCAGAATGTGTTTAATGCAGCTTTAAACATTTGTTTACGTTTTACACAAACTAAACTTAAAACCACACGACTCATTTGCATAAACTGTAAGAGCTGAAAAAAGCAGCTCTTTCCTTGTGCTGCTGCTTCAGCTTCTGTGGGACTAAAGGACATGAGTGGAATCTGAGTGTTCTCCCTGTGACAGGGATGTTCTGCTGGTGGATGTTCTGCTCGTACGTGTGAAGCCAAAGACGTTCATTATGTCTTAGGAAACTGAAGGTTTTACACAAACGACTCGACACAAACGAACGCTTCTTCAGAAATGAATATTTATGACGATGTGAAGTCACACGACAACCAGCTGATCACACAAGCCCTGTGGTGTCTCCTTCTCTGTCTCCTTCTCTGTCTCCTTCTCTGCTCTTCTGTCTCCTTCTCTGCCTCCTTCTCTGCTCCTTTGTCTCCTTCTCTGTCTCCTTCTCTGTCTCCTTCTCTGCTCTTCTGTCTCCTTCTCTGCCTCCTTCTCTGCTCCTTTGTCTCCTTCTCTGTCTCCTTCTCCTCTGTCTCCTTTTCTCCTTCTCTGTCTCCTCCTTTGCTCCTCTGTCTCCTTCTCTGTCTCCTTCTCTCCTCCTCTGTCTCCTTCTCTGCTCCTCTGTCTCCTCCTCTGTCTCCTTTTCTGCTCCTGTCTCCTTCTCTGTCTTCCTTCTCTGCTCCTCTGTCTCCTTCTCTGTCTCCTTCTCTTGCTCCTCTGTCTCCTCCTCTGCTTCTCTGTCTCCTTCTTTACTCCTATGCCTCCTTCTCTGTCTCCTTCTTTTCTCCTCTGTCTCCTTCTCTCCTTCTCTATCTCCTTCTTCTCTCCTCTGCCTCCTTCTCTCCTCCTCTGTCTCCTTCTCTGCTTCTCTGTCTCCTCTGCTCCTCTGTTTCTGCTCCTTTGGTTCTCCTCCTTGGTTCCTCCGCTTTCTCGTCTCCTCCTCTCTGACCTTCTCGTCTCCTCCTCTGACCTTCTTGTCTCCTCCTCTCGTCTCCTCTCCTCTGACCTTCTCGTCTCCTCCTCTGACCTTCTTGTCTCCTCCTCTCGTCTCCTCTTCTCTGACCTTCTCGTCTCCTCTCCTCTGACCTTCTCGTCTCCTCCTCTCTGACCTTCTCGTCTCCTCCTCTCGTCTCCTCCTCTCGTCTCCTCCTCTGACCTTCTCGTCTCCTCCTCTCTGACCTTCTTGTCTCCTCCTCTTGTCTCCTTCTCTGACCTTCTCATCTCCTCCTCTTGTCTCCTTCTCTGACCTTCTCGTTTCCTCTTCTCTGACCTTCTCATCTCCTCCTCTCGTCTCCTCCTCTCCTCACTCGTCTTCTCCTCTGACCTCCTCGCCTCCTCAGAACTCGGTGATGGAGGTCCGGGCCGTGGTGGACGCGCAGTTCGAGCGTTTGTCGGCGGTCATGGAGAGGACGAAGCGTTCGCTGGTGGAGCTGCTGGAGGCGGAGGAGAAGCAGGCGGTGCAACAGGCCGACGGGATCCGGGTCCACGTGGAAAACCGACTCTCCGACCTCCGGAAAATCCAGGCTCAAGTCCAGAAGATCAGCCGCAACAAGAGCCACCTGGACTTCCTGCAGGTACCAGACCGGGACTAGACCAAGACCGGACCAGGAGGAGACTGGGACGAGACCAAGACCGGACCAGGAGGAGACTGGGACGAGACCAGGACTGGACCAGGATGAGACCAGGACTGGACCAGGACTGGACCAGGATGAGACCAGGATGAGACCAGGACTGGACCAGGGCGAGATCAGGATGATAACAGGACAAAACCAGGATTAGACGAGGACTAGGTCAAGATTAGACCAGGGCGAGACCAGGACTAAACCCGGACCGGGACTGGACCAGGACTGGACCAGGGCGAGACCAGGACTAAACCCGGACCGGGACTGGACCAGGACTAGACCTGGACGAGACCAGGACGAGACCAGGACGAGACCAGAACTAAACCAGAACTGAACCAGAACTAAACCAGAACTGAACCAGGACTAAACAGGTCTGAACCAGGTCTAAACAGACGCAGGCAGGTTTAAAGCTTCACTGCGGGACATTTTTCTGCTCAGTTTGTGGTTTTGTTTGTTTTGACGATGAGATTCTGGGTCAGACTCGAACTTCACACTGAGCTGAGATTCTCAAAGACACAAAAGTCTCACCTCTGCACCAAGACCGGTCTGGACCAGGATCTGAGCCAGGACTGGACCAGGATCTGAGCCAGGACTGGACCAGGATCTGGGCCAGGACTGGACCAGGATCTGAGCCAGGACTGGACCAGGATCTGGGCCAGGACTGGACCAGGATCTGGGCCAGGACTGGACCAGGATCTGGGCCAGGACTGGACCAGGATCTGGGCCAGGAGAACCAGGCTGGAGGGTGTTAGCTTTGTAGATGTTATATTAAAAAAAACAAAAGAAAAACAAAACAAACATGACTAAACCAGGACTAAACCAGGTCTAAATCAGGTCTAAACCAGGTCTAAACCAGGTCTAAAACAGGACTGAACCATGTCTAAAACAAGACTAAACCAGGTCTAAACCAGGACTAAACCAGGTCTAAACCAGGTCTAAACCAGGTCTAAACCAGGTCTAAACCAGGTCTAAAACAGGACTGAACCATGTCTAAAACAAGACTAAATCAGGTCTAAACCAGGACTAAACCAGGTCTAAACCAGGTCTAAAACAGGACTGAACCATGTCTAAAACAAGACTAAACCAGGACTAAACCAGGACTAAACCAGGACTGAACCAGGACTGAACCAGGTCTAAACCAGGACTAAACCAGGTCTGAAACAGGACTGAACCAGGACTAGGCCAGAACTAAACCAGGACTGAACCAGGACTTTGTTTCCTTCAGGAGTACGTGGAGTGGAAGCAGGAGGCCGCGGACACGTCTCTTCCCGGCGTTTACATCGGACTCATGGACAGTCTGAACTCGGTCGGAAAAATCATCACAGACTCGACCGACAAACTCTGCGTCGCCGTGGAGACGGAGTTCATCGACAGGGTCAAAGACGCCTGCTCCAACGGTGAGACCGGACCCGGACTGGGACTGGACTAGGACTGGACTAGGACCGGACCAGGACCAGGACTGGACCAGGACTAGGACCAGGACCGGGACTGGACTAGGACTAAACCTGGACTGGACCAAACCTGGTTTTGACATGGTTTAGACCAAGTTTAGACCAAATTTACACCAAGTTTAGACCGAATTTAGACCTGGTTTAGACCTAGTTTAGACCTGGTTTAGACCTGGTTTAGACCGACTTCAGACCTGGTTTAGACCAATTTTAGACCCTATTTCGACCAAGTTTCAACCTGGTTTAGACTGAATTTAGAGCTGGTTTAGACCTGGTTTAGATCTGGTTTTGACCTGGTTTTGACCGAGTTTAGACCGAGTTTAGACCGAGTTTAGACCAAGTTTAGACCGAATTTAGACCAAGTTTAGACTGAATTTAGACCTGGTTTAGACCTGGTTTAGATCTGGTTTTGACCTGGTTTTGACCAAGTTTAGACCGAGTTTAGACCAAGTTTAGACCGAATTTAGACCAAGTTTAGACTGAATTTAGACCTGATTTAGACCTGGTTTAGACCAAGTTTAGACCTGGTTTAGACCGACTTCAGACCTGGTTTAGACCTGGTTTAGACCCTATTTCGACCAAGTTTCAACCTGGTTTAGACTGAATTTAGACCTGGTTTAGACCTGGTTTAGACCTGGTTTAGACCTGGTTTAGACCTGGTTTAGACCTGGTTTTGACTGAGTTTACCAGGACTAAACCAAGATCATTCTAAAGCTCTTCTGTCTTGTCAGTGGGACTTTTATAGTATCGATACCTTCTCAAATGAGTATCTAGTCTCGATACAGGTTTTAGTATCGATTTGATCTGATTATCGATATTTTCTACGGCCCTGTCAGACGGGCGGACTCTCTGAGCGTCGCTGCGTTTGTGGTTTTGTGATCTGGAGTTTGGATAAAAGAAAATTCGTGCAGAGTTCATGAACTTGATATAAAAATAGAACTGTGTTTATGAAGGACACAAGAGCCTGTCCCAGAGCTCCGAGCAGAGACCCAGAGAGACAGGAGCTGACAGGAGCAGGCAGGAGCAGGCAGGAGCAGGCAGGAGCAGGCAGGAGCTGACAGGAGCTGACAGGAGCTGACAGGAGCTGACAGGAGCAGGCAGGAGCAGACAGGAGCTGACAGGAGCAGGCAGGAGCTGACAGGAGCTGACAGGAGCAGACAGGAGCAGGCAGGAGCTGACAGGAGCAGGCAGGAGCAGGCAGGGGCTGACAGGAGCTGACAGGAGCAGTGCGTGGCCCTGTCAGATGTGGAGGGCAGGTGTAGAATGTGGAGTGTGGGTTTTGTCACAGTTCCAGACTCGGACTCGCTCAGACTCGCTCAGACACACAAACTATTACAGCAAATTACCTGTAACACTTTGATTTTATGAGTGAAGGAAGTTGGATTTGGAGCGCGTCCTGTGTGTTTCAGTCTTTAATCGATCTTTAAAAATTTTAAAGACGCCATTATGCAGATTTACCATAGACACGACATATAAACTGTAAACAAGCGACAAAACTGTACCTGGTTTAGACCTGGTTTAGATCAAGTTTAGACCTGGTTTAGTACTCTATTAGTCCTGGTTTAGTCCTGGTTTAGTCCTCTTTTAGATCTGGTTTAGACCTAGTTTAGACTAAGTTTAGACCTGGTTTAGACCTGGTTTAGACCTGGTTTAGTCCTGGTTTAGACCTGGTTTAGACCTGGTTTAGACCTGCTTTAGACCTGGTTTAGACCTGGTTTAGTCCTCTTTTAGTCCAGGTTTAAACCTGCTTTAGACCTGGTTTAGTCCTCTTTTAGTCCAGGTTTAAACCTGCTTTAGACCTGGTTTAGACCTGGTTTAGTCCTCTTTTAGACCTGGTTTAGACCTGGTTTAGACCTGGTTTAGACCTGGTTTAGACCTGGTTTAGACCAAGTTTAGACCAAGTTTAGACCTGGTTTAGATCAAGTTTAGACCTGGTTTAGTACTCTATTAGTCCTGGTTTAGTCCTGGTTTAGTCCTCTTTTAGACCTGGTTTAGACCTGCTTTAGACCTGGTTTAGACCTAGTTTAGACCTGGTTTAGACCTGGTTTAGTACTGGTTTAGACCAAGTTTAGACCTGGTTTAGACCTGGTTTAGACCTGGTTTAGACCTGGTTTAGACCAAGTTTAGACCAAGTTTAGACCTGGTTTAGTCCTCTTTTAGACCTGGTTTAGACCTGCTTTAGACCTGGTTTAGTCCTCTTTTAGTCCAGGATTAGACCTGGTTTAGACCTGCTTTAGACCTGGTTTAGTCCTCTTTTAGACCTGGTTTAGACCTGCTTTAGACCTGCTTTAGACCTGCTTTAGACCTGGTTTAGACCTGGTTTAGACCTGGTTTAGTCCTCTTTTAGTCCAGGATTAGACCTGGTTTAGTCCTGGTTTAGACCTCTTTTAGTCCAGGATTAGACCTGGTTTAGTCCTGGTTTAGTCCTCTTTTAGTCCAGGTTTAGACCTGGTTTAGTCCTGGTTTAGTCCTCTTTTAGTCCAGGTTTAAAGCCCGTCTCTTACAGACGTAAATGTGAGTGAGTCCGCGCTGAGTAAACACGTCCACACAGGTCTGAGGGAATTCACAGAGACGAGAGAACGAAAAGAACAGAAGCAGAGAGAAGAAACGAGAGATCAGAGGAGGGAAAGAAGAAAGAGAGAGAAGTGAGAGAAGAGAGAGAAGAGAGGGAGGGCAGGGCCGAGGGGGAGGTGAGGAATGTTGAAGCCAAATGTGAAAAGGTCGCCTGTTACATAAGCATCACCTGAGGCTCACCTGAGACTGTGACGCCCCCGGAGGACAGCAGGGGGCGCTCACTGCTGCACACACAGAGGAGACGGTCTGAGGAGCTGTTTTCTCATCGTATATTTTGTTTTGTTTTTTTTCAGATGAATCTGGTTTGGGGATAAAGACGACGGTCCGGACGATGGTGGCGGCCAAACACAGCCAGAGTTTACCCGACCCGCAGACCCGAGCCGACCTGCTGCAGTGTGAGGGCATCTGAGCCACTTCCTGTCTCCCTTCCTCCTCCCACTCTCCTTCAGCTTAACTTCTAATTTATGCAGCTTCTTTTTCCCTCTTTCTCTTCTTTACTGTTTCTGCTTTGAATATATTTCCTTTTAAGGGCCGCAAAACTGCACATTTCTCTGATCTGGCCAAGATTTTCAGACTTATATCGGGTTCTTCTTCTTGTTTTCAGATTTATTATCAACTTCCTGGCTCTGAAATGGTTATGTAATCTTAAAAATGATCACATATATTTGCTCCGTGTCTCAACTTGTCAGAAAATCGTAAATTTAGGCAATAAATGTTAAAAAGAAGAAGCTACAATCCATTTACAAGAACTTCTATCTAGAATTTAGCATCTTTGAGTTTATTATCAGGACATTCACACTAATCGTAAGTTTGTGTTTATGAAGAATTTTGCAGAATTTAAAGCATTTTATCTACAATTTAGCATCTGAGAACTTATTATCAGCCCATGAGCACTGATCATAAACTGGTTTTAAGTTTGTTTATCTCAAACTTAGTGTCCATAAACTTATTTCCAGCCCATGAACTCTCACAGAGACGCTTCATTCTCATATAGTAACAAAAATAGCTGTGCACTATATTATTTGCACTGTTTTTTGCACTATTTACCATTTATTATGTATTTATTATGAGAAACACATTTTTGATTCTTTATATGATCCTGTTGTACGAAGAGTTGACAGTAAATGTTCTGAACTTTGAAAAAAGAGACGTGTCAGATCAGGCATGTTCTATAAATGTAAATGTACAAGTCAAAATGCACAAGGAAAATAAGTAAAATATAAAATCTCTCAAGAGGAAACGGTGATATGATGTTTGTCACAGGGTTACTGTTCCTCTCTCCTCCTCAGACGGTAAATGTTTCTCCTTCGACCTGAACACGGCGCATAAGTTCCTGCGTTTGACGGAGGAGAATCGTAAAGTGACGAACACGACGCCGTGGCAGCACCCGTACGCCGAGCACGACGAGCGCTTCGACCACTGGAAACAGGTGCTGGCCGCCGAGTCCATCTACCTGAACCGCACCTACTACGAGCTGGACTTCAGCGGAGACGGGACGTACCTCGGGCTAGCGTACAAGAGCATCGAGCGGAAAGGAACCGACAGCAACAGCTGCCTGAGCGCCGCCAGCGCCGCCTGGTGAGTGGCTGGGTTTAGGCCGGGTTTAGGCCGGGTTTAGACCAGGTTTAGGTAAGGTAAGGTAAGGTTTATTTATATAGCGCTTTACACAGACACATGACCCCAAAGTGCTTTACACAGCATTTTACAGAGCATTCTTCATTCACTCCATACCCGGTGGTGGTGCTACTGTTATAGCCACAGTTGCCCTGGGACAGACTGACGGAGGCGCGGCTGCCAAGCCAAGCGGCGCCAACCACCAACACTCACTCACACAACTTTCAGACCTACAGTGCATGTTTTGAGTTGATGGGGGAAACCGGAGCCCGGAGGAAACCCATCCAGACACGGGGAGAACATGCAAACTCCACACTCCGGGCGACCCGGGGATCGAACCTGCAACCTTCTTGCTGTGAGGCATGAGTGCTAGCCACTCAGCCACTGTGCCGCCAGGTTTAGACCAAATTTAGACCTGGCTTAAACTTGGTTTAGACTTTCTGATTTTACTTTCTGATTGGATCATCTGGAACCAAAAGACCAAATTGTAACAGAGGCTTTAAGTTCTGGTCTGGTTCTGTTTTAGTCCTGGTTTAGATCTGAGCTCGGACCTTATTCTAAGCCCTCCTCTCTCTCTCTCAGGTGCGTGCAGTGGACGGGGAAGTCCTTCTCGGCCTGGCACGGCGATGAGGAGGTGCCGGTGGCGTCGGGTCAGAGGTTTTCCCGTGTGGGCGTGTACGTGGACCACGCGGGCGGAGCCGTGCGGTTCTACGGGCTGCGGCCGGGCGAGGCCGAGGCCGAGGTCTCGCTCATCCACGAGTTCAGGGCGGAGTTCAGGGAGCCGCTGTACCCGGCGTTCTGGCTCCCCAAGAAGGAGAACTCTGTCACCATGGTGACGCCCGGAGAGCCGCTCAAGAGCTCGCCGTCCCCGCCGCCCTCGACTGGCACGCTGTCACCTAGCAACAGCAGCGCTAATGTAAACGCTAATCATAATAATAATAATAATATTAACGGGAACACGCCGCCTCCCTCCTCTCCGACCAGCGTCTCCACGGCAACCAGCACTAATGCTAATGACGCTAATAACACTAATAACGCTAAAGCCACGAGCGCCTCCCCCTCCTCCTCCTCCTCCCCCGCAGACAAAACAACTGAAACTAAAAGTGAAACTAAAATCGAAACAGACAAATAAACAAGAACATGAAACTGTGAGAGCGCCGCCAGAATGTCAAGTTTCCTCGTCACAAACAGACCTGGAGCTGTGTTTTATTTCATTCATATTTAACTGCACATTCAGGATGAGTTCTTTTCTCAAACTGAAAAACATTCCCTTCTTCCACCTTGTGATGTCATCATGTGGTAATACAGGAAGTGCTCCGCTGTGTTTTTAAACTCCACACACCTTCACTAGAATCATTTGGATCATTTCAGTCCTGGAATTCCCGATCTCGACTGAACTAAAGGTGAAAGGAGCTGTTTTTGATTATTATACATAAAATATACGACATAATACAACATAAACACATAAAATGGAGCGTAGATGAATTAAAAAAAATATAAAAAGATAAAATAAAGCAAAGTAAAACTAATAAAGAAAACTCAGTGATAAATACACAAACATTCCTCACTTAATTTTGGGAAGCATCAGGGAGCTGAACTTAAACGACCACTTCATGACATCACGAGGTGGAGCAGAGCGTTTGGAGTTTTGCAGATGTAACAGACGAATAATAAAGAGTCACTCAAACATGTGAATGGAACAAAACACGACTCCAGCTCTGTTTTTGAGGAGGGAACATTAGAACACGACTTACAGCTCATAGACTCAGTTTCTCGTAGTATTGGACTTTTCGGTGAAGTTTTACCAGAGTGAATAATAAACATAAGCTTTTTGTGTAATATTAGAGTAATTATTTTTCTTTATGATAAAAACTCCAGAGAGCGAAAGTGGAGCGAGGGGTCGGCCACTGAACACTTTAGAATGAAATAAACGACTTCATGAGGTTTTGACTTTTGCCGTTTTCTTCTCTTGTACCTGTTTTTGTGTTTACGCCGCAGACTGTTGGTTTACACTGGATTTACTGTTCTCAGGAGTTTCAAATGTTTTCAGAATTTTCAACAAAACAAACTGTGCCAAATAGATCAGGTTTACATTTTATATTTATCGTTTTCTAGGATTTCAAGGGTGAAATGGAACTGTGACTAAAACTAGAGCAAATGCTGTTACACAAATAAAACACTTTGTGAACCATTTTGTGACTCTTTCTTTTAAACATTTATATTTTTAACAAATAATGCTGTACTTATTTAATTTATAAATTCCACATAGTTAATACCCAAAGAGAAACTGAAAGCATAAAAATACACAAAGCTCTATTTGACGTCCCTAATCGTCAAAACATTTAATGGTAAACATTAGTAAAATAAAATAAATACATTTTTAATTAAAAGTTAGTAAAAACAAAGGGATAAACAATAGATGATGCATTAAAATTCAGAATAAAAGTAATTTAAAATTTTATTTTACAACATAAGATTTGGCATATTGATTGAACTGATGGATGAGTGGAGTAAACAGACAATATTATTACCGATAATATGTGTGTAACTTAAAGAAAAATCAATAATAATTTTGTATTAAATTGAAACAGCCTATTTCATCCACAAAATTTGCCTTTCTTTTGTCAGAGATTTATATTCTAAATCTAAAGTAACAGTCCAAGGTTTTGTTTTTGTTTTATTGTCCCATTTTCCATCAGTTAAAAATACTTTTGGTTTAGGGTTTACTCTTTTTTTTACCCGGAAGAATAAATATTTTAACAATAGATTTAATCTTAAAAATAAAATATAAAAAATAAAGCAAAAATCCGTGACGTGGCCAGTGCGTGACGTAATCACCCTGAGTCGTGACGTGTCCTCCAAACCCGGAAGAGCCCCTCAGAGTTCCAACATGTTAACAGACGTAAGTCTCTCATATTTTCACATTTTCAAACCTTTTATTGTTTCTTCAGCGTCAGTTGTAGCTTCAGGATGCGCCGCGGATCGTGTCACGCAGTTTGTGTTTGTCAAAGTCTCTAAAAACGTGTTTAAAAGCGCGGTTCACGTGACCATGCTAACGCGGCTAAGGCTAAATGGTGCACAGAGTCAGTATTTTCTGACATTTACGACATTTTAATGTGTTTAGATTTAGTTCTGCTGATAAAAGATTGACTTTTAACAAGTGTCTCGTCTTACGAACAGGTTTATCGGTCTGATGTTTAAGTTTTAGCCTCAAAATGTCCGATTGTTTATCAGAGCTTCAGTTAGCCCGACGTGTCTCTGATAAAAATGAAAATCAACAAAGAAATAAAATGTGAAAGTGTCGTTTTGGGTTTGGTCCATCGACTCTATAAAGATAAATAGGTAAATAGGAAGATATAAAGACTAGACTGGTTTATGGTTTGGTCACATCTAAGTTTGTTTCAGATTATTGGAAGTTTCATTTTCAAACCAAAGTACATTTAATAAGAGAGAGAGAGAGAGAGAGAGAGTGTGTGTGTGTGTGTGTGTGTGTGTGTGTGTGTGTGTGTGTGTGTGTGTGTGTGTGTGTGTGTGTGTGTGTGTGTGTGTGTGCGTGCGTGCGTGCGTGCGTGCGTGCGTGCGTGCGCGCGCGCGCGCGTGTGCGTGTGCGTGTGCGTGTGTGTGTGTGTGAGTCACCTGTGATCAGCAGGAGCCTGGTGACCTGTAAACAAAACACACACTGTCCGCTCACTGTTGTGTGAGTCATGATTTTGAAGTATTTTCTATTGTTTCTGATGTGACTGTGACATGTGGTCTGAGCAGGTTCTTCTTCCTGTCGTCTATAATAAACTGCTCCTTTAATAAACACATGTTTTAACTTCTGTTCGAGCTCGAAGTGTCTTTGCTCTTTGAGAGATTCGGGCAGGACACAGTTTTACAGCAGTGTCTCCTTGGCCTAACTAACTTCAGACCGTGACCTTTAACCTTTAACCTCTCTAAGTTTGCGTCTGTGATAGCGGAGGGTTTGGAAATATAGATTTTTTTTGTGTGAATTTTGGACATAGGGTCTCATTTCCTCCTGCTGTGTAATGTTCTGATGCTAATTCACGTTATTCAGTTGATTAGTTTATACGACTGTTGATGTAAACAGTTATTCATAGACTGATTATATGTGTGTCATTAGTCAGTGATATGATTCAGAATGTTGTCATAGATCAGTCATGGCCAACCCGTGGCTCTCGAGCCTCATGCGGCTCTTTAACTAGTTTCATGCGGCTCTTCAGGAGCTTTTACATAACATGCGTCAAATATGCTTGGCTGGCGTTACCATTCATTCAAGGATTGTTCAAGATAAGGAATGCCAAAAGTCTCACTAAGCAGCATAGTAAGAGAAAAATTGAAAATGAAAATTATTTTATTTTTGTTTGTGGACTTGCTTGAACTGAGAGTTTGTGTGTGAGACAGTGCACACAATGTTAACTGTTGAAAACAACTTTTACCAACTTTTAAACAATATTATCATGTTGGTGTGGTTATTTTCATTAAATCTGGTTGAGCATAGGTCTGTGTGTGCGTGTGCGTGCATACATGATTGAGGAATGGGATGATGTTCATGTGTACCCATGTGTATAATGTGGCTCTTTGCAGTAACACAGAAAAAGAAGGGGCTCTTAGTCTTCTACTAGTTGGCCACCCCTGTCATAGATGAACAGACGAAAAGATAAACAGACAGACGAATAGAAGAAAGGGCATTAAAGCTCCTCAGATCCATTCCCGTGTCTGACTTCGATATCACCCAAAGTCCACGCACAGATTCAGGTGGTAAAAGAAGTTACAAGAGGTTTTATTTTTAATCAGCCTGTAACTTCAGCCTAAAAAGAAACCAAAATATAATTGTGTTGTTGTGTTTTCATGTTGCTTGAGTCTATTGAGCTGAAAAACATGAAGCTTGTGTCTTATCTGAGCTCCTCTGAGCTCCTGTGGCTCTAATCTTACACAGTCTGTATATCTGCATGGAGAATGTTCCAGAATATGGTTTTCACTTTCTGTTTCCATCGAATAATGCAGGTCACCGCCGGAAAGTTACACACTGAAGCTTTAACCACATTTTTTTTTTACGCTTCAGACGTTTAAATCAGAGGCGACTCCGGTTCAGCCTCTTCACAGACAGTAAAAAATATAAATCAGAGTGTTTTTCTTAGATAAAATCGCTCGGTGTTTAAATCCGTCCTGTGATTCACAAACTCGACCCTCAGGAGCTGACGTTAGAGCAGAGGTCAGAGGTCAGAGGTCAGAGGTGAAGGTTTGTGTCTCGGAGGAACTTCTGCTCCGACAGGAAATGTGCAGAAAACGCGATGTGAAAAATCTGAAACTGTACAAAATGTTTCAGGGAAATAACGACGAGGACGTGTCCCTGTTCGACGCAGAGGAGGATTCTGGGAAACGGAGTAAAAAAGGAGGAGTCAAGTGAGTGGACTACAACTGACCCTCTGACCCTCTCTTCTGTTCCTCTGACCCTCTCTTTCCTCCTCTGACCTTCTCTTCTCCTCCTCTGACCCTCTCTTTCCTCCTCTGACCCTCTCCTTTCCTCCTCTGACCCTCTCTTTCCTCCTCTGACCTTCTCTTCTCCTCCTCTGACCCTCTCTTTCCTCCTCTGACCCTCTCCTTTCCTCCTCTGACCCTCTCTTTCCTCCTCTGACCCTCTCTTCTCCTCTGACCCTCTCCTCTGACCCTCTCTTCTCCTCTGACCCTCTCCTCTGACCCTCTCTTTCCTCCTCTGACCCTCTCTTTCCTCCTCTGACCCTCTCCTCCTCCTCTGACCCTCTCCTCTCTGACCCTCTGTTCTGTTTCTCTGACCCTCTCCTCTCCTCTGACCCTCTCCTCTGCTCCTCTTCTGTTTCTCTGGCCCTCTCCTCCTCCCTCTGACCCTCTGCTCTTCCTCCTGCAGACACCCGGTGGCGCTCTTCTTCCTCTGACCCTCTCCTCCTCTGACCCTCCCTCTGACCCTCTGCTCTTCCTCCTGCAGACACCCGGTGGCGCTCTTCTTCCTCTGACCCTCTCCTCCTCTGACCCTCCCTCTGACCCTCTGCTCTTCCTCCTGCAGACACCCGGTGGCGCTCTTCTTCCTCTGACCCTCTCCTCCTCTGACCCTCCCTCTGACCCTCTGCTCTTCCTCCTGCAGACACCCGGTGGCGCTCTTCTTCCTCTGACCCTCTCCTCCTCTGACCCTCTCCTCCTCTGACCCTCTGCTCTTCCTCCTGCAGACACCCGGTGGCGCTCTTCTTCCTCTGACCCTCTCCTCCTCTGACCCTCCCTCTGACTCTCTCCTCCTCTGACCCTCCCTCTGACCCTCTCCTCCTCTGACCCTCCCTCTGACCCTCTGCTCTTCCTCCTGCAGACACCCGGTGGCGCTCTTCTTCCTCTGACCCTCCCTCTGACCCTCTGCTCTTCCTCCTGCAGACACCCGGTGGCGCTCTTCTTCCTCTGACCCTCCCTCTGACCCTCTGCTCTTCCTCCTGCAGACACCCGGTGGCGCTCTTCTTCCTCTTGTTCTTCCGAGTCTCGGCACTGCTGGTTTATCTGTTCTGTGAGCTCTTCGGGGCCAGTTCCATCTCGGCCATGGTCTGCATCATCCTGCTGCTCTCCGCCGATTTCTGGACCGTCAAGGTACAAACGGAGACGACGCGCCTAAAATCCGAGATAAAGATCAAATAGAACCAGAAATAAAACATTCATGTTCAATTTAAATGTAAAAAACCTTAAATTGGTTAAAATTGTGAAAGAAAACGTTTATGTTTAAATTAAATATGAAAACCTTAAACTCAAACTGGTTAAAATTGTCAAAAAAAAACGTTAATGTTCAAATTGAATATAAAAAACTTTAACCATTTTAACCCGTTTAAGTTCAAAGAAAATGTAAAATGGGGGATGGCGCCCTCTTGTGTCCATAATCCACAAAGTTTTCATGTATTTCGGTAAATTTAGTTGTGGAAAGACTGTGAGGAGCACTGACTCACTCAGGGCAGTGAAGTAAACAGCCTGAACATAAAGTGATGATATCATAAAATCTAAAATAAGATCCGCTCTTCTCTGTAACTGTGGGGTGAGAACACAAACACGACTTTAGAAATCAGAAACGTTTCACTGCCGTATGAGTGAAGTGAGGGTCATAACATTAGGAAATTGCCGCGATACTTGGAGTGAAACGCAGACAAACTAAATATGCAATAAATAAAATAAAGTAGAAAAAGTTCATATTGTTCATAATAGTTCTGTCTGTCTGTGGAGAACATCAGGTGTTCTGTGGATTAAAACGGCTGTTCCCAGCCCCCTGGACCGGCCTGGGAGTCGTTTGGGCCGCAGAGAAAGAAGAAATCATTTAAACTGTTCACGTTTTTATTTATTATCCGAGTCTGAACACTGTTTTATTTTGAAAAACGAGCGAATTCTCTCCGTTCTGTCTGTGACTCACTCTTTACATCTTCACATTAACTTTAATGTTAAACCCACAAGCTGCAAAATGAGTTAAAAACTGTGGAAACATTTATTATGATATTTACAAAATGCCACAGTTTTTGTATTGGTCGAATCATTTTATTGTATCGTATTTAACCACCACACCTTAAGGGGGCGCTCTGGGAAAATATTATCTCTGTTCCTCTGTAGAACATCAGTGTCTCTGTTTAAAACACTAAACTCTGTTCCTCTGCAGAACATCAGTGTCTCTGTTTAAAACACTAAACTCTGTTCCTCTGCAGAACATCAGTGTCTCTGTTTAAAACACTAAACTCTGTTCCTCTGCAGAACATCAGTGTCTCTGTTTAAAACACTAAACTCTGTTCCTCTGCAGAACATCAGTGTCTCTGTTTAAAACACTAAACTCTGTTCCTCTGCAGAACATCAGTGTCTCTGTTTAAAACACTAAACTCTGTTCCTCTGCAGAACATCAGTGTCTCTGTTTAAAACACTAAACTCTGTTCCTCTGCAGAACATCAGTGTCTCTGTTTAAAACACTAAACTCTGTTCCTCTGCAGAACATCAGTGTCTCTGTTTAAAACACTAAACTCTGTTCCTCTGCAGAACATCAGTGTCTCTGTTTAAAACACTAAACTCTGTTCCTCTGCAGAACATCAGTGTCTCTGTTTAAAACACTGAACTCTGTTCCTCTGCAGAACATCAGTGTCTCTGTTTAAAACACTAAACTCTGTTCCTCTGCAGAACATCAGTGTCTCTGTTTAAAACACTAAACTCTGTTCCTCTGCAGAACATCAGTGTCTCTGTTTAAAACACTAAACTCTGTTCCTCTGCAGAACATCAGTGTCTCTGTTTAAAACACTAAACTCTGTTCCTCTGCAGAACATCAGTGTCTCTGTTTAAAACACTAAACTCTGTTCCTCTGCAGAACATCAGTGTCTCTGTTTAAAACACTAAACTCTGTTCCTCTGCAGAACATCAGTGTCTCTGTTTAAAACACTAAACTCTGTTCCTCTGCAGAACATCAGTGTCTCTGTTTAAAACACTAAACTCTGTTCCTCTGTAGAACATCAGTGTCTCTGTTTAAAACACTAAACTCTGTTCCTCTGCAGAACATCAGTGTCTCTGTTTAAAACACTGAACTCTGTTCCTCTGCAGAACATCAGTGTCTCTGTTTAAAACACTAAACTCTGTTCCTCTGCAGAACATCAGTGTCTCTGTTTAAAACACTAAACTCTGTTCCTCTGCAGAACATCAGTGTCTCTGTTTAAAACACTAAACTCTGTTCCTCTGCAGAACATCAGTGTCTCTGTTTAAAACACTAAACTCTGTTCCTCTGCAGAACATCAGTGTCTCTGTTTAAAACACTAAACTCTGTTCCTCTGCAGAACATCAGTGTCTCTGTTTAAAACACTAAACTCTGTTCCTCTGCAGAACATCAGTGTCTCTGTTTAAAACACTAAACTCTGTTCCTCTGCAGAACATCAGTGTCTCTGTTTAAAACACTAAACTCTGTTCCTCTGCGGAACATCAGTGTCTCTGTTTAAAACACTAAACTCTGTTCCTCTGCAGAACATCAGTGTCTCTGTTTAAAACACTAAACTCTGTTCCTCTGTAGAACATCAGTGTCTCTGTTTAAAACACTAAACTCTGTTCCTCTGCAGAACATCAGTGTCTCTGTTTAAAACACTAAACTCTGTTCCTCTGCAGAACATCAGTGTCTCTGTTTAAAACACTAAACTCTGTTCCTCTGCAGAACATCAGTGTCTCTGTTTAAAACACTAAACTCTGTTCCTCTGCAGAACATCAGTGTCTCTGTTTAAAACACTAAACTCTGTTCCTCTGCAGAACATCAGTGTCTCTGTTTAAAACACTAAACTCTGTTCCTCTGCAGAACATCAGTGTCTCTGTTTAAAACACTAAACTCTGTTCCTCTGTAGAACATCAGTGCCTCTGTTTAAAACACTAAACTCTGTTCCTCTGCAGAACATCAGTGGGCGTTTGCTGGTCGGGCTGCGCTGGTGGAACCAGGTCGACGACGACGGCAAAAGCACCTGGATCTACGAATCCAGAAAGGTCTGAGGGAGGGCATCTGAGGCAATCTGACACACGGGGAGGGCATCTGACACACAGGGAGGGCATCTGACACACAGGGAGGGCATCTGACTCTGTGTGTGTTGTAGGGAGCAGTGAGCGACTCCGGCTCTGAGTCGCGGCTCTTCTGGCTCAGTTTGGTGGTGGCTCCGGTTCTGTGGTCGATCCTGTCGTTCACCTGCCTCATTTACTTCCGGATCAAGTGGCTCGTGAGTCTAAAGATACTGTGGAACATTTCACTGCAGCAACAGCTACATAACAGCTGCATGACACCTGCACAACACTTTGTGATGTTTGTGTGATGTTTGTGTGATGTTTGTGTGATGTTTGTGTGATGTTTGTGTGATGTTTGTGTGATGTTTGTGTGATGTTTGTGTGATATTTGTGTGATGTTTGTGTGATGTTTGTGTGATGTTTGTGTGATATTTGTGTGATGTTTGTGTGATCTTTGTGTGATATTTGTGTGATGTTTGTGTGATGTTTGTGTGATGTTTGTGTGATGTTTGTGTGATATTTGTGTGGTCTTTGTGTGATGTTTGTGATATTTGTGGGATGTTTGTGTGATATTTGTGTGATATTTGTGTGATATTTGTGTGATATTTGTATGATGTTTGTGTGATGTTTGTATATTTGTGTGATGTTTGTGTGATGTTTGTGTGGTATTTGTATGTGTGTGTGATTTATGTGTGATGTTTGTGATATTTGTCTGATATATGTGATATTTGTGTGATATTTGTCTGATGTTTGTGTGATATTTGTACATTTGTTTGATGTTTGTGTGATATTTCTGTGATGTTTTTGCGATGTTTGTGTGATATTTGTGATGTTTGTGTGATATTTGTATGTTTGTGTGATATTTCTGTGATGTTTGTCTGATGTTTTTGTGACGTTTGTGTGATGTTTGTGTGATATTTGTGTGATGTTTTTGTGATGTTCGTGTGATGTTTGTGTGATGTTTGTGTGATATTTGTGTGGTCTTTGTGTGATGTTTGTGTGATGTTTGTGGGATGTTTGTGGGATGTTTGTGTGATGTTTGTGTGATATTTGTGTGGTCTTTGTGTGATATTTGAGTGATATTTGTGATGTTTGTGTGATATTTGTGTGATATTTGTGGGATGTTTGTGTGATATTTGTGGGATGTTTGTGTGATATTTGTATGATGTTTGTGTGATGTTTGTATATTTGTGTGATGTTTGTATGTTTGTGTGATGTTTGTGTGGTATTTGTATGTTTGTGTGATTTATGTGTGATGTTTGTGTGATATTTGTGTGATGTTTGTGATATTTGTCTGATATATGTGATATTTGTGTGATATTTGTCTGATGTTTGTGTGATATTTGTATATTTGTGTGATATTTGTACATTTGTTTGATGTTTGTGTGATATTTCTGTGATGTTTTTGTGATGTTCGTGTGATGTTTGTGTGATATTTGTGTGATGTTTTTGTGATGTTCGTGTGATGTTTGTGTGATATTTGTGTGATGTTTTTGTGATATTTGTGTGTTTGTGAATTTGTGGGATGTTTGTGTGATATTTGTGTCATGTTTGTGTGATATTTGTTTGATGTTTGTGTGACATTTGTATATTCGTGTGATGTTTGTGTGATATTTGTGTGATATTTGTATATTTGTGTGATGTTTTTGTGATGTTTGTGTGATATTTGTGATGTTTGTGATATTTGTGATGTTTTGTGATGTGTGATATTTGTGTTATGTTTGTGTGATATTTGTGTGATGTTTGTCTGATGTTTTTGTGATGTTTGTGTGATATTTGTGTATTTGTGTGATGTTTGTGTGATGTTTGTGTGATATTTGTCTGATGTTTGTGTGATATTTGTATATTTGTGTTATGTTTGTGTGATATTTGTGTGATGTTTGTGTGATATTTGTGTGATGTTTTTGTGATGTTTGTGTGATATTTTTGTGATGTTTGTGTGATGTTTGTGTGATGTTTGTGTGATGTTTTTGTGATGTTTTTGTGATGTTTGTATATTTGTGCTTTCAGCCCGTCGTGGTCATGGCCGTGGTTCTGAACGGGGCGAATCTTTACGGATATGTCAAGTGTAAATTTGGGAGTAAAACCAGCCTCAAAACTGTGGCCACAAACTACTTCGGACGACAGTTCCTCAAACAGGTCCTGCTTTAGTCCGGTTTTAGTCCTTGTTTAGACCTGGTTTTAGTCCATCTTTAGTCCTGGGCTTTAGTCCTGGTTTAGTCCTTGTTTAGTTTCACTTTAGTCCTGGATTAGTCCTTGCTTAGACCTTGGTTTCAGTAGTTTCATAGACCTGGTTCTGTCCTGGTTTAGACCTGCTTTAATCCTGCTTTAGTCCTGGCTTAGTCCTGATTTAGGCCTGTTTTAGATCTGGGGTTTATCTTAGATGTGGATTTTAGTCCTGGTTTAGTCCTGGTTTTAGTCCTGGTTTTAGTCCTGGTTTAATCCTCGTGTCTCTTTGTGCTTTCAGGCCTTGTCCAAGGAAGAGGAGTCCTAATCCTAAACTTGATTTTGGGAACAGATTTTTGGACTTTTCTGATTTTCAAACATTCTCATTTGTTTTTGCTTAAAGCCACATTTAAGTTTTTATTTTTTACTTCTAACATTTGTTTAGTTTAAGATGAAGAATTAACCCGATGTGACCCTGGATCAGAGCAGCGTGTAAATATGTACAGAACAGTGGAATTCTTTATTAAAATATTTCTAACAAACTCTGACAATTTGCTTTGTTTTTTAAATCAGAAACTGGACTTTTCAGATTTTTCTCCCTGTTATAGTAGTTTCTGGTTTAGTCCTGGTTTATAGATTAGATAGATGGATGGATGATAGATGGATATAAAAAAAGATAGATGGCTGAATAGATGGATGGATGGATAGATATAGAGAAAGATAGATGGATAAGTAGATATAAAGAAAGAAAGATGGATGGATAGATAGATGGATAAATGGATGGATAGATATAAAAAAAAAAGATTGATGGATAGGTACAGGGATGTGCAGAGGGGGATTGCTGTGGTTGCCCTGGCAACTGCCCGTATGGCCTCGACTGAAGTTGCCCTTCCAGGGGGCGAAAATACATACATGCATACATACATATATTACATACATACCATGCGTACGATACATACATTACATACATACCATACATACATACATATCATACGTACGATACATACATACCATACACACATTACATACAGACATACATACATGCATACATACATATATTACATACATACCATACGTACGATACATACATACCATACACACATTACATACAGACATACATACCATACATAACATACATACATACCATACATTACATACCATACATATGTACATACATACCATACATACATACATATATACACACATACATAACATACATACATACCATACATACCATACATACTATACATATATACATACATACACACATACATAACATACATACATAACATACATACATACCATACATCATACATACATACCATAACATACCATACATACATAACATAGAGAGATAACATACATACATACATACCATACATACCATACATAGATTACATACATACATACATACATACCATACATACATATATACACACATACATAACATACATACATACCATACATACTATACATATATACATACATACATACACACATACATAACATACATACATACATACATAACATACATACCATACATAGATAACATGCATACATACATACCATACATACATAACTGTTAGAATAATTATTTATACTTCATCCCATATTTGTCTTAATCATGTGTTAGATATTTGTGTATTTGAAATAATCTCTTTTGTGCTTGAAAACTGTGTGCAGTACTTTTCCACTTGCGTGCGAGCTGAAGGCTGGAGTGGGGCTTATCAGGCCCCATAAGACAAGGACGGTCTGAGTTTGGCAAAACATGAACTGAACCCAAACATGAACTCAAACCACAGCGTATTCTCCGCACTCAGCCTGCTGTCTGACCTTGATCAAACATATTTGTACAATGCATAATCATATTTTATATCATCATATCATATCTTGGTGTTGCTGCTGCTTTCCCCCTTCCTTTAGAGCAGCAACACCCATTGTAACCAGGGCCATCCTAATGTAAATAAAAATGAGGAGACGGCGGGCGTGCTCCAGAGCGGGTTGGAGAGTGTAACTGGGCACGTCTCAATCCGTTCTCCTTGTGATTAAAACTGAATAATCTCTCTTGTCTTTCTTCTCTGAATGTTTTAGGTGGTGTTTAAACCTAACAATAACACATACATACATACATACATACATACATACATACATACATAACATACATACATACATACATAACATACATACCATACATACATACATACATACATACATATACATACATAACATACATACCATACATGCATTACATACATACATACCATACATACATAACATGCATACATACATACCATACAAACATACATACATACATACATACATACATACATACATACATACATACATACATACATACATACCATACATAACATACATACATACATAAAATACATAAATACATATACATACATACATAAATACATACATACCATACATAACATACATACCATACATGCATTACATACATACATACAAACATACATACATACATACCATACATACCATAAATACATAACATACATACATTCAGAACATACATACCATACATACATAACATACATACATACATAACATACATACATACATACATAAAATACATAACATACATACCATACATACAGACATACATACCATACATGCATAACATACATACATACCATACAAACATACATACATACCATACATACATACATACATACATACATACATACATACATACATAACATACATACATACATAACATACATACATACATACATAACATACATATATACCATACATAACATACATACTATACATACATTACATACATACATACATAACATACATACCATACATACATACATACATAACATACATAGCATACATACATTACATACATACCATACATACATACATACATACATAACATACATACATAACATACATACATACCATACATACATACATACATAACATACATACATACAGAACATACATACATACATACATACATACCATACATACATAACATACATACATACATACCATACATACATAACATACATACATACATACATACATACATACATACCATACATACATACATAACATACATACATACATGCATACATACCATACATACATACATACATACATAACATACATAACATACATAACATACATAACATACATACCATACATACCATACATACATACTTACATACATAACATACATACATAACATACATACATAACATACATACCATGCATACCATACATAACATACATACATACATAACATACATACCGTACATACATACATACATAACATACATACCATACATACCATACATACATACATCAATACATAACATACATACATACATAACATACATACATACATACCATACATACATACATACATACATAACATACATACCATACATACCATACATACATACTTACATACATAACATACATACATACATAACATACATACATAACATACATACCATGCATACCATACATAACATACATACATACATAACATACATACCGTACATACATACATCAATAAATAACATACATACATAACATACATACATAACATACATACATACATACATACCATACATACATACATACATACATAACATACATACCATACATACATACTTACATACATAACATACATACATAACATACATACATACATAACATACATACCATACATACATACTTACATACATAACATACATACATAACATACATACATACATAACATACATACCATACATACATACATACATAACATACATACATAACATACATACCGTACATACATACATACATAACATACATACCATACATACCATACATACATACATACATAACATACATACATACTTACATACATAACATACATACATACATAACATACATACATAACATACATACCATGCATACCATACATAACATACATACATACATAACATACATACCATACATACATACTTACATACATAACATACATACATAACATACATACATACATAACATACATACCATACATACATACATACATAACATACATACATACATACATACATAACATACATACCGTACATACATACATACATAACATACATACATACATACATACCATAATACATACATACATACATACATACCATACATAAATACATACCGTACATACATACATACATACATACCATACATACATACTTACATACATAACATACATACATACATAACATACATACATAACATACATACATTACATACATACATACATACATACATAACATACATACATACATACATAACATACATACCGTACATACATACATACATACATACCATACATACATAACATACATACATACATACATACATACCATAATACATACATACATACATACCATACATAAATACATACCGTACATACATACATACCATACATACCATACATCAATACATAACATACATACATACATACATACATAACATACATACATACATACATACATACCATAATACATACATACATACATACCATACATAAATACATACCGTACATACATACATACCATACATACCATACATCAATACATAACATACATACATACATACATACATAACATACATACATACATACCTTACATACATAACGAAAGAAAGAAAGATGGATGGATAGATAGATGGATAAATGGATGGATAGATATAAAAAAAAAGATAGATGGATAGGTACAGGGATGTGCAGAGGGGGATTGCTGTGGTTGCCCTGGCAACTGCCCGTATGGCCTCGACTGAAGTTGCCCTTCCAGGGGGCGAAAATACATACATGCATACATACATATATTACATACATACCATGCGTACGATACATACATTACATACATACCATACATACATACATACATACCATCATAAATACATACCATACATACCATACATCAATACATAACATACATACATACATACATAACATACATACATACATACATACATACATACATACATACCATAATACATACATACATACATACCATACATAAATACATACCGTACATACATACATACCATACATACCATACATCAATACATAACATACATACATACATACATACATACATACATACATACCTTACATACATAACATACATACATACCATACATACATACATAACATACATACCATACATACATACATAACATACATACATACATAACATACATACCATACATACATACATACATACCATACATACATACATACATACATACATATACATACATAACATACATACCATACATGCATTACATACATACATACCATACATACATAACATGCATACATTCAGAACATACATACCATACATACATAACATACATACATACATACATACATACATACATAAAATACATAACATACATACATAACATACATACATACATACCATACAAACATACATACATACCATACATAACATACATACATACATACATAAATACATATACATACATACCATACATGCATTACATACATACATACATACAAACATACATACATACCATACATACCATAAATACATAACATACATACATTCAGAACATACATACCATACATACATAACATACATACATACATAACATACATACATACATAACATACATACATACATACATACCATACATACATAAAATACATATCATACATACCATACATACAGACATACATACCATACATGCATAACATACATACATACATACCATACATACATAACATACATAGCATACATACATTACATACATACATACCATACATACATACATACATACATAACATACATACATACAGAACATACATACATACCATACATACATAACATACATACATACATAACATACATACATACATACATGCATAACATACATACCATACATACATACATACCATACATCAATACATAACATACATACATACATACCATAAATACATAACATACATACATTCAGAACATACATACCATACATACATAACATACATACATACATAACATACATACATACATAACATACATACATGCATAACATACATACATACATACCATACATACATAACATACATAGCATACATACATTACATACATACATACCATACATACATACATACATACATACATACATACATAACATACATACATACAGAACATACATACATACCATACATACATAACATACATACATACATAACATACATACATACATACATGCATAACATACATACCATACATACATACATACCATACATCAATACATAACATACATACATACATACCATACATACATAACATACATACATAACATACATACATAATTACATACCATACATACATACATTACATACATAACATACATACCATACATACATACATACATACATACATACATACATAACATACATACATACATAACATACATAACATACATGCATAACATACATACATACATCAATACATAACATACATACATAACATACATACATAACATACATACATACATAACATACATACATACATACATACATACATACATACATACCATACATACATACATAACATACATACATATTTACATACATAACATACATACATAACATACATACCATGCATACCATACATAACATACATACATACATAACATACATACCGTACATACATACATACATACATAGATAACATACATACCATACATACATACTTACATACATAACATACATACATACATAACATACATACATACATACATACATTACATACATACATACATACATAACATACATACATACATAACATACATACCGTACATACATACATACATACCATACATACATACATACCATACATTCCATACATACATACATACATAACATACATACTTACATACATACATAACATACATACCATACATACATACTTACATACATAACATACATACATACATAACATACATACATACATACCATACATACATACATAACATACATACCATACATACATAACATACATACATAACATACATACATACCATACATCAATACATAACATACATACATACATACATACATAACATATATACATACATAACATACATACATAACACACACAGACACCCAGAAGGGCAACTTCAGTCAAGGAGGCCATACGGGCAGTTGCCAGGGCAAGCACAGCACGTCCCTGGATAGATGGCATGATGGATGGATAGATGGATGGATGGATAGATAGATGGATGGATAGATGGATGGATAGATGGATGGATGGATAGATAGATGCCACCTTTAAAGCTCAAAGTGTTTTCACATCAAAAAAACACTCCCGCACTCACTCACTGGGGCCAAGTGTCTTGCCCAAGGACACAGCAGCAGCAGGATTCACCTGTGGGACTCAGACTCTACAAACGGAGCTCCTGCCGCTTTATCGTGTTTGTTTTACATTTAACCCACAGTATTTGTCTTAAAACATAAAAACATGGTGTGAAAATGAAATAAAACCAAAATACATTTTTTTCATAGAATTATTTAATGTGCAACGTTAAATTTCAACATAAATACAAAACAAAATGTTTTTACAGGATTCAGACGACACACAGACATTTAGCATTAGTGAAATCTGTTTAAATGTGGAGTTAAATTACAGCAGATCCTTTTTGTGACTTTTAACTTCCACATTTGAATCACAAATGTTTAGTTTTGGACCGGACGGAAATTGAAGCTTGAGTTTTTTTTATTTTTAAGGCGTTTCAGTGAAGAACATGAGGAACATTGCAAAGATTTTAAAACTTCTATCAGGTTATTCGTCTTGTCTAAGTCTAGAGGTCGTTTATTTTAAGAGAACTTGTCAGTAGGAGTGTAACAATATCCAAGTCTCACAATATCGTCACGGTCTGAACCTCACAGTACGATATTTAATGCGATATCGGGGGTAAAAATCACAATATTACGATATTCTACAGAATAACAAGAACAACATTATAAAACGCTTTGACCAGTCATTTGGTGCGACATTTATTGTCATTAGGGATGGAACGAAATCCAAATCTCTCTATGATATTTTCACAGGGTTCCTACAGGGTCTTAAAAAGTCTTAAAAGCATTTAATCTATGAATTTGGAAATACTACCTTAAAAAGACTGGAAAAAGTCTTGAATTTTTATATCCTGGTCTTAAAATTTGCACAGTACATAACTTCTCCGTGTCGCATTTCTCCTCAAGAGTTTAATTTGTCGACCACCATTATTTGGCGAAATAACGTCGCCTAAACAAAGAGCGGCGGAAACATTAATTGAGAACGCAGCGCAGCCCTGGGTCAAAATCCTCTGAACACGACTCCCCAGATTCATCTGTTTGAGAAATAAACAAACACAAATTCAAGAATTTTGTGTTTCTTTGCCGCTAAGTCTAATAGGCCTGAAATAGGCTGTGAAATAGATATTAGGTTTTTATGTAAATGGTCTTAAAAAGGTCTTGAATTTAACTTGAAGAAACCTGTAGGAACCCTGTTTTCTCCATAAACATCTCACTGTAACAGATTTATTGCAATATTTTGTGGTGAATCTGCTCCTTTTTCCTCTAAAAAACCTTCACAAGACTGAACGAAGATGTAAAAGTGCTCAGAACAGTTCTTTCTTCATGTCGTCTGCACTGAAATGGAGCAAAGGATCATGGTCTATGTAGTTCCCTCTGTTTTTTTTTTTAGCTATTTCTGCATCAGAACTGTTCATTTAAGCAAAGACACTTGGGATTCTAGATATTGTGATGCTCCACGATATTATTGTGAGACCTTTGACGATACGACATCACCAGATTTACGTTACTGTTACATCCGTACTGGTCGAGTAAAATGATCTTGCTGCATGAACAGATTATTTTCTGATAGATTTAAGTGTTTAGATTGTACATTTTGGCCAAGTTTTTCCCGCTGCTCTGATGTTCTTCAAGTCTAAACGCTTCTGTAGATGAGAGTTTTCTGTAGATGACAGTTTCCTGTAGATGAGTTTTCTGTAGATGAGAGTTTTCTGAGAGTTTTCTGTAGATGACAGTTTCCTGTAGATGACAGTTTTCTGTAGATGAGAGTTTTCTGTAGATGAGAGTTTTCTGTAGATGAGAGTTTTCTGTAGATGAGAGTTTTCTGTAGATGAGAGTTTTCTGTAGATGAGAGTTTTCTGTAGATGACAGTTTTCTGTAGATGACAGTTTCCTGTAGATGACAGTTTTCCGTTTCAGGCTGAAGTGTCGAACAGTCGGTCGATCATCTCCTCCACCTCCTCAGGTCGATATTTGTGATACTTCTCTGGGTTTTTAGTGAAGGAAATGTTCGCACACCTGGAGGAAAACGACAGCAGTTTGAACTAGATGTAAATAAAACTCCAAATAAAACCAAACCCCCTGTGTCCCCTGTGTCCCCTGTGTCCCCCTGTATCCCCTGTGTCCCCGTGTCCCCTGTGTCCCCCTGTATCCCCTGTGTCCCCGTGTCCCCTGTGTCCCCCTGTATCCCCTGTGTCCCCGTGTCCCCTGTGTCCCCCTGTATCCCCTGTGTCCCCGTGTCCCCTGTGTCCCCTGTGTCCCCCTGTATCCCCCTGTGTCCCGTGTCCCCTGTATCCCCCTGTATCCCCCTGTGTCCCCCCGTGTCCCCCTGTGTCCCCCGTATCCCCTGTGTCCCCCTGTATCCCCCTGTCCCCTGTCCCCTGTGTCCCCTCTGTCCCCTGTGTCCCCTGTGTCCCCCGTGTCCCCCGTATCCCCTGTGTCCCCCTGTATCCCCCTGTGTCCCCCTGTCCCCTGTGTCCCCTGTATCCCCTGTGTCCCCTGTATCCCCTGTTTTCCCCTGTGTGTCCCCTGTATCCCCCTGTGTCCCCCGTATCCCCTGTGTCCCCCTGTGTCCCCTGTATCCCCCTGTGTCCCCTGTGTCCCCTGTGTCCCCCTGTGTCCCCTGTGTCCCCCTGTGTCCCCTGTGTCCCCTGTATCCCCCTGTGTCCCCTGTGTCCCCTGTGTCCCCTGTATCCCCCTGTGTCCCCTGTATCCCCCTGTGTCCCCCTGTGTCCCCTGTATCCCCCCGTGTCCCCCTGTGTCCCCCTGTGTCCCCCTGTATCCCCTGTGTCCCCCTGTATCCCCCTGTGTCCCTCTGTATCCCCTGTGTCCCCTGTGTCCCCCTGTGTCCCCTGTGTCCCCCTGTATCCCCTGTGTCCCCTGTCCCCGGGCCCCTGACCTGTGCAGGAAGCTCCTGTAGGCCTCGGACACGGCTCTTTTCTGCTCTCGCCGGATAAAGTCCCTTTGGTCTTTATCGGGAACAGCCCAGAACTTCTGCGTCCTGCACAGCTCCTCCAGGCCCTCGTTAAAGCCCTGGAAACACCGCTCACATCAGGACTAAAGTATAAAAGTACGAGGGGCAAATGATTTTAAAGTATTTATATAAACACAGCTCCTCCAGGCCCTCGGTAAAGCCCTGGAGATGTAAAATATGTAAAAGGGCACAGACTCTCCTCTGCCCCTCTGTCTTTCTGCCCCTCTGTCTTTCTGCCCCTCTGTCTTTCTGCCCCTCTGTCTTTCTGCCCCCTCTGTCTTTCTGCCCCTCTGTCTTTCTGCCCCTCTGTCTTTCTGCCCCTCTGTCTTTCTGCCTCTGTCTTTCTGCCCCTCTGTCTTTCTGCCTCTGTCTTTCTGCCCCTCTGTCTTTCTGCCCCCTCTGTCTTTCTGCCCCCTCTGTCTTTCTGCCTCTGTCTTTCTGCCTCTGTCTTTCTGCCCCTCTGTCTTTCTGCCTCTCTGTCTTTCTGCCCCTGTCTTTCTGCCCCTCTGTCTTTCTGCCCCCCTTGTTCTTTCTGCCTCTGTCTTTCTGCCCCTCTGTCTTTCTGCCCCTGTCTTTCTGCCCCTCTGTCTTTCTGCCCCTCTGTCTTTCTGCCCCTCTGTCTTTCTGCCCCTGTCTTTCTGCCCCTCTGTCTTTCTGCCCCTCTGTCTTTCTGCCCCTCTGTCTTTCTGCCCCTCTGTCTTTCTGCCCCTCTGTCTTTCTGCCCCTCTGTCTTTCTGCCCCTCTGTCTTTCTGCCCCCCTGTCTTTCTGCCCCTCTGTCTTTCTGCCCCTCTGTCTTTCTGCCCCTCTGTCTTTCTGCCCCTCTGTCTTTCTGCCCCTCTATCTTTCTGCCCCTTTGTCCTTCTGCCCCTTTGTCCTTCTGCCCCTGTCTTTTTGCCCCTGTCTTTCTGCCCCTCTGTCTTTCTGCCCCCCTGTCTTTCTGCCCCTCTGTCTTTCTGCCCCTCTGTCTTTTTGCCCCCGTTTTTCTGCCCCTCTGTCTTTCTGCCCCCCTGTCTTTTTGCCCCGTCTTTCTGCGCCGCTGTCTTTCTGCCCCTCTGTCTTTCTGCCCCTCTGTCTTTCTGCCCCTGTCTTTCTGCCTCTCTGTCTTTCTGCCCCTCTGTCTTTCTGCCCCTCTGTCTTTCTGCCCCCTCTGTCTTTCTGCCCGTCTTTCTGCCAGCTCTGTCTTTCTGCCCCTGTCTTTCTGCCCCTCTGTCTTTCTGCCCCTGTCTTTCTGCCCCTGTCTTTCTGCCCCCTCTGTCTTTCTGCCCCCTCTGTCTTTCTGCCCCTCTGTCTTTCTGCCCCTGTCTTTCTGCCCCTCTGTCTTTCTGCCCCTCTGTCTTTCTGCCTCTGTCTTTCTGCCCGTCTTTCTGCCCCTCTGTCTTTCTGCCCCTCTGTCTTTCTGCCCCTCTGTCTTTCTGCCCCTGTCTTTCTGCCCCTGTCTTTCTGCCCCCTCTGTCTTTCTGCCCCTCTATCTTTCTGCCCCTCTGTCTTTCTGCCTCTGTCTTTCTGCCCCTCTGTCTTTCTGCTTCTGTCTTTCTGCCCCTCTGTCTTTCTGCCCCTGTCTTTCTGCCCCTCTGTCTTTCAGCCCCCCTGTCTTTCTGCCTCCCTGTCTTTCTGCCCCTGTCTTTCTGCCCCTCTGTCTTTCTGCCCCTCTGTCTTTCTGCCCCTCTGTCTTTCTGCCCCTGTCTTTCTGCCCCTCTGTCTTTCTGCCCCCCTGTCTTTCTGCCCCTCTGTCTTTCTGCCCCCCTGTCTTTCTGCCCCTCTGTCTTTCTGCCCCCCTGTCTTTCTGCCCCTCTGTCTTTCTGCCCCTCTGTCTTTTTGCCCCCGTTTTTCTGCCCCTCTGTCTTTCTGCCCCCCTGTCTTTTTGCCCCCGTCTTTCTGCCCCTCTGTCTTTCTGCCCCTCTGTCTTTCTGCCCCCTCTGTCTTTCTGCCCCTGTCTTTCTGCCTCTCTGTCTTTCTGCCCCTCTGTCTTTCTGCCCCTCTGTCTTTCTGCCCCTCTGTCTTTCTGCCCCCCTGTCTTTCTGCCCCTCTGTCTTTCTGCCCCTGTCTTTCTGCCCCTCTGTCTTTCTGCCCCTGTCTTTCTGCCCCTGTCTTTCTGCCTGTCTTTCTGCCCCTCTGTCTTTCTGCCCCCTCTGTCTTTCTGCCTCTCTGTCTTTCTGCCCCTCTGTCTTTCTGCCCCTCTGTCTTTCTGCCCCTCTGTCTTTCTGCCCCCTCTGTCTTTCTGCCCCTGTCTTTCTGCCTCTCTGTCTTTCTGCCCCTCTGTCTTTCTGCCCCCCTGTCTTTCTGCCCCCCTGTCTTTCTGCCCCTCTGTCTTTCTGCCCCTCTGTCTTTCTGCCCCTCTGTCTTTCTGCCTCTGTCTTTCTGCCCCTCTGTCTTTCTGCTTCTGTCTTTCTGCCCCTCTGTCTTTCTGCCCCTGTCTTTCTGCCCCTCTGTCTTTCTGCCCCCTCTGTCTTTCTGCCCCTGTCTTTCTGCCTCTCTGTCTTTCTGCCCCTCTGTCTTTCTGCCCCCCTGTCTTTCTGCCCCCCTGTCTTTCTGCCCCTCTGTCTTTCTGCCCCCTCTGTCTTTCTGCCCCTCTGTCTTTCTGCCCCTCTGTCTTTCTGCCTCTGTCTTTCTGCCCCTCTGTCTTTCTGCTTCTGTCTTTCTGCCCCTCTGTCTTTCTGCCCCTGTCTTTCTGCCCCTCTGTCTTTCAGCCCCCCTGTCTTTCTGCCTCCCTGTCTTTCTGCCCCTGTCTTTCTGCCCCTCTGTCTTTCTGCCCCTCTGTCTTTCTGCCCCTCTGTCTTTCTGCCCCTGTCTTTCTGCCCCTCTGTCTTTCAGCCCCCCTGTCTTTCTGCCCCTCTGTCTTTCTGCCCCCCTGTCTTTCTGCCCCTCTGTCTTTCTGCCCCTGTCTTTCTGCCCCTCTGTCTTTCAGCCCCCCTGTCTTTCTGCCTCCCTGTCTTTCTGCCTCTGTCTTTCTGCCCCTCTGTCTTTCTGCTTCTGTCTTTCTGCCCCTCTGTCTTTCTGCCTCTGTCTTTCTGCCCCTCTGTCTTTCAGCCCCCCTGTCTTTCTGCCTCCCTGTCTTTCTGCCCCTGTCTTTCTGCCCCTCTGTCTTTCTGCCCCTCTGTCTTTCTGCCCCTCTGTCTTTCTGCCCCTGTCTTTCTGCCCCTCTGTCTTTCTGCCCCTGTCTTTCTGCCCCTCTGTCTTTCTGCCTCCCTGTCTTTCTGCCCCTCTGTCTTTCTGCCCCTCTGTCTTTCTGCCCCTCTGTCTTTCTGCCTCTGTCTTTCTGCCTCTGTCTTTCTGCCCCTCTGTCTTTCTGCCCCTCTGTCTTTCTGCCTCTGTCTTTCTGCCCCTCTGTCTTTCTGCCCCTCTGTCTTTCTGCCCCCCTGTCTTTCTGCCCCTCTGTCTTTCTGCCCCTCTGTCTTTCTGCCCCTTTGTCTTTCTGCCCCTCTGTCTTTCTGCCCCTTTGTCTTTCTGGCCCCCTGTCTTTCTGCCCCTCTGTCTTTCTGCCCCTCTGTCTTTCTGCCCCTTTGTCTTTCTGCCCCTGTCTTTTTGCCCCTGTCTTTCTGCCCCTCTGTCTTTCTGCCCCTTTGTCTTTCTGCCCCTCTGTCTTTCTGCCCCTCTGTCTTTCTGCCCCTTTGTCTTTCTGCCCCTCTGTCTTTCTGCCCCTTTGTCTTTCTGCCCCTCTGTCTTTCTGCCCCTCTGTCTTTCTGCCCCTCTGTCTTTCTGCCCCTTTGTCTTTCTGCCCCCTCTGTCTTTTTGCCCCTGTCTTTCTGCCCCTCTGTCTTTCTGCCCCTTTGTCTTTCTGGCCCCCTGTCTTTCTGCACCTATGTCTTTCTGCCCCGCTGTCTTTCTGCCCCTTTGTCTTTCTGCCCCTGTCTTTTTGCCCCTGTCTTTCTGCCCCTCTGTCTTTCTGCCCCTTTGTCTTTCTGCCCCTCTGTCTTTCTGCCCCTCTGTCTTTCTGCCCCTTTGTCTTTCTGCCCCTCTGTCTTTCTGCCCCTTTGTCTTTCTGCCCCTCTGTCTTTCTGCCCCTCTGTCTTTCTGCCCCTCTGTCTTTCTGCCCCTTTGTCTTTCTGCCCCCTCTGTCTTTTTGCCCCTGTCTTTCTGCCCCTCTGTCTTTCTGCCCCTTTGTCTTTCTGCCCCTCTGTCTTTCTGCCCCTCTGTCTTTCTGCCCCTCTGTCTTTCTGCCTCTGTCTTTCTGCCCCTCTGTCTTTCTGCCCCTTTGTCTTTCTGCCCCTGTCTTTTTGCCCCTGTCTTTTTGCCCCTGTCTTTCTACCCCTGTCTTTCTGCCCCAGGGTAAGTGTGACTCACCTTGAACTTGTCTTTGACGACCTGTCGCTCTTTGTCTTTGAGCTGAAACAAAAACACAAAATAGTGCAGTATTTGTACATGTAGTATTACAGTATTGCAGTACCTTTACTCCAGGCTGGGACACTCCCTGTGTATATACATCATGAGTACTGCAGTAGTGCCAGTGCAGTACTTGTGTAGTATTGTGTATGTGTGTAATATTACAGTATTATAGTAGTAGTACTATAGTCTGAGTAGTACACTAGTATAAGTAGTACAGCAGTATTATAGTAGCATTATAGTAGTATTATAGTAGTAGTAATTGCTAGTGGTGGTAGCAGCAGGTATTATAGCATTATGGTTATAGTGGTGGTGCTATGGTAGCAGTAATTGCATTAGTGGTAGTACAGTGCTATTATGGTAGTTATTGGTGGTGGCAGCAGCGGTGTTATATTGTTAATGGTAGTGGTAGGTACAGCAGCAGTGGTACAGCAGCAGCGGTATTATAGTGGCATTATGGTGGTGTTATGGTGGTGGTGCTATAGTGGTAGTGGGACTAAGCAGTATTATGGTAGCGTTATAGCATTATGGTGAGTGGTGCAGTGGTGGTACAACACATAGCAGCAGTACAGCAGCAGTGGTGTGGTGCTATGGTGGTACAGCGGTGTTATAGTGGCGTTATGGTGGTGGTATGGTGGTGGTGCTATGGTGGTATTGGTGCAGCATTGTTATGGTGGCATTATGGTATTATGGTGGTGTGCTATGGTGGTAGTGCAGTAGCGGTATTATGGTGGCGTTATAGTGTGGTGGTGCTATGGTGGTGGTGCTGCAGCTGGTGTTAATGGTGGCAGTTATGGTGGCAGCTAATAGTGGTGGTGCTATATGGTGGCATTATGGTGAGCAATTACAGCTGGTGGTGCTATGGTGGTAGTGGTGCCGAGCGGTGTTATGGTGGCATTATGGTGGTATTATAGTGGTGGTACTATGGTGGTGGTAGTGCAACAAGCAGCGTTATGGTAGCGTTATGGTGGTTATGGTGGTAGTACTATGGTGCTATGGTAGTGATGGAGACACGCGATTATATGTGGCGTTATGGTAGTGGTGTAGTGATGGAGACAGCGGTGTTATGGTGGCGATTATGGTGGTATTATGGTGGTGTGCAGGTGGTAGTGGTACCAAGCCGGTGTTATGGTGGCGTTATGGTGGTGTTATGGTGGTGCTATGGTGGTGAACCACAGCAGCAGTGTTATGGTGGCGCATTATAGTGGTATATGGTAATTGGAGACAGGCGTATAGTGGCATTATGGTGGCATTATGGCGTAGTACTATAGTAGTAGTAGTACAGCAGTATTATAGTAGCATTATAGTAGTAGTATAGTAGTAGTACTATAGTAGTAGTAGTACAGCAGTATTATAGTAGCATTATAGTAGTATTATAGTAGTAGTACTATAGTAGTAGTAGTACAGCAGTAGTACCTTGGCTCCAGGCTGGGACACAGGCAGGTTCTTGTCTGTCAGATGTTCTGTCACCTTCAGCCAACTGAAAACAAACAGAAAAATAAATGTTCAAGTGTTTAACTCCTCTGGGACGAGTAGAAACAGCAGCAGCAGCAGTAGTAGTAGTAGTAGTACTTGTACTGCAGTACCTCCTCTGGTAGGTGTAGTAATAGTAGTAATAGTAGTAGTAGTAGTAGTACTTGTACTGCAGTACCTCCTCTGGTAGGCGTAGTAATAGTAGTAGTAGTAGTAGTAGTAGTAGTAGTAGTAGTAGTAGTACTTGTACTGCAGTACCTCCTCTGGTAGGTGTAGTAATAGTAGTAATAGTAGTAGTAGTAGTAGTACTTGTACTGCAGTACCTCCTCTGGTAGGTGAGGATCTGCTGTTCGATCAATTCTCTGTAGGAGTTTTCAGCTCTTTTCTGAGTCACCGTCACCAACTGGATCAACTCAGACCTGAGACACAAACCAGGAGCAGGTCTGATAAGTTTAATATTCAGCACTTTTCACACGTCCCCAAAGACACTTTACACACACATTACACATGCTTTACACACGCTTTACACACGCTTTACACACACATTACACATGCTTTACACACGCTTTACACACACATTACACATGCTTTACACATGCTTTACACACGCTTTACGCACGCTTTACACACACATTACACACGCTTTACACACGCTTTACATGCGCTTTACACGCGCTTTACACACACACACGCTTTACACACGCTTTACGCACGCTTTACACACACATTACACACGCTTTACACATGCTTTACATGCGCTTTACACGCACTTTACACACACTTTACACACACTTTACACACGCTTTACACACACATTACACACGCTTTACACACGCTTTACACACACATTACACTGCGCCAATGCGGCTTACATCTGCGCTTACACACGCCAGCTACCACGGCTTTACACACGCGGCTTTACACCACGGCTTTACACACGCTTTACACACGCGTGCACATGCTTTTCACGCTTTTACACACGCTTTACACACACTTTACACTGCGGCTTTACACCGCGGCTTTATGGCGGCTACAACGCAGGCTTTTACACGCACTTTACACACGCCTTTACACACATTACACATTACACATCACGTACACAAATGCGGCTTTTCACGCCGCTTTACATGCGCTTTTACACACGCATTGACACACACTTTACACACGCTTTACACACGGCTTTACACACGCTTTTCACGGCTTTACATCGCTTTACACACGCTTTACTGCAGCTTTACACCGCTTTTGCAACTACCGCGCTTTACACACACCTTTACACGCTTTACACGCGCTTTACACCGGCTTTACACGCGGCTTTACGCTTTACGCGCACTTACACACGCTTCTGGCGCACTTTACGCACTTACACCACGCTTTACACGCACTTTACACGCGCTTTACATGCACTTTACACACGCTTTACACGCACTTTACACGCACTTTACACACGCTTTACACACGCTTTACACGCGCTTTACAACGCTTTACACACACATTACACACACTTTACACGCGCTTTACACGCACTTTACACACGCTTTACACACGCTTTACACGCACTTTACACACGCTTTACACACGCTTTACACGCAGTTTACACACGCTTTACACACACATTACACACGCTTTACACCGCTTTACAACACTTTACACACGCTTTACAATGTTTTACGCGCGCTTTACGCTTTACAACGCTTTACGCGCGCTTTACACCACTTTACGTGCGCTTTACGCATACTTTACACGCACTTTACACGTGCTTTACAATGCTTTACACGCGCTTTACACGCGCTTTACAATGCTTTACGCGCGCTTTACACACGCTTTATTTACAGAGCATTCTTCATCCACACACTGTGTATAAACTACTGCAGCCACAGCTGCCCTGGGGCAGACTGACAGAAGTGAGGCTCCAACCTGCACCAGGGGCCCTCAGACCAACACAGGCACACACATACACACACAGTACAGGGAACGAAAAAAGGTCTAAACCAGGACTAAAGCAGAACTAAACCAGGGCTAAACCAGGTCTAAAGCCGGTCTAAACCGGGTCTCACTTCTCCAGGCTCTTCAGGATGTAGTTGTAGTTGTTGTGGAGGAAAATCGCGCTCAGGGCCTGATCTTCATAAACCTTCGACTTAGACAAAAGGTTCAGCTGCAGATTCCCCAAAACTTTACCTGAAAAACACAAAACAAAATCACCACTGATTATTTTACACATTTGATCCATGTTCTGACGCTGTTCCCTCCACAAACAGACCTGGAGTTGTTTGAGGAACTGTTTATTATTCATCTGTTACATCTGCAAAGCTCAAAACGCTCTGTTCCACCTCGTGATGTCATTAAATCGTAATTTTCAAGTGAACAGCTCCTTTTACCTTCAGTTCAGTTCAGATTGGCGATTCCAGAGCTGCTAAACTAAGCTAAGGAGGGTTTAAAAAGGGCCTGGGAGAGATCACTAGATGACCCAAACATGCCTGGATGACTTGAACCTCTTCAGACGTGTTTTTGATGAGGAAACAACGTTAAAACGAGAAAAAGCTCCAAAAAAAGTACATTTTTCCTCTTTAAACACTCACAGATGTAGGAGCTGAGAAGGCGTTTGTTAAAATCCGACGTGTAGCTCGAAGACGAAGAACTCTCTGCAAAAAAAACAAGAAAAAAACATTAGAATTCACGTAAAAAGGTGCACTGCGTAACTTTTTGGTCGCTTGTTTCTATGGAGACGTCACCGCTCTGGCTGGAATGTCCCACAGTGTGACTTTAAACAGCTCTACTTTACGTTTATTCAGTTTCATGGCTCAGAAATACCCATAACTCGTTCCGGTTTGGTCTCCGGGACGATAGAAAGGTTTAAAGCTGTACTGCGAAACATTCCATAACATCTCCATGGAGACAAGCGCCAGAAAAGTGACACAATGCAGCTTTAAACGGTGATGATGAAATGTGGTGATGAGGCTTTAACGGGGGGCCAGGACGGAAAAAACGGACAAAGGAAATAAAAATCAAGGAAATAAAAATGATGGAAACGAGGGAACGGGTGGGTCACATGACTCAGGCGGAGATTCAAACGGACCAATCAGGCGCAGCCTTACCTCGGGGGTCCAGGGGGATGTTATAAGTGTCCCCCAACACTGAGCAAAGCAGTGGAGGAGAGAGGGAAGAGGAAAGAGGAGGAGGAGGAGGAGGAGAGAGAAGGAGAGAAGAGAGCAGAGGAGGAGAGAGGAGGAAAGAGGAGGAAAGAGGAGGAGGGAGGAGGGAAGAGGAGAGGACAAGAGAGGAGGAGGAGAGGAGAGGAGAGAGGAGAAGAGAGGAGGAGAGGAGAGAGAGGAGGAGAGGAGTAGAGAGAGGAGGAGAGAGAGGAGAGAGGAGAAGAGAGGAGGAGGGAGGAGAAGAGGAGAGAGAGGAGAGAGAGGAGAGAGAAGGAGGGAGGGAAGAGGAGAGGACGAGAGAGGAGGAGGAGAGGAGAGAGAAGGAGGGAGGGAAGAGGAGAGGACGAGAGAGGAGGAGGAGAGGAGAAGAGAGGAGGAGAGAGGAGAGGAGAGAGAGGAGGAGAGAAGAGAGGAGGAGGGAGGAGGAGGGAGGAGAGGAGAGTGAGGAGGAGAGAGAGGAGAGAGGAGAGAGAGGAGAGAGAAGGAGAGAGGAGGAGGGAGGAGGAGAGGAAGGAGAGGAGGAGAGAGAGGAGGAGAGAGAGGAGAGAGGAGGAGAGGAGGAGAGGAGGAGAGAGGAGAGAGGGGAGAGATGAGAGAAAGGAGAGAAAACAGAAGGGAGGCAAGGAGGAGATAAAGATGGAGATGGAGCGATAGAAGGAAGAAGAAAAAGCAGGAGAGGGAGAAAAGAGGAGAGGGTAGAAGAGGAAGGAAGGAGAGGGAGAAACAGAAGGGATTAGAAAATTGAAGGAGAGAAGGAAGAAACAAGAGAGAAGACAAAGAGAAGGGAGGAGAGAGGGATACGTAGAGAGAGAAGAGCGAGACGAGGAGAGGAGACAGAAAAAGAGGGAAGAGAGAGAGAGGAGAGCAGAGAAATGAGAGAAAAGGAAGGAATTAAAGAAATGAGTGACAAAAGAAGAGAGAGGGAGGAGGAAGAGGAGAGTTAAGAGGAGAGAGGATGAGAGAGGGAGGAGGGAAAAGGAGGAGAGGGCAAAAGAGCGAGGAAGAAAAGAGGAGAGCGCAGGAGAAAAGGAAGGAACGAGAGAGACGACAGAGACGGGGCGAGAGAGGAGGAGGAGAGACAGGGAGAGAGAGATAAGGAGATAGAGAAGGAGAGAAGGGAGAGGAAAGAGGAGAGGAGACAGAAGGGAAGAGGAAGAGAGACAGAGATAGAAGGAAGGAATGAAAGAAAGAAAAGAGAGTGAGAGATAAGGAGGGGGAGGGGATGAGAGGAGGAAGAAGGGCAGAGGGAGGAGAGAGTGTTAGAGCGTTAGTGCCTCTGAGCAGAATCAGGTTAAAATGTGAAAACAGCAAAGCAGCGTTTGAACCCAAGAGGAAGTAAAGAACCGTAAACAGTAAAATATCATCAAGTTTATACCACTGTAAAACATAATTACATCACAATGACACTAAACTCTGATCAAAATCACTCGTTTATCTGGTTCTGGCTGCAGGACTCTAAAACTGCATTTAGTTTCATTTTCACATAAACGACTCTGACAGAAATTGTAAAAGACAAACTTGAATCTGAGTTTGAGGAGAAAGTCTGAGGCAAAACTGTTTAAAATATTTTTAAAAATCATTTAAATACTGAACAAGTGCCTGACTATTCAAGAACAGGTCTAAACCAGAACTAGAACAGGACTAAATCAGGACTATAGCAGGTCTAAACCAGGACTAAACCAGGTCTAAGTCCAGTACCTTGTGAGGCCAGCATGGCTCCTGCCGTCTCGTGGAAATCCAGGAGCTGCTGCAGGAACAGAATGGCCTGAAGGAGAAAACACATGAACACACAGAGACTGTAGTTTTAATAGTATATGCAGCTGTAGCAGTAGCAGTAGTAGTAGTAGCAGCAGTAGTAGTAGTAGTAGTAGTAGTAGTAGCAGCAGTGGCAGCGGTGGCGTATTAGCAGCTAGCGTTGCAACGGCAGTGGCAGCGGTAGTAGTGCAGTGGCAGTGGCAGGTGCGTTAACGGTGGTAGCGGTTGGTGGCAGTGGCGATATATGCTGGGCGGTAGCGGCAGTGCGGTGGCTGCGGTGGCATGCCGTGTAGCGGTAGGCGGTGGTGGCGTGGTGGTGGTGGTAGTGGTGGTAGTGGTGGTGGTGGTGGTAGCGGCGGTGGCGGCGGTGGCGGTGCGGCGGTGGCAGTGGTGGTGGTGGCGGCGGTAGTGGCAGCGGTGGTGGTGGTGGTGGTGGTGGTGGTGGTGGTGGTGGTGGTGGTAGTGGTGGCCGCCGGTGGCAGCGGTGGCAGCGGTGCCGGCAGTGGCAGTGGCGGCGGTGGCGGTGGCGGCGGTGGTGGTGGTAGTGGCTAGCGGTGGCTGGCGGTGGCGGTGGTAGCGGTAGCAGTGGCAGCGGTAGCGGTGGCAGCGGTGGCGGCTGGTGGTAGTAGCTGGTAGCGGTGGCGGTAGCGGTGGCGGTGGTGGTGGTGGCGTAGCAGTGCCGCTGGTAGTAGTAGCGCGGTGGCGGTAGCGGTAGCGGTGGCAGCAGTAGTAGTAGTAGCAGTAGTAGCAGTAGCAGTAGCAGTAGTAGTAGCAGTAGTAGCAGTAGCAGTAGCAGTAGTAGTAGTAGTAGTAGTAGCAGTAGCAGCAGTAGCAGTAGCAGCAGTAGCAGTAGCAGTAGCAGTAGCAGTAGCAGTATCCTCACGTTGCTGGTGAGCTCGTGCACTGTTCCGTCTTTGGGCATGTTGTATTCTTTATCAGGGTCGTTCTGAACAAACACAAAACACACGGTTAGAAATATTATTATATGTACTTACTGCAGTACCCACAGTATTGCAGTACCCACAGTATTGCAGTACCCACAGTATTGCAGTACCCACAGTAGTACCCACAGTAGTACCCACAGTATTGCAGTACTCAGAGTATTATAGTACCCACAGTAGTACCCACAGTATTGCAGTACTCAGAGTATTACAGTACCCACAGTAGTACCCACAGTAGTACCCACAGTATTGCAGTACCCACAGTATTGCAGTACCCACAGTAGTACCCACAGTATTGCAGTACCTTGATACTGTCGGCGAACTCCTCCAGAGCTTTGGCCCCGATCGTCTCCATGGAGGTGATCAGAGCGGGGAGTTTGTTCTTGGTGCTGGCGGCCGTGCCCTGGACACACAACAGTACATTATAGAATATATATACTCTGTACTATATAAATACTCTATATATACTCTCTACAGCAGAGGTCTCTAACCTGTACTATAGAATATATATACACTATATAGAATATTTTATTATGTATAGTGCTGTCAAACGATACATTTTTTAATCAATTTAATCACACTTTAGAATTTTGACTCATCACGATTGATCGCAGTTAATTATTCTTCAAAAAACAGACCAAAATGTTTTGACAAAAATGCAGTTTGTTGCTGCTCAGTTTGTTGCTGGTGCAGTAGTGTCGTTTCTGCCGCTGAATCAAACCCGTGTTATATTTTTAAACTTGTGCTTCTGTGGACAGAGTTCATCACTGTGACATCTGCAAACTGCCTTAGTTTGTCTAAAGTCCCATGGGGCAGTTTTTTGCAGATAAATTTGCCCTGAGCTCCAGTCACCGTCTCATCTGTCGTCTTCACATCCGTATGGACCTGATCACTGACCTAATCACCTGCACTGCACTTTAACAGAGGAGCGTTCACAAGAAACTGGGATTAATCTGCGATAAACATTAGTGTGAGATTTTTTTCAGATTAAAGCATTAACACACGTGCATCTCTTGTTCTTAAGGTGTTGGAGCAGCAGCAGCAGTAGTAGTAGTAGTATTTGCAGTAGTAGTAATTGTAGTAGTAGTACTACTAGTATTTGCAGTAGTAGTAGAAGTAGCAGTAGTAGTAGTAGTAGTATTTGCAGCAGTAGTAGTAGTAGCAGTAGTAGTAGCAGTAGTAGTAGTAGTATTTGCAGTAGTAGTAGTATTTGCAGTAGTAGTAGTAGTATTTGCAGTAGTAGTAGTATTTGCAGTAGTGATGGTAGTTGGTGGTAAGTGGTAGTGGTAGTGGTAGTGCTGCTAGTGGTATTGATGCTGGTGTTGCGGTGGTGGTTGTGGTATTGCGGTAGTGTTGATGGTAGTGTTGTTGGTTGTTAATCCGCAGTGGTGGCGGCCGCCGTAGTTGTGGTGGTGGTAGTTGTGGTTGGTTAATTCGATGGTGTTTGCGGCAGCTGGTGGTGGTGGTGGTAGTGGTAGTGTTTGCGTAGTAGTGGTGGTGGTGGTAGTGGTGCTGGCGCTGGCATTTGCGGTGGTATTTGCGGTGGTGGTGGTTAGTGGTAGCTGGCCGTGGTGGTAGTAGTGTTGCGGCGGTAGTGGTAGTGCTGGTGGTAGCTGGTGGTAGTGATGATGGTAGTGGTGTTTGCGGTGGTAGTGTGGTGGTAGCGGTGGTGGTGTTGCGGTGGTGGTAGTGGTGGCGGTGGTGGTGGTAGCTGAGTGGTGGTGGTATGGTGCGGTGGTGGTGGTGGTGGTAGTGATGGTGGCATTTGCGGTGGTGGTTGCGGTGGTGGTGGCGGTAGTGGTAGCAGTAGTGGTGGTATTGCGGCGGTGGTAGTGGTGGTAGTGGTGGTAGTGGTGGTAGTAGCATCGCGCAGTAGTAGCAGTAGTAGTAGTAGTATTTGCAGTAGTAGTAGTAGTAGTATAGTAGTATTTGCAGTAGTAGTAGTAGTAGTAGTATTTGCAGCAGTAGTAGTAGTAGTAGTAGTAGCAGTACTTCACACAGTACCTGCAGTGTATTATCGAAGTCGCCCTTGTTGTTCTTGAGGTGTCGCAGCACAGGGAAGATGGAGAGAACGGCGCTGTAGTCGTGTCTGAAGATGGCTCTTCTCGCCGCCGCCACCACCCCCTCCCCCTCCAGCATCAGGCTGTCCAGCGCCTCCTGCAGGACACACGCACAACTGTCAGATGCCCTCCCGCTCCTGTGTTTGCCCCAGATGCCCTCCCGGTCCTCTGTTTGCCCCAGCCGCCCTCCCGCTCCCGCTCGCCCCAGCCGCCCTCCCGCTCCCGTTTGCCCCAGACGCCCTCCCGCTCCCCTGTTTGCCCCCGACGCCCTCCCGCTCCTCTGTTTGCCCCAGACGCCCTCCCGCTCCTCTGTTTGCCCCAGACGCCCTCCCGCTCCCGCTCGCCCCAGCCGCCCTCCCGCTCCCCCGTTTGCCCCAGACGCCCTCCCGCTCCCCGGTTTGCCCCAGACGCCCTCCCGCTCCCCTGTTTGCCCCAGACGCCCTCCCGCTCCTCTGTTTGCCCCAGACGCCCTCCCGCTCCTCTGTTTGCCCCAGACGCCCTCCCGCTCCTCTGTTTGCCCCAGACGCCCTCCCGCTCCTCTGTTTGCCCCAGACGCCCTCCCGCTCCTCTGTTTGCCCCAGACGCCCTCCCGCTCCCGCTCGCCCCAGCCGCCCTCCCGCTCCCCTGTTTGCCCCAGACGCCCTCCCGCTCCCCTGTTTGCCCCAGACTCCCTCCCGCTCCCCTGTTTGCCCCAGACGCCCTCCCGCTCCTCTGTTTGCCCCAGACGCCCTCCCGCTCCTCTGTTTGCCCCAGACGCCCTCCCGCTCCTCTGTTTGCCCCAGACGCCCTCCCGCTCCTCTGTTTGCCCCAGACGCCCTCCCGCTCCTCTGTTTGCCCCAGACGCCCTCCCGCTCCTCTGTTTGCCCCAGCCGCCCTCCCGCTCCACTGTTTGCCCCAGACGCCCCCCCGCTCCCCTGTTTGCCCCAGCCGCCCTCCCGCTCCTCTGTTTGCCCCAGACGCCCTCCCGCTCCTCTGTTTGCCCCAGACGCCCTCCCGCTCCCCTGTTTGCCCCAGACGCCCTCCCGCTCCCCTGTTTGCCCCAGACGCCCTCCCGCTCCTCTGTTTGCCTCAGACGCCCTCCCGCTCCCCTGTTTGCCCCAGACGCCCTCCCGCTCCTCTGTTTGCCCCAGACGCCCTCCCGCTCCTCTGTTTGTCCCAGATGCCCTCCACCGACCACCTCTGTGACGTCGCCCCATCAAACTCAAACCTATAAAAACTATGTCAATCGTTTGTGCTTTCGTTTTGGAGAAATGAACGATTCTTTTACAGGTCAAACTGGGGTCAGACCCACAGGAAGAAGAAAAATGCTCGAAAACGCCCAAAATGGAGTCACTTCTTTGTGCTCCGTTTGTGCGATTCTGGTTCTTCAGATATTTGCGGTTTTATTTTGGTCGATGACGTCGTCCAGAACCTCAGAATGTGAAACAGCCTCAAAACAGCAGAAAATTATAGAAAACGTTTGTATTTGGTTTGTGCTTTGACAGTTTTCATTTGGCGAATTTATTTCATCAATCTCATTAATGAAATCATTCTGACTTTGTGTATAATGTGAACCTGGTTTTATTCCTGTATTTTAACATGTATTGTATGTTTGTGGTGTATAAGTGTGTTGTCTCCATGTTTTGTCCTGTTGTATTAGGAGAACCGATGAATCTCCAGCACATTTATATTGATGTTTTTACTGATGTATTGATTAATGTGCACTGTCCTAATCAAATAAATAAAAATCTAAAATTATTAATTATTATTTCTGCTGTAATTGCAGGACGTCATTTCCACTCAACTGACGGCGACAAACTCCACAAAACTAGTGAAGAGAAACGGAAAAGTCTGTTTTATTATAGAAAATATGAAACAAAAGCAAAAGACTAAAGACTGAAACAGACTTTTCCTCAGCCTCGGGTCGTTGCTCTTCACTAGTTTTGTGGAGTTTTGCTGAAGTCGCTGCTTCGGCTGAGAGGAAATGACGTCCTATAATTACTGCAGAAATAATAGTGAATAATTTTAGAAAAAAAACTTCACAGCACAAACCAAATACAAACGTTTTCTATCATTTTCTTCTGTTTTGAGGCCGTTTCACATTCTGAGGTTCTGGACGACGTCATCGGCCCAAAAATAAAACTGTGAATATCTGAAGAACCAGAATCGCACAAACAAGTGACTCCATTTTGGGCGTTTTCGAGCATTTTGAAGCTTCCCGTGGGTCTGACCCCAGTTTGACCTGTAAAAGAATCGTTAATTTCTCCAAAACTAAAGCAGCACAAACAGAAACTTTTTGCAGCCCAGACGATGACACGGTTCGGTGCGGGTTTGCGCTCGGTCCGGACCTGTATGAGCGAGTCGAAGGTCTTCTTCTGGTGGTGCTCCGGGATGATCTCGGTGAGGAGGACGTACTCGCTCTGCGCCAGCTTCACGAACGCGCTGATGCAGTGGATGTACGAGTCGATCTCCATGTCCAACACTTCGTCTTTACCTGAGGCAGAGACGCAAACGCGCTTCAAAAACACGCGACAAAAACCCTCCTGTACGTGTCAGATGCCCTCCCCGTGTCTCCGTACGGTCTCATTCTGTAGTTCAGAGTTCTACAAACATGTTCTGAAATACGCGGGAGAATAAATAAAGCTTTTCCAAGTCTTAGTGCACGTTATAAACCAAAATCTAAAATGTCTAATTTAATAATCCTGTCCGTACTAAATAGGGATGTAACGATAACTAAAATATCCTGATATCGTATCGTCAAAGGTCTCACAATGATCTGATGGACCATCACAATATATCGAATCCCAAGTCTCTTTGCTTAAATGAACAGTTCTGATGCAGAAAGAGCTAAAAAAAAACCAGAGGGAACTACATAGACCATGATCCTTTGCTCCGTTTCAGTGCAGACGACATGAAGAAATAACTGTTCTGAGCACTTTTACATCTTCGTTCAGTCTTGTGAAGGTTTTTTAGAGGAAAAAGGAGCCGAGTCACCACAAAATATTGCAATAAATCTGTTACAGTGAGATGTTTATGGAGAAAACAGGGTTCCTACAGGTTTCTTCAAGTTAAATTCAAGACCTTTTTAAGACCATTTACATAAAAACCTAATGTCTATTTCACAGCCTATTTCAGGCCTATTAGACTTAGCGGCAAAGAAACACAAAATTCTTGAATTTGTGTTTGTTTATTTCTCAGACAGATGAATCTGGGGAGTCGTGTTCAGAGGATTTTGACCCAGGGCTGCGCTGCGTTCTCAATTAATGTTTCCGCCGCTCTTTAGGCGACGTTATTTCGCCAAATAATGGTGGTCGACAAATTAAACTCTTGAGGAGAAATGCGACACGGAGAAGTTATGTACTGTGCAAATTTTAAGACCAGGATATAAAAAAATCAAGACTTTTTCCAGTCTTTTTAAGGTAGTATTTCCAAATGCTTTTAAGACTTTTTAAGACCCTGCAGGAACCCTGTGAAAATATCATACAGAGAGATTTGGATTTCGTTCCATCCCTAATGACAATAAATGTAAAGCATTTTATAACGTCAGTGTTGTTATTCTGTAGAATATCGGAATATCCTGAGTTTTCCCACGATATCACAATAAATAATGGTACTGTGAGGTTCAGACCGTGATGATATCGTGAGACTTGGATATCGTTACACCCCTAATAGTAAATACTGTCTTATAGGATGCTGTGATGTGAATCTGAAACGTCTTTTTCCAGAACCCTCCACCATTTGTGTCATACAAGACCCTGAAGATACACTAGACTGACTCTTGTGAAGCTTTTAGTCGTGTTCCGATGTCGTTTCCTCCTCAAAAACAGAGCTGAAGTTGTTTTTTGTTTCATTCACACGTGTTTGAGTAACTCTTCGTTATTCGTCTGTTCACATCTGCAAAGCTCCAAACGCTCTGTTCCACCTCGTGATGTCATGAGTAAGCGGGAGTTTTCAAGTGAACAGCTCCTTTTACTTTTTTTGTTCAGCGGAGATGATCAATTCCAGAGGCTGAAATGATCCAAATGATTCTACTGAAGGTGTGTGGAGTTTAAAAAACACAGTGGAGCACTTCCTGTGTTACCACGTGACATCACAAGGTGTCAGATTCAGTGTTCATTTTTTTATTTTTTATTTGAACATCTTTTTAAAAAGGTATGAAGGCCCAACATATAGTCTCCATACTCTCAGAACATTTAACAGAGGAAGAAACAAAATAAAGCAAAGGAGCGAGAAGAAGCAGAACTTATTTTAACCCGACCCCTAAAATTTAGATGAAATTTAGTACCATTTGATGTTAGATAAATTAGACGAAAAAACAAACAAACAATAAGCACATACACATTACAAACAGACACAGGTTTATAATATATTATCAATAATAACTTTTAATAAGAAGCCATGAATGTTTCCTGGTGGTGTGTCTCCGATAAAATTGAAGTTGCCGATATATTTATGACGTAAAAATTCATTGTAAATCTTCAGTTATTTATAAAACTTCGGTTTGGCTCTATTGGATTTTGAGTCCGGTTTATTTAGACGACATTTCCTGTTCTTCTGCCTCTTCGACAGTCGGTCGACCTAATGGTGTTTTTGTACGGTATTCTAGCCAGTAAAGTAATTAATTATATGTAATGATCTGCTAAATGCGGATAATTCACACCTCTATTCACAGCTCATTTCCATATCAGTGTGTGTCCAGTAACACATATACGGCCACTATAGTCACTTTACAGCCGCTAACAGAAGAGAAAACAGCCTGTTTATGTGTGCGAGCTACAGCGGCTAATCGCTAACCAATGAGAAAGAACCAAAACGAGCTTCAAAACCGACACATGTCAACACTCAGCCTCACACAGGCTCCTCTCAGATCAGCACTAGGAACTGTCCTTTAATCCAGACTCACACTGAGCGTCCGAAAAAACAACAGAATCTCAGTGTTGCGCAGGTGGACCTCAGTCTAAATCTGCAGGTTTTGTGAGTTAAACGTGTGTGAATGAAACAAAACACAACTCCAGGTCTGTTTGTGATGAGGAAATTACTTTAAAACATGAATCACAAAATAACGTTAAAAAAAAAATCAAAATAATTCTCCGTATTTTTGTCCGTGACTCACCGGTGCTGCTCCTGTCGCTCGGGTCCGACAGAATTTTCAGTCGAAGTTCGTGATCTGTTTTAATTTCATTTTTAATTTCACATTTTAGATTAAAAAAAAGAAACTGAGCTAAAAAAAACCACCACCACCAGCCGAGGCACCGCGATAGAGCAGAGTCACCGGAGCCAAAACCAAAAAGGGATAAACAAGGAAAACCCGGCCAAGAACCAGGACTAAACCAGGACTAAAGCAGGACTAAACCAGAACTAAACCAAGACTGAGACCACCCAGAAGGGCCCAAGTGTGTGTGGAGTTAGAGACACAAGAGAGAAACAAAACCAGGTTAAAGCCCAAGTACCAGAGTCTGGGTCGAGTCCAGGTCTAGTCCAGCTTTAGTCCAGGTTTAGTTCAAGTTTTAGTCCAGGTTTAGGTCCAGATTTTAGTTCTGGGTGAGTCCGAGTTCAGTCTGGGTTCAGTCCAGGGCGAGTCCAGATCAAATCCAGGTCTAGTCCAGGTTTAGTTCAAGTTTTAGTCCTGGGTGAGTCCTGGATGAGGCCGGGTTCGATCCTGGTTCAATCCGGGTTCAGTCGTGGTCGAGTCCAATTCAAGTCCAGGTCAAGTCCAGGTCAAATCCAGGTCTAGTCCAGGTTTTAGTTCAGGTTTTGGTCGAGGTTTTGGTCCAGGTTTTAGTTCATGTTTTAGTCCTGGGTGAGTCCAGGTCAAATCTAGGTCGAATTCAGGTCGAGTCCAGGTCGAGTCCAGGTCGAGTCCAGGTCGAGTCCAGGTCGAGTCCAGGTCGAGTCCAGGTCGAGTCCAGGTCGAGTCCAGGTCTAATCCAGGTCTAATCCAGGTCTAATCCAGGTCTAGTTCATTTCTAGTTCAGGTTTTGGTTCCAGGTTTTGGTCCAGGTTTTGGTCCAGGTTTTGGTCCAGGTTTTGGTCCAGGTTTTAGTCCTGGGTGAGTCCAGGTTCAGTCCCGGTTCAGTCCTTCTTATACATTGGACTTTTCTTAGTCTTAGTCTTTTCTAATCCAGATTGAGTCCTGGTTAAGACCCGGGACAGTCCAAGTCAAGTTTTGGTCTGGTTCTGGTTCAGTCCTGGTCCAGTCCCGGTCCAGTCCCGGTCCAGTCCCGGTCCAGTCCCGGTCTTAAACCGGTTTTGCGTCTCCCAGAGCAGTTACCTTCCAGAGGAGTGAGGTTAGATCCGCCCTTTTTCCCATCGAGCTGTGAATACTGTTTGAGAAGGTTCTGCGCTTTACGGATGGTCCCTACAGCGCCACCCGCAGGAGACAGCAGGAAGACGAGGAAGAAAGAGAACAGGAGAAGAGGAGAGAGGGGGAGGAGCCAAGGAACCAAACAAGGAGGTAGGAAACCACAAAGGAGACAGCGAAGGAGAGAAAGAACAGCCTTAAGGAGCCAGCAGGGATGTAACAATATGTACACGTGATATGAAGTTATAATCCATTTTTTCAGTCTCAAATTCTCAACAAAAAGTCCAAAAAACATGACCAGAATTAAGAAAATGAATCACAATTTTTAAGTTTTGATTAATTTACGTCCCTGTACCTGATTTTTACCATAAAATTGCATAAATAAGTACAGATATGTGGTATAAGCAGCTCTTGAGGTCTGTGTATGTTTTGCATCTCATTATAAAGCGTTTTAATGTCAGAGAATCAGGAAGTGCACGTTAGCATGCTAGACGTGGTCAGTTTTGGTCTCGGAAAGCTGCGAAAAGCGCTTACAAACTCATCGTGGTGAGCGATGAGGACGCTCTGAACGCAGAAGGTAAATGAGGAAAAACTCTGGACACTGCAAACAGTTTGAAAATGAAATAATTCTGTTTTTCACGGTTTTAAAATGGTAAAAATCAGGGACAAAGACTTTTAATTAATGATCATTCAGGTTTGTGTATCGTCTGTTTTTCTGAATTTCAATTAAGAATGATAAACGATAAAATGGGAAAACAGTTTGTCATTTGTAATTTTTCTGTTTTAGCGTCAAAAAAACAGATTTCAACCTCTATTTCCAATTTAATTTAAAGTTTATTTCAATTAACACCATAAAAAAACAGTTTCGGTGCCTATTCGTTGGTTTCTTGTGCTCTATTATTATTGACATTATTATTTTTCTTGTTTAAACATCGACAAAAAGTCCCCAAACCGGATATCAGATCGAAAAAAACGGCGAAAAATTTGATAAAATGGACATCGCGAATACCCAAAGTGACCCCACTCAACAGCGCCCCCTGGAAATGTCAAATTTTAAAATAAACGGGAGGCCGAGAAGCATATTTTTGGCGTCGTTTCGCGAAATTCGGAGCAGTGACAGAACTCAGAGAGACGAGCAGAAAGCCAATCACTGAACAGGAAGTCGTTTTTATTACAGATCCAGGATCGACACTGAATTCAGCGGCAGAACTTCCCACAAACCAGAGGGAATAAAATATCAAAATTTAAAATAAACTTTAAATTAAATATTGGAAACGGGGATCGAAATGTGTTTATTTGTTTGACACTAAAATGGAATAATGAGACAAACTGTTTTCTTATTCTATTGTTTTTCGTTCTTAATTAAAATTCCGAAAAAACGAACGGTACACGGACCCATTCGACTTGTTTTTTTCATTTTTTTTCTGATTTTACGCTGTAATATCTGATTTAAAGTGCAGTTTTCTTACACCTTTAGGAGAATTTTGTGCTAAATTTCCGGTGAATCGTGATTGGATTTGTATATGGTTACATCCCTCACACAGAGTTCTGAACAGCACATCCGCAGCCCTACAGGTGAGTGACAGGTGAGTGACAGGTGAGTGACAGGTGAAAGGGGCGGGGCCTCTACAGCAGCAGGAAGCGTTACATCATCACAGTTTAACACATTTCATAAACAGTTCATAACGTCAGTGCGTACGGCAGGTTTTCAGGGGCTTCTACGTCGGATTTGGTTTGGCGGATCAATATTTATCATAGTTTTACGTCAGATTAAAGGTGCACTGTGTAACTTTTCTGCTTGTTTCTATGGATACGTCATTTCTCTGCCTGGAATGTTCCACAGTGCGACGTTAAACAGCTCGACTTTACATTTATTCAATGACGGGTGGTTCTACAGGTCAAAAATACCTCGAAAAAAAAGCAGGCATTCTGACTGTGAGCGGGATCACCTCTCCACAGATCTGACCTGGAACCACAGAACTATTATAAAATCTATTAAAAAAAACTAGAATAAAAGCGTTTGGACCAATCAGAGCGCAGCGTGGAGCGTTTGGACCAATCAGAGCGAGAGCTGGGTCATAGTGGGCGAGGCTCTGTCCGACAAAGATTTAGTTCAAGTTTTGGTCCAGGTTTTGGTCCTGGGTGAGTCCAGATTCAGCCCAGGTTCAGTCCAGGTCAAGTCCAAGTCAAATCCAGGTCTGGTCCAGGTCTGGTCCAGGTCTGGTCCAGGTCTGGTCCAGGACTACTCCAGGTTTAGTTCAAGTTTTGCTCCAGGTTTTGGTCCAGATTTTGGTCCAGGTTTTGGTCCTGGGTGAGTCCAGATTCAGCCCAGGTTCAGTCCAGGTCAAGTCCAAGTCAAATCCAGGTCAAATCCAGGTCTGGTCCAGGTCTGGTCCAGGTCTGGTCCAGGTCTGGTCCAGGTCTGGTCCAGGACTACTCCAGGTTTAGTTCAAGTTTTGCTCCAGGTTTTGCTCCAGATTTTGGTCCAGGCTTTGGTCCAGATTTTGGTCCAGGTTTTGGTCCTGGGTGAGTCCAGGTTCAGCCTAGGTTCCGTCCAGGTCAAATCCAGGTTGAATCCAGGTCTAGGCCCGGGACAGTCCAAGTCAAGTTCTGGTCTGACAAAGATCACTTTTAGACGCTTTGAGGATTTAAACATTTTCTAAGTTTACGCTGTGAAAATAAAAAAAGAATCCTACAAAGTCCGCCCTCTGTGAAAGCCGGATGCCCTGTCAGAGCGCGGGCAGGCTGAACTCCCAGAATGCTTTGCGCTCGGAGGGAGAATTCCATCTGGGCCCAAACTCCCGGAGCTGCAGTACCTGGAGCGACCACAAGAGGCAGAGGGGGAGCGGCTAATCCAGGGTTTATGAGAGATTCACACCCGTAACTGGGTCTGGTTTGGTTTCCACGGAGATATGAAGGTTTACCAGAAAAGTCACACAATTCACCTTTAGTATTCGGCGTGTTTCAGTGATGTTTCAGCGCTCTAACCTGCCGCACGCACGTCCAGGTTCAGTTTCAGCGAGTTTGAAAGAGGTCATTGTTTTCACACAGACTCAAACTGTGGGTTAGTTTCAGCTTCAGACAGATTTTAGTTTCAGCCGCCGTTCAAACTCACAAGGAAAGAGTTAAAAGCAGAAGTTCAGACCAGAGTTTGGGACAGAAACGATTTTTTTTTTATTTAAAGGTTTTAACGTGACGTAAAATGGATTCTGGTGAGATTTAAGACGCGTTTTAATGTCGTTTCCTCGTCAGAAACGTGAACGGAGCCGGAGCCGAGTTTGTTTCATTCAAGCGACTCTTTATTATTCGTCTGTTACGTCTGCGACGCTCAGAAGCTCTGGTCCACCTCGTGATGTCATGAAGAGGTCGTTTACAAGTTAAAAGAAAGAGAAAGAGAGAAAAGGAGAGAAAGGGAGGGAGAAAGGGAGAAGAGGGAGAGTGCAAGAGACGGAGATGGAGAGATAAAGAGAGATGGAGAGAAAAGGGGAGAAAAGGAGAGAGGAACGGACAGAAGGAGAGGGATAAAAAGAGAAGGAGGGAGGGAAAGAGAGAGAGCGAGGGATAAAGAGAAATGAAAGAGGGATCAAAAAAGATGAGAGAGGGAGGGATAAAGGGAGAAGTAGAGTGAGAGAGGGAGGGTTAAAGAGAGATGAGAGAGGGAGGGATAAAGAGAGATGAGAGAGGGATCAAAAAAGATGAGAGAGGGAGGGATAAAGGGAGAAGTAGAGTGAGAGAGGGAGGGTTAAAGAGAGATGAGAGAGGGATCAAAAAAGATGAGAGGAGGGATAAAGAGAGATGGAAGAGAGGGAGGGATAAAGAGAGATGGAAGAGAGGGAGGGATAAAGAGAGATGAGAGAGAGGGAGGGATAAAGAGAGATGAGAGAGAGGGAGGGATAAAGAGAGATGAGAGAGAGGGAGGGATAAAGAGAGATGAGAGAGAGGGAGGGATAAAGAGAGATGAGAGAGAGGGAGGGATAAAGAGAGATGAGAGAGAGGGAGGGATAAAGAGAGATGAGAGAGAGGGAGGGATAACGAGAGATGGAAGAGAGGGAGGGATAAAGAGAGATGAGAGAGGGAGAGAGGGATCAAAAGAGATGAAAGAGGGAGGGATAAAGGGAGAAGTAGAGTGAGAGAGGGACGGATAAATAGAGAGGGAGAAAGGGATAAAAAGAGATGAAAGAGGGAGAGATAAAGGGAGAAGAAGAGTGAGAAAGGGAACAATAAAGAGAGAGGAAGCGAGAGAGACAGGGAAGGATAAAGATGGAGCGAGACAGAATGAGAGAAGGAGGGATAAAGAGATGGAGAGGGAAGGAGGGAGATGGTGAGAGAGGAGTAGAGAAGAGGAAAGAGAGAAAGAGAGGGATAAAGAGAGATATAGGCTATATATATATATAGAGAGAGAGAGAGAGAAGAGAGAGAGAGAGAGATGGAAAGAGTGTGAGAAATTTGAGGTAGAGAGAGAGAGGGAGGAAGGGATGAAGAGAGATGGAGAAATAGAGAGAGAGAGTTACAAGTTCACAGCTCCTTTCCCTTTAGTTCAGTTAATATCGGCAACTCATCACATCACAAGGTGGAACCGAGTGTTTTCTTTCACTTTGAGAGAAGAACTTGTGCTAAATCTGCAGGTTTATGTGAATGAAACAAAAAAACACAACTCCAGGTCTGTTTGTGATGAGGAAATGACATTAGAACAGTTCAGTAATATGGGCTCTTCACGTGAGATGAGACACTTCATTTCTTACATTCAAACTTCAAAACAGCCAAATTAAATCTGACCATCATAACATGATCACAATCTCCACTTTCTCTCGTTTTGTTTTGGTTAAAGCTTCGTTTGGTTAAACCTGGACCATAGTCCGTATATATGAGTGGACTAAGCTAACCCGTTAGCCCCGCGTGCCAAACAGGAAGTGCTCCAGGAGGCTCTTCCGGCTCCTTCTCTCCTTTTTCCCATTGACTCACACTGGGATCTTCTGGCTCGTCTCTCTGGACCTGCTGCTGTGGCCTCGACATTTTGCTCTTAAACTGTTCGTCTGAAGCCGCCACACAGGATCTTGAACTTTTCATTTCTCTGTTTTGTTCCTAAATCAAGATCTGAACATAAATAACGGACCAATCAGACGCCTTCATTCCCAGAGGCCCCTCCCCCTAGTGTTAGCAACAGGTTTGATTGACAGCTCGTTTCATTGCTAAGTAAGTTCCCTTCCCGCTTTCCCCCGAGTGACGATTTCTGAAATAAAATGACAAATGTGACTTGTGTTGCTAAATGACATTGTGTTGCTATGATACTCGCGGACGGATTTCCAAATATGGAGCCTGTAGCCGTGGCATCAGGAGACGTCACACTCACTTAGACACTCAGATATACGGACTATGACCTGTACCTGATTTTTCCCCCACCGAGTATCTGAGTAAAATGTGTTTTGCTCCAGTACAGAAATGTTGGATAAACAGAAGGTTATGATCCTGGAGGATTATGGGACATGTTTTTGTTGGGAGTGTCTCATGTCACCTCAGACCCAGATTATATTAAAGATGCACTGCGTAACTTTTCAGGTTGGGGGTCTGTTACCATGGAGATGCTATTGATTTGCCTGTAATGTTCCACAATTTGGTATTAAACTTTTATAAAATGCATTTATACAGTTATGTGTGTTTTTATCGCTCAAAAATACCTTGAAAAGCTGTTTCTATGGACACTGAAAAGCTTAATGCCACACGTTGGAATATTTGAGGTAAAGCAATAACATCTCCACGCAGACTAGTACCTGGCGGGGCCTAGACCACGAAAAGTTACACAGTGCAGCTTTAAACGCAAACACATTTCTCGCTTTTGGGGGATAGTCTGACGCACTTGTCAAGCCTGAAAACTCTGAAATCTGACTCTGGTTTCACACACAGGAAAAACTCTGAATCTCAAATAAAAAGTGTTTAAACTCAGAACACAACAGACCGGAAAATAAACCGGAACAGAGGATTATTAGCTGATTAAGTCCTTCTTTAGACCTGCTTTAGACCTCAGTTTAGTCTTGCTTTGGACCTGCTTTAGACCTGCTTTAGACCTGATTTAAACCTGGTTTAGACCTGATTCAGTCCTTCTTTAGACCTACTTTAGACCTCATTTAGTTCTAGTTCAATTCTGCTTTAGACCTCCTTCAATCCTGGTTCTGTCCTGGTTCAGTCCTGCTTTATTTAGACCTGATTTAGTCCTAGTTCAGTCCTACTTTAGTCCTGGTTTAGTCCTGGTTGACTCCTGGTTAAGTCCTGCTTAAGTCCTGGTTTAGTCCTACTTTAGTCCTGGTTTAGTCCTACTTTAGTCCTGGTTTAGACCTGCTTCAGTCCTGGTTTAGAACTGCTTCAGTCCAGTTTTAGTCCTGGTTTAGACCTGCTTCAGTCCTGGTTTAGACCTGCTTCAGTCCTGCTTCTGTCCTGGTTTAGACCTGCTTCAGTCCTGGTTTAGAACTGCTTCAGTCCAGCTTTAGTCCTGGTTTAGACCTGCTTCAGTCCTGGTTTAGACCTGCTTCAGTCCAGCTTTAGTCCTGGTTTAGACCTGCTTCTGTCCTGGTTTAAACCTGCTTCAGTCCAGCTTTAGTCCTGGTTTAGTTCTCACCCTGGTTCCTCCCGAACTCCCAAAAGGCAAAATTTGTGATAAAAAAACCCTAAATCTTACAACAAAACCCGTGTAAAGCTCTGAGTGACTCCCTGAAGCTCCTGTGGTCGGGTTTGTGTCGGTTTTACACTCGTCAGATGCAAATATCAGGTTCTGTCGTGAAACCAGAGTCAGGATAAACCCGAGTCACAACCTCGAGCGGAGGCCAGGGGGCGACACTGAGCTGGGGTTAAACTGCTTTAGCCTGCAGCGGTCGACAGGGGGCGACACTGAGCTGGGGTTAAACTGCTTTAGCCTGCAGCGGTCGACAGGGGGCAACACTGAGCTGGGGTTAAACTGCTTTAGCCTGCAGCGGTCGACAGGGGGCGACACTGAGCTGGGGTTAAACTGCTTTAGCCCGCAGCGGTCGACAGGGGGCGACACTGAGCATTACCTGGGATGTAGACTGTGGTCAGGGGGGAAGAGAGGAAAAGGTTAGTTAAAAAAAAATTATAATAATAATTTGGTTTAAAACAACAGAAAATGAAACAGGAGAGAGACGGAGGGAGAACAGAGGAGGCTTCATCAACGACTCCAACTGACAAATATGGAGATTTAACAGATTTTCAGTAGATTTTGGCTGAAATGGTGAAAAAAAGTGAAAGAAATTACAAATAAACTATAAATTTGACAGATTTTCATGAGCTCAAAACAATTTTCTTTTTTTTTATTTGCAATTTCTTCAGTGCTTTTTTTTCTCCAGATAAATCACAGTATATATGCCTTTTTTTTTTTTTTTTTTTTTACATATATATATATATAAAATTTATATCAGTGTAAGGGTATGTAAAAAAAAATTAAACACAAATAAAAAATAATAAAATAAATTAAATGCAAATAAAAATAATAAAATAAATTAAATGCAAATAAAAATAATAAAATAAATTAAATGCAAATAAAAAATAATTAAATAAATTAAATGGAAACAAAAAATAATGTAATAAAATAAATTAAATACATATACAAAATAATAAAATAAAAAATAAAAATAAATAGTAATGATAATGAACCAATAGTTTAAATAAAAAAACATAATAAAATAAAATAATAATAATAATATTGAAAAAGGATTACATGTATTTTATTGTATTTATGTATGTATGTATGTATGTATTGTACTTTTATTATTTATTATTTATGCACTCCTCTAATTCTCTAATTTAATGTTTCTCTCTATTTTTATGATTATTTATGTTTTGACTTATTTGTATTGTGATTTTAATGCATTTCTTATTCTGTAAAACATTCTGAATTACTTTGTGTGCGAACTGTGCTTTACAAAGAAACTTGCCTTGCCTATTTTATTTATTATTATTAATATTATTTAATTTAGCTTTGATTGAGAAACATAATTCAAATTTTTCACATGTGCGTATGAAAATTTGATAATAAACTTACACATATATAATTACTGCGCACATACATACTGCACAGAAAAGAATATTTTCTTTTTAATTGTGTTAGAAAGAACAGTTTGGCGACTATTTCATTGGTTGTGGGTCCGTCACCTGCTCGTTTCTATGGATACGTCATTGCTCATGTCTGGAATGTTCCGCGGTGTGACTTTAAACAGCTCTACTTTACATTTATTCAATCACAGGTGGATTTATAGCTGAAAAATCCCTAGAAAAACAGGCGTTCTGATTGTGAGCGGGGACGCCCCTCCACAGATCTGACCTGTAACTAACTAGAAAGGTTTAATGCCACACTGCGGGACATTCCGGACAGAGCGGTAACGTCTCCGGTCACTGATGAAGCCTCCGTGTGAAAGCTGAGGGTGATTCAGGTGCCTGCGCTGCCCCTGCTCGTCCCCGGGGTGGGTCAGCGGGCGGGGTTGGGGGCGGGGCCTCGTACCTGGTCTCTTGGGGAGTTTCTTGGTGGGCGTGTCCTTGCGTTTGGTCTGGACGGCGGGCGAGTACAGAGCCCCCGACGAGGCGCTGTTCTTCCTGAAATGCTCCTTCAGGCCCTTGATGGAGCGGTCCAGCTGAGACGAGCGGATCTGGTAGTAAACGTTCATGAAGTCTGAGGGCAAGAGGGAAGACCGGGTTAGACCGGGGTTAGACCGGGCTAGACCGGGTTAGACCGGGGTTAGACCGGGGTTAGACCGGGGCTAGACCGGGTTAGACCGGGGCTAGACCGGGTTATACCGGGGCTAGACCGGGGTTAGACCGGGGCTAGACCGGGTTAGACCGGGGTTAGACCGGGGCTAGACCGGGTTAGACCGGGTTAGACCGGGGCTAGACCGGGTTAGACCGGGGTTAGACCGGGGTTAGACCGGGTTAGACCGGGGCTAGACTGGGGCTAGACTGGGGCTAGACCGGGTTAGACTGGGGCTAGACTGGGGCTAGACTGGGGCTAGACCGGGGCTAGACCGGGGCTAGACCGGGTTAGACCGGGGCTAGACCGGGGCTAGACTGGGGCTAGACCGGGGCTAGACCGGGTTAGACCGGGGCTAGACCGGGGCTAGACCGGGTTAGACCGGGGCTAGACCGGGGCTAGACCGGGTTAGACCGGGTTAGACCGGGGCTAGACCGGGGTTAGACCGGGTTAGACCGGGTTAGACCGGGGTTAGACCGGGGCTAGACCGGGCTAGACCGGGTTAGACCGGGGCTAGACCGGGGTTAGACCGGGGCTAGACCGGGTTAGACCGGGTTAGACCGGGGCTAGACCGGGTTAGACCGGGGTTAGACCGGGGTTAGACCGGGGTTAGACCGGGTTAGACCGGGGCTAGACTGGGGCTAGACTGGGGCTAGACCGGGTTAGACTGGGGCTAGACTGGGGCTAGACCGGGGCTAGACCGGGTTAGACCGGGCCAGACCGGGCTAGACCGGCTGACCGGGCTAGACTGAGACCGCTAGACCGGGTTAGACCGAGACCGGGCTAGACCGGGCTAGACCGGTTAGACCGGGCTAGACCAGGTTAGACCGGGTTAGTCCGTGGCTAGCCCGGGTTCGACCGTGGCTAGACCGGGTTAGACCGGGGTTAGACCAGGGTTAGACCGAGTTTAGACCGGTTAGAACGGGTTAGACCGGGTTAGACCAGGTTAGACCGGGGGTAGACTGGGGTTAGACCGGGGTTAGACCAGGTTAGACCGGGTTAGACCGGGTTAGACCGGGGTTAGACCGGGTTAGACTGGGTTAGACCGGGTTAGACCGGGTTAGACCGGGTTAGACCGGGTTAGACCGGGTTAGACCGGGTTAGACTGGGTTAGACCGGGTTAGACCGGGTTAGACCGGGGTTAGACCGGGTTAGACCGGGTTAGACTGGGTTAGACCGGGGTTAGACCGGGTTAGACCGGGTTAGACCGGGGTTAGACCAGGTTAGACCGGGGTTAGACCAGGTTAGACCAGGTTAGACTAGGTTTTGTGCTGGTTTAGCTCTGGTTTAATCGTGTTTTAGTCCTGCTTTAGTCCTGTTTTAGTCCTGTTTTAGTCCTGCTTTAGTCCTGGTTTAGTCCTGGTTTAGTCCTGCTTTAGTCCTGCTTTAGTCCTGCTTTAGTCCTGGTTTAGTCCTGCTTTAGTCCTGCTTTAGTCCTGCTTTAGTCCTGCTTTAGTCCTGTTTTAGTCCTGCTTTAGTCCTGCTTTAGTCCTGCTTTAGTCCTGCTTTAGTCCTGCTTTAGTCCTGCTTTAGTCCTGTTTTAGTCCTGCTTTAGTCCTGCTTTAGTCCTGCTTTAGTCCTGCTTTAGTCCTGCTTTAGTCCTGTTTTAGTCCTGCTTTAGTCCTGCTTTAGTCCTGGTTTAGTCCTGCTTTAGTCCTGCTTTAGTCCTGCTTTAGTCCTGCTTTAGTCCTGCTTTAGTCCTGCTTTAGTCCTGTTTTAGTCCTGCTTTAGTCCTGCTTTAGTCCTGCTTTAGTCCTGCTTTAGTCCTGCTTTAGTCCTGTTTTAGTCCTGCTTTAGTCCTGCTTTAGTCCTGGTTTAGTCCTGCTTTAGTCCTGTTTTAGTCCTGCTTTAGTCCTGCTTTAGTCCTGCTTTAGTCCTGCTTTAGTCCTGTTTTAGTCCTGCTTTAGTCCTGCTTTAGTCCTGCTTTAGTCCTGCTTTAGTCCTGCTTTAGTCCTGCTTTAGTCCTGCTTTAGTCCTGTTTTAGTCCTGCTTTAGTCCTGCTTTAGTCCTGGTTTAGTCCTGCTTTAGTCCTGCTTTAGTCCTGCTTTAGTCCTGCTTTAGTCCTGGTTCTGTCCTAATTTGGTTCTGGTCCCGGTCCGGTCCCGGTCCGGCCCCGGTCCGGTCCTCACCCTGGTTCCGGCCGTACTCCGTGAGCCAGCCGGAGATGCAGATGACGTCCTGGAGAACGGCTTCGGGCAGATGCTCCAGGACCACGTCGTCCTGAACCTCCAGCTCGTCCTCGGGGCCCAGCTCGGCCCCCAGCGCGTCCAGGATCAGGATCGGAGGGACCGGTTTACTGTACCGGGTCAGGAGGCTCCGGAACTCCGCCTCCAGCAGCTCCTTCCCCTTCTCAAACAGGGACTTCTGCGGACGGAGGGAGGAGGAGGAGGAGGAGGAGAGGGGGAAAGGAGGAGTTAGGGAGAGCATGGGAGAGTGGGAGGTGGAGAGGAAGGGAGAGGAGAGGGGGTGAAAGAGGGAAGGGGAGGAAGTGACGGAAGAGGGAAGAGAGAGACAGAAAAAGAGATCAGGGAGAAAGAGAGAGATAGAGAAGGAGAGGGAGGGACGGAGAGAGAGAGAGTGAGAAGGAGAGAGAGGGCGGGAGAGGGAAGAGAGGGACAGAGAAAGAAAGAGAGAGGGAGAGACAGAGAACAGAGGAGGGCAAAGGGAGAGCGAAAGGATAAAGAGAGAGAGAAAGAAGGAGAGGGAGGGTGGAAGGGAGGGAGGAGGGGGATAGAATGAGAGAAAGAGAGAGAACAGAGGGAGGGAGGGAGGAGAGGAGAGAGAGGGGGAAGAGGGACAGACAGAGAGAGAGGGCGGGAGAGGGAAGAGAGAGACAGAGAAAGAAAGAGAGAGGGAGAGACAGAGAACAGAGGAGGGCAAAGGGAGAGCGAAAGGATAAAGAGAGAGAGAAAGAAGGAGAGGGAGCGTGGAAGGGAGGGAGGAGGGGGATAGAATGAGAGAAAGAGAGAGAACAGAGGGAGGGAGGGAGGGAGGGAGGGAGGGAGGAGAGGAGAGAGAGAGGGAAGAAGAGGGACAGACAGAGAGAGAGGGGGGCAAAGGGGGGAGGATAAAGAGAGAGAGAAAGAAGGAAAGGGAGGGAGGGGATAGAATGAGAGAAAGAGAGAGAAAGAGGAAAGCGGGAGTGGGAGGGAGAGAGGAGGGGGATAGAGAGTAAAAGAGAGAGAGGGAGAGACACAGGAGGAAGAGACGGAAGAGAGAGACAGAGAAAGAGAGGGAGGAGAGGAGAGAGAGAAGAAGAGGGAGGGGGGCAAAAGGAGAGCGAAAGAATAAAGAGAGAGAGAGAAAGGGAAGTAGGAAAGAGCGACAGAAGGTTGAGATGAACAAGGCTGTTTTTATTTTGTCATCACACGTTGACTTCAGACTCCAGGACCTGTTCCAGAAAGCAAAACTCTGAGTAAGTTCACCCTGAGATGAGGGAAACTCTGGGTTTTCTGTTCCACAAAGCGCCGGAACTAAACACTGAGTCAGTCGCCATGGTAACAGACTCTGTGAACTTAACCTGCTCGGGGAAGGTTTTCTTCAAATAACTCAGAGTTTTTTCGCTCCTCTCGCGTGAAAATCGCTTTGAGACAACATGGACTGTCCATTCCTCCCAAACCCGATTGACACTGAAGCACAAATGATTAGAAACGCTTTGGCCCCAGGCTGGATATTCTCTCTTTTCCAGATGAATCTGTTTGAGCGCTGCTGCTTTTCCTCAAACGGTATCATTTATCTTAAAGCCTCCGGCCTCACATTACAAACTTCACACACCGCGGACGTGCCCTCACTTCTCTTCAGATTGTGTGCATAGAGTTTTTATGCCAACAGAAGTTTTCTTTATAACATTGGCGACGCGGAGCAGCTATGGCGAGGCCACAGTGCAGAGCGGTGAGGACAGTTCCCCTGGTGCTGAAACGCCTGCTGCCGGTGATGGTGGTGGAGGCTCTTGTGTCCATGTGCTGGGCTCAGAAGAGCTTCTTCCCCCAGGGCCTTCAGCCACTGGCCGCTTAGCGTTTTGGCTGAGGGCCTCACCTCAGCCTCGGACACAGTGGGTGGAGGTGGCTCTCCACCCGTTTTTCTGGCCTCTGCCTTTTTTCTGTTGGCTGAGCAGAACTCAAATGTTATTTTTTCAAATAGTATTTTATTGAGTGTTCATGTGCACAGTCACATTTGAAATGCAGCCGATTAAACTATAAATGTAGAGGCTAAACATATAAAGTTTTCATTTCCTAAGTGAGGTTTTAAGTGGAGGTCAGGTTAAAACAGCATTTTGTTAATAATTAGCATAACTTTTTGAAGCAGCCACTGAATTTACATTTACTTTAACAGCCTAAGGCATTAAAAACATGCCTTACGGCTTTGGACGATATTTTTATATTTCATTTTTCGTTGCTTCCAAGTTCTTCTCTCCCCGTTGGTTTGCACCTAAATGAAAATCAGATTTATTCCTATTCAACTCGGCAAATAAGCGATGATCTCACAGCTGAATTAACTCAACTGAACAGTTCAAACTTCTGCACTGACTCGGCCGCAGTTTCCTCCATGAGCCTCTCTCTCCTTTGCCGCTGCAGGTGTTTGATTTACGACGGGAAATGTCTTCTCCCCGTAGCCTCCATGAGGCCCTTGAGCTCCAGCTGAAGTGACTCCATCTCTTTTTGATCGTTGTCATGGTGACGCTCATGGTTTCGGGATCCACTGACTGTGGCTTTTTATAGTAGTGGTGCAGTAACTCGAGGTGAACCTGCTCAGAGCTGATTTACCTCATTCATATCAGCGGATCTGGAACCAGAAACTCAGAGTTTCCCGTCTCAGAGTAATTTAACTCAGAGTTCAGGGATAGACTCAGAGTTTGTTTAACCTGCTTTCTGGAACAGCCCCCAGCGGTTTAATTTAGACTCAATTCATCTGCAGAAAACACTGAAGCTGTTTAACTTTTAACGTTTATGGTTCAGGACGTATGTAAATGTAAATACACAGATATATATATATTACACAAACACAGATACACCAGAGCAGAGAGTCAGACTTCATCTTAAAGCCCTAAAGTGAACAGAACTCAGGACGTACCACCGTGTTGAGCTCGGGGCTGTCGGGGTTGTTGTCTTGAAAATACTCCACGGCTTTTTGGATTTTAGCGATGCAGGAAAGGTACTCGTCCAGACGCCCGGTGGGACTGAGGGACGCAAGGACAAGAGACGGAGTAAGGAAAAAGAAAATCAGCTTTAAAGGCGCTTTTTGTAACTTTTCCTTTTGTATTTTTGAGCTATAAAACCACCTGTAATTAAATAAACGTGAGGTGGAGCTAATGTCACACTGAGGAACTTTACAGACAAAGCAATGACGTATCCATGGAAACAAGAACATGACAGTTTGCACCTTTAAGCCTGCACATTCTTTAACATCACCAGGACTAAACCAGGACTGATTCAGAAATAAACCAAGGTTAAACCAGGACTAAACCAGGACTAAACCAGGACTAAACCAGGTCTAAACCAGGTCTAAGACTCACCCCTCCCTGATGATGCGGTCCGTATCCTTGGCGACGTGGTAGTATCCGATGACGTGGTCCATGCAGCTCAGGGTCTTGTCCACGTTCTCCTGGAGCCGCTGCAGGTTTTCCGTCTGTTTGTGAACCGGAATAATAGAGTTCTCCAGCTGCATCAGGCGGCTCTCGAAAGACGACAGGATCGACACCTGACGCGTGACAGGAGCAGGAGGGGAAAACACACGATTCAGAACTTTATTTCACCGGAGGCCATTTTGTGCGGCGATACTTTGATGAGTTTTATTCATTAGCTCAGGTTAAATAATCTTCCAAAGTCTAGATCAGAGACACCCAAAGTGGAGCTCAGAAATTTTAAGAAGAATAGATTTACATTTAATTGTGTATTTAAAAAACTGTCAGGATATGATTTCTTTCTCTGTAGTAGTTTGTTAAAGTTATTATAGTTATAGTATAGAGAAAGAATTAGGGCTGAAACGATTCATCAAGTTAATCGAGTTAATCGATTAGAAAAATGCATCGATTATTATTTTTTTGCCTCGATGCTTCGTTTGATTGTCATTCGCTCGGCGATGGCCGGAACCTTTTGTGGTAGAGGTAAAGTTTCCGCACGACCACTGCACTTCACTGTACACACAACAGCGCGGCCCCATGGATGTATAATGGATGTATAATGGATGTATAATGGCTGTATAATAAGAGCATAACCTCCTCGTGCGCGGTACGCTCCGGTTTGCCGCGCACCCCGCATTTTCGGTACGCCGTGCGCTCCGCATCTCCCGTACGCGGCGCACTCTGCACGTGGATTGTGTCTTGTCACGTACACTCCGTGGACCGCGCCAGAACTCACACCAGGACTAAACCAGGTCTAAAGCAGGTCTAAACCAGATCTAAAACCAGGACTAAACCAGATCTAAAACCAGGACTAAACCAGGTCTAAAGCAGGTCTAAACCAGATCTAAAACCAGGACTAAAACAGATCTAAAACCAGAACTAATCCAGGTCTAAAACTAAACAAGAATTTGCAGGAGTTGTTGCTACATTTATGTAGTTTTAAAAATCATGACAATATCAAGTAATCCAAAGTATTCAGATTACGTTACTCACTTTAAGTAATTTAATGGATTATGTCACAAACTACATTTTGGGGAATGTAATCTGTAATCTGTAGGGGATTACATTTTAAAAGTCACCTTCTCAACACTGATGCTACAACATCTAAACAGAACCGTACATTACATCAAGTGGAAAAGAAACCGTGAGGTGAGTCAACCTGAGCCCAGCGATAATTATGTTTTTCATGTCCAAAACACGTGGATCTGTCAGTGCAGGTGGTGTGGACTTAACATGTGCAAAGTAGACACGACAATAACAAACGATTACTCGATTATTCGAACAAAATAATCAACAGAATAATCGATTACTGTAATAATCGATAGCTGCAGCCCTAGAAAGAATTATTAAAGATATTATGTCATGGTAGTAATCTCACAGTTTCCTGTTTCAGTGAGTAGTAAATAAAGAGAGTTACGTCACAGTTAGACTCACTTGTTTAGTTTAGCTTTATGGGGGTGGAGGGGAATGTGGGAAATGTGGGATTGTTCTTTTTTTAAATCACTGCAAAGCGCTTCGTGTTGCACTTTTGTATGAAATGCGCTCTATAAATAAAGTTTGATTGATCGATATGGGAAAGAAGCCAATCCTGTCTTTTTCCAAATATTTAAAGCCAAATTAAATATTCAATTTTATACATTTCTTTGCAGTGGAACATTTTGGGGTTTGACCCTTTACCCACTGGTGCATATTCATTTTGGCCACAGAAAGAAAAATGTCGGTCTAGATCAAGGTTCTCCGACCTGTCACTCGGAGCTATTAAGGCTATTACCGTTCTACCGTTTAGCTGCCTAAATTTGCACACTAAATAAACGTACAAAATAAAAAGGCCGTGGTTCATATATTTACTCAATTTCTTGTGACCACGAAAATGAGGAGCTCTTTGGCATTTTCATTTTGTAAAAGTAGCTCAGAGGAAAAAGGTTGGACACCCCTCTAGACTAACACTCTTATTCTTATATTATGACACAGTTATTCTGTTTGTTGAATCAAACTTATGCCACGTTATAGCAAATTGGTCAAAAATAGGGACACCTGGAATATTTCTTGTATAAAACTGGGACAAATCACTAAATTTGGATAAATCTGCTGGGACAGGAGACACGGGTCAGAACTGGGACTGTCCCGGGTAAACAGGGACGTTTGGTCAGCTTAAGTTTATGAAAAATATCCTAAATAAGCAGAGCCATGACATAACCAACACTAAACCTGGTACAAATCAGATCTAAGCCTGGACTATGTGGCATGTGGTAATAACCCTATGTCCTGTCATATCATTATCTTAAGTCTTTCCACTGTAGTTTCAACAGAAATGAGCTGGAATCAAACCCCAAACCTTCGAAATAGTGGGTATGTGTCGTCTGAGCCCAGGGCTCTACAGTGCGCCCATTTCACTCGCATTTGCGAGTAAATATTTCGGCGTGCGAACGTGGAAAACAAAAGAGTCGCACCTGTGCGAGTGCTTCTGCAGCCACAATAAGGAGAGCTGCGCACAGACGTAATGTGACGAGTTCTACATGTATCAAACATTCGGGGCAAACTCACACTAGGACTTCAGAACCGTGCCCAAGCCTGGATCGCCCCTAAAGCGCGGCACATGCCCAGCGCGAGCGCAACCGAACCGAGCCCGCGCACGACACCTCCGACCCCAAAAGACTCCAGCATGAGCACGAGCTCCGCATGTGCGGCGATATTACTCAACTCATACAAACAACCTCCGCTTCAAAACACACCCACGCCCCCTTAAACGAGGAGCGCCCCGCAGCAGGACCCACACCTGTCCCACTCACAGACACCCCCGTGCAGCTGGACTTCCTCCTCCGCTAAAGCGAGAGCTCTGTCTTGGTCTTGTCTCGTACTCGAGCGCATTTGGACTCAGTCTTGTCACAACTTCAGACTCAAGGTCTGAATACTGAGTGCGGTCATATTTCATTACTGCTGCTGCTGTCAGCAATAAACTTGTACCGGTGTGCGGGACCTGTACGCTGGAGCCCGCGGACAGTGCCTGGCACCGCCAGTGCGCGGCTTGTCCACAGCGCCACCCTCAGCCTGCATCACAGAGCAGGTTAAACATCCCATCTGTCCATCCGCCTCACATCAAATATGCCAATATTAATTTTATGTCCGTGTCCGCACAGAGCAGATCTACAGCACAGAGCAGGTGATATGTGGGCTGAAGTTTGCCTAAGAAAATGCCAAATAAATCTGTCACAATGTGCGTTTTGTTTGGCAAATGTGCAGAGGCTAAAAACCACTTTAAAACCACGAAGAGAATGTAACTCCAGTTAGGAATTTGAAAACACAGGTTTAAAAATCCGACCCAATTTTTACACTTTGAAACAGTTTTCTGTAAAGTGCCAATGGAAGTTCTCTTAAAGAACAGGTTCTTAAACTGTGAAGGTCCAAAAAGGGCCACAGAGTGTTCAAGTGCAGTACAGTTTGTTTGGCTTATTTTAAGTCTAAATGAATATTAATCAGATAAAATGAAAATATATTTATAAAAACATTGCAATCATGCAGGAAAAGTACAGTCATAATTCTTTTTTTTTTTCATTAAATTTATTCAGTGTTGGTGTGTGCAAGTTCTGCACTCTAATAAATGTTCAAAATGAAAACCTAATTCTACCACTGCCATGTTATCACAAAAGAGGCTAAAAATATAAAATAGTGTATTTTCTCTAACCTATAATCACAGAATTTAAAATAATACAGTAATATCAGTCTACATTTTATCAGTTGCTCTGTCTTCTTATGACCTCTTGTATATAACTGAGAGTTTATATTTCATTACATATTTTTCTTTTTTATTTTGACTTGTACCTGTACATTTATATAATTATGTCTTATTTGACACGTGTCTCTTGCTCTTTTTTGCTGCTTATTTAGAATTTATTTATTTTTTACTCTTTGGTATTATATTCTATTGTGATGTGTGAGCTCCTGTGTCCAAATAATTCCCCTTGTGGAACAATAAAGTTTGTCTAAGTTTAATAACATGGTCATGGCATAAGGTTCTGCCTTTACTACACAGTTACATCTCTTTATTCAGCACGAAAATCATAATTCACAATAATAAGTCTGTATAAACACAGTCTGTGCTTCTCACCATCCCCTTTGTGAGCTGATCACTCTTCTCCAAGTTTTCTCTGATGAACGACAGCGTCTCCTGCTCCTGCACCACCACAGAAAACACATCTTTAATACGTTTATGTTTATGCACATCATGGTTTAAATCTGCAAAGTCCGCAGTCTGTGGTAAAGCGGTGTTAGCATTAGCATTAGCTCGGACCTGCTTGAGTTTGTCTTCTATCTCCCGTTTCCGCGCAGAGTCCTCCGTGTGGACCATCCTGGAACCGAGGCCCATCTACCTCTTCTGTGTGTGAGAAATGTTATTCAATTATGTTCCCGTAAAAGGCTCGTTTTTACGGCTGCACAGGAGCTAACCAGGCTAACTGTGAAAATGCTAACGGGGCAAAAACAAACGCACTTCCGGTTCCGCTTCCTCCTCCGCAAGGTCGTTTCCTTATTTTCATAAATTAACCCTGTAAAGCCCACACCATTAAATAATTGGCAGAAAATTCCAATTCTTTGAACTTGGAGCCTCTAAACAAACAAACAAACAAAAATTCAAATATCATTTTCCATATATGAGTTTCAATTTGTATCATATTTGATACATCAGGTCACAATGGTCAAAGATATTTTTTCCAGAACAAACAAAAACACAATAAAACACAAACAAATCAAACAACTTTGTAATTCCAAACATTAAAATGCTACCATAATGGAGTAATGAGCAATTCACCAGTGGAACTGGCTGGGTGAAAGTCTGGGAAACATAACATTTCAGTTATTTTTTACTAATTTTGTGGTTCACAACCTTTTTATTTTGCATGGTGGTAGGCCTGAAAAGAGTTTCTGTCCTTGTTCAGGCAAAGATGCACTCTCTGACTCTGTATTTCTGACAGTGCACATGGGTAAAGTAGCCTGTCCAGTGCTTGCATCTTGCAACACCGAACTAGTCATTAGTCATCATGATACAGCAAGTGACATACCTAGTTTTTAACTCTAAATGTACTAAATGATGTAATTTAATAATACAAAGACTATATGTTGCTGGATGTTATATATAATGCATGAAATACAATAAAATGACAATTGACTGATTTAGAATTACATGACCTGCTGTATCAAATTTGATACGCTATTTTCAACACGGATTTACTAAAACATAAATTATGAAATTTTAAGTATTTTCACATTGCATCAACCCAGTTACTGTTCCTATTGATGTTTCAGTAAAAAAAATAATGTTTTTCTTACCTTAACATTTTCAAACTTGGCAAAGTTCTTCTTTAAAAACCACATGTGTCCAATTTCTGATTTATGGCAATCTTGTATTGTCACTGGAGCACCCTCTAATCAGTGAATCACACCCCCTGTTGGATTATCTGTGCACTGCATGTATCTGATTGTATACATCAGGTTTTTCAGGGAAAAAAATGTCACACTGCTCATGTGGAGGGCTGAAAAACTCATGTATCAAATATGATACATTTGGCGTTATAGGGTTAAAATTAAAATTAAAATTAAAATTAAAATTAACATTAAAATTAAAATTAAAATTAAAATTAAAATTAAAATTAAAATTAAAATTAAAATTAAAATTAAAATTGACTTGTAAATAGATTAGTAAAGTTTATTTTGTGCCGCTTTCTTTGAGCCACATCTCACGAACAAATAACCCGAAACATGAACCTAAATTTAAACGATAATCTTTAATATTTTTTGTGTTTTGTGTTTGTCAAACTTTTCACACTAAGCACCACGAAAAAAAAAGATTTGACTTTCTGAGTACCACCACATCTAAAAAAGGACTATAACAGAAATACAGAAACAGAAAGAGGACTACATCATTTCCGCTGTAGTTTAAACAGAAATGAGCTGGAATCAAACCCCAAATCTTCAGAATAGTGGGTACATGCTGTGTCACTGAGCCACTGCCATTAAAATTGTGTATTTTCTCTAACCTCTAATTACAGAATTTGAAATAATGCAGTAATATCGTTTTATATTTAATCAGTCATAACCTAAAAATGGGCAAATGTGAAGTCTAAAGAAGTCTAAAATGTGAATTTTTGGAAAGAGCTTTGAGATGATTCTTATGAGAGACATCATTTATTTTTATTTACAGATTTAGTGTAAAAAGTGTTGTTGTTGTTGTTGTTGTGGGAGAATGGGACACACTTTTTGTGAATAGCCACACTCCGCACTTCCTCCTTCACAAAGCGCAACCTCCTCACGTCTTTTGGCTCTTTTCTCTGGTCTCGTCTTTCACTCTGGTCATTTATCTTCCCCTCTCCCTCTCTTTTGTCCTCTCCAGGTCTCTCTCCTCCCCTCTCCCCCTCTTTTGTCTGAACTTAAACTCATGTTCTCTCTCTCCCCTTCTCCCTTGTCTCCCTCCCTTTCTTTTGTCTCTCAAGCTTGTGTTCCCTCTCTTTCTCTTTTCCTCCCAGTCTTTTTTGTCTCCCTTCCTCTGTACCTCTCCTTCTCTCTGTATGCCCTCTCTCCCTCTCTCCCTTCCTCTCCCCTCTATCTCCTCTCTCTCTCTATTCCTTTGTCCTCACCCCCTCTCTTTCTTTCTCCCTCCCTCCCTCTTTTGTCCTCCCTTTCCCCCTCTCCCTTTGTCCCTCCTCTCCCCTTCTCTCTCTCTTTTTCTTTCTGCCTCTGTCCTCCCCTCACCATTTCTCCTTCTCTCTCTCTTCTTTTGTCCTCCCTCTCTCTGTATCCCTCTTCTCTTTCTCTCTTTCTCTACCTCTCCTCCTCTCTCCCTTTATCTCTCCCTCTCTATTTTAACCTCCCTTTCTCCCCTTCTCTCCTTTTGTCCTCCTTCTCCCTCCTTCTCCCCCCTCCCTCCTGCTTTTGTCCTCCCTCTCTCCTTTTGTTTTCCCTCACTCCTCTCCTTCTCTCCTCCTCCTCTCCATCTGTAGGAATGTCCATCTCTTGTCCTCTTTTTCCTCCCCCTCTCCTTTTATCCTCCCTCTCTCTTCATCTCTCCTCCCTCTCTCCTTCCCCTCTCCGTCTGTAGGAACGTCCCTCTTTTATCCTCCCTCTCTCCCGCTCTCTTTTTGTCCTCCCCCCTCTCCGTCCATTGGAGTGTACCTCTTTTATCCCCTCTCTCCTTCTCTCTCCCTGCTTCCCTCTTTTATCCTCCATCTCTCCCCCTCTCTCTTCCTCCTGTCCATCCGTAGGAATGTCCCACTTTTGTCCTCCCCCTCTCCCCCTCTCTGGGTGTCCTCCCTCTCTCAATCCACAGAAACGTCGCTCTTTTAGCCTCCCTCACTCCTCTCTCCCTCCTTCTCTCTTTTGTCCTCCCTCCGTTGGTCTTCCTCCTCTCCCCCTCTCTCCTCCTCTTCTCCGTCCATAGGAATGTCCCTCGTTTGTCCTCTGCCTCTCCCCTTCTTCGGTTGTCCTCCTTCTCTTCCCTCTGTCCTCCCCCTCTCTGTCCATAGGAATGTCCCATTTTGTCCTCCCTCCATTTGTCCTCCCCCTCTCCGGTTGTCCTCCCCCTCTCCGGTTGTCCTAACCCTCTCTGTGTCTTCCTCCCTCTTTTGTCCTCCCTCTCTCGTCCTCTCTCCTCCTCTTCTCCATCTGTAGGAATGTCCCTGTCTTATCCTCCCCCTCTCCTTCTGTCCTCCCCCTCTCTCTTCCCCCTCTCCGTCCACAGGCGGGTCCCTCTTTTGTGCCGGCCTCTTTTGAGGAGCCGTGACCTCCAGGCTCCATCTGCTCGTGTCTCCTCGGAGCATCTGGACGGAGCTGCAGGTTCAGAGTGTTTTGGGTTTAAAGAGTCGGTGGAAAAGAAAAGACTGAACCGTCCCCCGCGGCTTTGGGCCTGAGGCGGAGCGAACGCCAACAAAAGGGACACACTTCTGGAGGGAATCAGTAAATAACATTCGACAGCAGCAGCGCAGCAGCAGCAGCAGCAGCAGCAGCAGCAGCAGCAGCAGCAGCAGCAGCAGCAGCAGCAGCAGCAGCAGCAGCAGACTTCAGCTGATCACACCCGAGGCAGAATGGAGTTTAAACAGAAAATAACATCTGTCCATTGTTCTGGAGAAAATGATAATGATTCCGTCCATCTCTGCAGCGCTGTCTTACTGTTTTTTCTACCATCTTAAAACTTCCATCAATAAATCTGATTAATAAAGTCGCTTTCTTTTGCTCTCTGTCTCTTATTTGTTTCTCTGAAAATTATCATAGAATTCATTTTAAGTTAAAACATGTATTTCATGTTCAGTATATAAAAACACACGTGACTTCAACAGGGGGATTTCTGCTGTGAAATTTCTGAAGTTCAGAAGTTCTGTTTAATTTGAGAAACAGTTGTTGATTCTTACATTGATACGAAGTGTAGTTCTATAACTTGTAATTTTTGTGCAATTCAACTTTCACTCAAAACTTGTTTATGAATCTTTGTCAGATAAGTGAAAGATAAACATATAACTATGGGTCATCTGTACGAGTTATATGGTTTATAATAAAGTATAGTTGTTTTCTTATGACACTTATAATACAATATTGAATCTTGAACCTCAGCTGGATTGAAGCCAACACAAAATTGTCTTTTGTAATGAATTTGTCTTTTTTCAGTGTGTGTGTGTGACTGATCTTATCTCTGTGACTGAGTTACCATTTTGTAAGTTGTTTTTCATGGTATTTTATTGGCATATCTGCCATTTTATATCAACCTGTCCAGGGACTGCAGGTGGAAATGAGCAGATTTGCTATAACCTGGCACCAACATATTACCTCTTTTGCGTAGGTCAGTGTTTTTATGTGCATTGTCCCTGTCAAATAAACTAATAAACTAAACTTAATGAATCATGAAACTTCTTTTCACTCGGAAGACTGTAATTACAGAAACATAACTGGATTCTAATAGATAAACAATATTTACAATACACAGATACACAATGTTTAAATTTAAATGATTGTATTATTACAATGTAAAGTTTTGGTTTCATATTTTTCTGATGAAAATTAAAATTAACTTGTAAATACACTAGTAAAGTTTATTTTCTGTGCCACTTCGTCTGAGCCACATCGCACAAACGGATGAACTGAAATATGAACCTAAACTGAAATGTTGAAATGAGTTTAGTCTCTCTTTACTGTCGGCAGGGATCAAATTGGTCAAAAATAGGGACACCTGGGACATTTCTTGTATTAAACTGCGACAGTTCAATGGTTTTTCACACTCAGTGCCACCATGAAACATCATCAGTCATCCTCTTTTCCCTCCGAAGAGTGTAATTACACAAACATAACTGGATTCTAATCCAGTGCCCTATTTTCATATTTTTTCATGGGCCAGACTTGATTTTTTACGTGACTGATGCTTAATTCTTTTATAATAAGCGTATAAGCGTAATAAGCACATATTTCCTGTATCTAACTCTTTGTCCCGTTTTGGAGCTGTTCTTTTGTGTTTTTAAAGCGCTGTTCTTCCTTAAACTGAATCCCTTTAAATTTCACGCTCCTTTTAAAAAACTCCAACCGCACCATTTTGCGTACGCTCCCTGACCGACGCCTCTCTGAGCCAATCACAGCGCGGCGCGTAGGGATGCAGCCAATCAGAGAGCAGAGCGCCGTGTCAGGTCCGCGCTCTGGACCAATCAGAGCGCTCCGAGGGCGGGGCGAGCGCAGTGTTGTTGAGACGCTGTCGTTTGGGAGCTCAGTTTCTCTCGGACTTTCGCTGGATTTACACCAAAACTACGCGAAAACCAAAGGAAATATCCACCAAAACTACCCCGGAACACTCTAATCTTACCTGTTATGCTGCTTTTTCACACCTAAAGTAAGTATTTAACCCTAAAACCATCCATTTTGCGTGAGCGGACCTTAGATTTCACGTAACCGTTAGTAACAGTGTTAGCTTCATCTGCGCAGACTTTCACTGGAAGAATTCCCAACATTTTTTTGCTTTTTTCCCTTAAAATTGAACCCAAATCGTAAATATTTTAATGCTTACCCTTTTAATAACCACTGACCTCGTTAACCAAAGCGTGGCGCTGCATTTTAACCATAAATTGACTTATATTTCCCTGATTACGCAGCGTTTTCCCATCTTCTTTCTAACGCAAATTATGACGCTGACCCGGATTTGCGTCTCAATAATAACCTCATGTTCACATTTATTTTTTATTTATATGTTAATTTAAACACGTTATAATGCGAATAGTTTTGTAAAATCGACGTTTTCTGCAGATTTTTTACCCTCAGCTGTAAAAATGCACCTGCTCCAAGAGTCCTGCACAGTTCTAACCAGGGCAGAATCAATGGGAACACGGATTCTCTGTCATTAAACGTAATAACTATGTAATTATTCATGAATTAAACATTAATTATAACAGATGTACTGATTAACTACTTAGTCAATATTTAGCTAAGGCTGTTAAGTTAAGATCTGTTATTATTAGAACACTTATAATTCACTAAACCAAGACATAGAACTAATACTTTTACACTTTTTATTTTATTTTATTGTTTTAAAGGTGCACTGCGTAACATTTCTAGTGTAGAGCCAGACACCTGATGTCTCCACGGAAACGTTATTGCTTTGTCACTATGCTATATTACAGGTCAGATCTGTGGAGAGTCGCCTCTATTTACAGAAGGAATTCATGTATTTTTGAGCATCAGAAACACCTGTAATGAATGTTTTAAGTCACACTGTGGAAAATTCCAGACATAGCAACAACATCTCCATGGAGACAAACATTGGGCAGACCCTCCTCTGGCAGAAAAGTTCCACAATGCAGCTTTAGGACACTTATAATTCCCTAAACTGGGACTAAACCAGGACTAAAACCAAGACCTAGAACTGATACCTTTACACTTTTTACTTTTGTTTTTATTTTTACATTTTTATTTATTATTTTAAAGCTACACTGCGTAACATTTCCAGTGAAGGGTCTGTCTTCATGTTTGTCTCCATGGAAACGTTATTGCTTTGTCACTACGCTACATTACAGGTCAGATCTGTGGAGAGTCGCCTCTATTTACAGAAGGAATTAATGTATTTTTGAGCAGCAAAAACACCTGTAATGAGTGTTTTTAAGTCGTACCATGGAAAATTTCAGGCATAGCAACAACATCTCCATGGAGACAAACAGTTGGCAGACCCTCCTCCAGCAGAAAAGTTGCACAATGCAGCTTTAACTGGACGTATCTGTTTTTATTGCAGCGTAGTAACTGTGCAATAACATATTATTCCTGTATTTGTGCCATGGGCTCGGGGAGGTGTGGCTAAATCCTGTTTAAGTCCTGGTTTAAACCTGCTGCTCTCTGTTTGCTCTCGGTTACGATTCAGGAAAAATATAGAACAGCGAATATCTGCTCAAAGTTCACATTTTAACACGTCCAGAACAACTGACAAAAGACTGAAATCTGAACAGACTAAATAAAACAAGAATCACATTTCAGAGCAGGTTTGTTCTGATCTAAACTACAGCGTCAGCAGCTTTTATGCAAATTAAGACCCCACGGAGACACACACAATACTTGGCCAAAATTCAAGATATAAACACTTAAATCTATCAGAAAATGATTTAAAAGTAGTGAAATTATCTGTTCCTGCAGGAAGATCATTTTACTGGACAAGTTCTCTTCAAATAAACAACCTTTAGACAAGAATGAAGCGTTTCAGAACTATTAAGTAGATAAAAAAGAAAATCTGAAAACCTGATGAACCTGATAGTTTTAAATTCTTGGCCAGATCAGAGAAAGGCGCAGTGCAGGGAGGGCATCTGACATACGAGAACATTTCAGAACAGGTTCACAAAGAATGCAGAATCAAACAGGAGATTTTGTTACTTGTGGAGAAATTATGGGACTTCAAACACAGCAGCGTTTGTGATTTGGTCATTTTGGTCGTTTAAATTGTGATTGTGAATTTAAAAATAGATTCTGATTTACACAATGAGAATAAAACCCTCTTTCTTCAGTCTCCTCCTCTCTCCTGTGATTTTCCACTTTAAACGGTAGAACTTTCTTTTCTCTTCCCATGTGTCCTTATATCTGTGGAATCCCTCAGTGGTCCAGGTCTAAAGCAGGTCTAAAGCAGGTCTAAACCAGGTCTAAACCAGGTCTGAACCAGGTCTAAACCAGGTCTGAACCAGGTCTAAACCAGGTCTGAACCAGGTCTAAACCAGGTCTAAACCAGGTCTGAACCAGGTCTAAACCAGGACTAAACCAGGTCTAAACCAGGACTAAACCAGGTCTAAACCAGGTCTGAACCAGGTCTAAACCAGGTCTAAACCAGGTCTAAACCAGGTCTGAACCAGGTCTAAACCAGGTCTGAACCAGGTCTAAACCAGGACTAAACCAGGACTAAACCAGGTCTAAACCAGGTCTGAACCAGGTCTAAACCAGGTCTAAACCAGGTCTAAACCAGGTCTAAACCAGGACTAAACCAGGTCTGAACCAGGTCTGAACCAGGTCTAAACCAGGTCTGAACCAGGTCTAAACCAGGTCTAAACCAGGTCTAAACCAGGTCTAAACCAGGTCTGAACCAGGTCTAAACCAGGTCTGAACCAGGTCTAAACCAGGTCTAAACCAGGTCTAAACCAGGTCTGAACCAGGTCTAAACCAGGTCTAAACCAGGTCTAAACCAGGTCTAAACCAGGTCTAAACCAGGTCTGAACCAGGTCTAAACCAGGTCTGAACCAGGTCTAAACCAGGACTAAACCAGGACTAAACCAGGTCTAAACCAGGTCTAAACTAGTAATAAACTAAACCAGGTCTAAACCAGGACTAAACTAAACCAGGTCTAAACTAGGAATAAACTAAACCAGGTCTAAACCAGGTCTAAACCAGGTCTGAACCAGGTCTAAACCAGGTCTAAACCAGGTCTAAACCAGGTCTAAACCAGGTCTGAACCAGGTCTAAACCAGGTCTGAACCAGGTCTAAACCAGGTCTAAACCAGGTCTAAACCAGGTCTGAACCAGGTCTAAACCAGGTCTAAACCAGGTCTAAACCAGGTCTAAACCAGGTCTAAACCAGGTCTGAACCAGGTCTAAACCAGGTCTGAACCAGGTCTAAACCAGGACTAAACCAGGACTAAACCAGGTCTAAACCAGGTCTAAACTAGTAATAAACTAAACCAGGTCTAAACCAGGACTAAACTAGGTATAAACAAAGAATAAACCAGGTCGAAACCAGGACTAAACTAAACCAGGTCTAAACTAGGAATAAACTAAACCAGGTCTAAACCAGGTCTAAACCAGGTCTGAACCAGGTCTAAACCAGGTCTAAACCAGGTCTAAACCAGGTCTAAACCAGGTCTGAACCAGGTCTAAACCAGGTCTGAACCAGGTCTAAACCAGGTCTAAACCAGGTCTAAACCAGGTCTGAACCAGGTCTAAACCAGGTCTAAACCAGGTCTAAACCAGGTCTAAACCAGGTCTAAACCAGGTCTGAACCAGGTCTAAACCAGGTCTGAACCAGGTCTAAACCAGGTCTAAACCAGGTCTAAACCAGGTCTAAACCAGGTCTGAACCAGGTCTAAACCAGGTCTAAACCAGGACTAAACCAGGACTAAACCAGGTCTAAACCAGGTCTAAACTAGTAATAAACTAAACCAGGTCTAAACCAGGACTAAACTAAACCAGGTCTAAACTAGGAATAAACTAAACCAGGTCTAAACCAGGTCTAAACTAGGAATAAACTAAACCAGGTCTAAACCAGGTCTAAACTAGGAATAAACTAAACCAGGTCTAAACCAGGTCTAAACCAGGTCTGAACCAGGTCTAAACCAGGTCTGAACCAGGTCTGAACCAGGTCTAAACCAGGTCTAAACCAGGTCTAAACCAGGTCTGAACCAGGTCTAAACCAGGTCTGAACCAGGTCTGAACCAGGTCTAAACCAGGTCTAAACCAGGTCTGAACCAGGTCTAAACCAGGTCTGAACCAGGTCTAAACCAGGTCTAAACCAGGTCTAAACCAGGTCTAAACCAGGTCTGAACCAGGTCTAAACCAGGTCTGAACCAGGTCTAAACCAGGACTAAACCAGGACTAAACCAGGTCTAAACCAGGTCTAAACTAGTAATAAACTAAACCAGGTCTAAACCAGGACTAAACTAGGTATAAACAAAGAATAAACCAGGTCGAAACCAGGACTAAACTAAACCAGGTCTAAACTAGGAATAAACTAAACCAGGTCTAAACCAGGTCTAAACTAGGAATAAACTAAACCAGGTCTAAACCGGGTCTAAACCAGGGCTAAACCAAGTCTAAACCAGGTCTAAACCAGGTCTAAACTAGGAATAAACTAAACCAGGTCTAAACCAGGTCTAAACCAAGTCTAAACCAGGTCTAAACCTGCCTCTGCCTGGTCTCTGGGGGCTGCTGCAGTCGGAGCGCCGGAGCGTGCGGGCCCATTGTCCCGTTGTGCTGTTGTTGTCCGTTGCCGCAGCGACAGCAGTGACAGGTTTTGTTGTGGTGCTTTTCCCCGGAGGCTCTGAGGGCTGTTCACACAAAGAGGCCGGAGCACAGATGTGTGAAGGGCTCATGTTTATCTCTGTGTCTTCAGGACACTGTGGCTGCTCCTGTGTGGGGCTTAATGTTGGAGGTTGTGAGATTTATTTATATAACACAGTCTGATCATAAAGAACTCACTTAGCTGAAGTGCAACAGGTGAGCTCATGTGTTCCTGTTACACTGCTAAAGTTTGGCCAAAATGTAAGATCTAAACACTTAAATCTGTCAGAAAATATGACTTGAAAGTAGTGAAATGATCTGTTCATGCAGCAAGATCATTTTACTGGACAAGTTCTCTTGAAATAAACGACCTCTAGACGAGAATGAATCAGTCTCAGAACGAGTAAGTAGGAATAACGTAAATCTGGTGATATGGTCTGGTCAGAGGTCCCAATAATATCGTGGACCATCACCATATGTCAAATCACAAGTCTCTTTGCTTAAGTGAACAACAAATAAAACTAAATATCCACAAAATATTGCAATAAATCTGGTAACGGTGAGATGTAGATGGTAAAAATACCGTACAGAGATTTGGATATCGTTACACACGTACTAGTAAGTGGATCATAAATCTGAAAACAAGATAAATAACCTGAGAGAAGTTTTAAAATCTTGGCCAGATCAGAGAAATGTGTAGTTTACAGTTACTTTCTGTCGCCATTTTGTTGAAAATCAGACACATAAGCACAGGTGTGGACGCTTGGACTGATCGCAGGCTCCTGAAAATGTGCTCTTTAAAGCTATTTAGTGTTTTTTTCTTGAGTTTCAGATCATCTTAAAACCTTTTCACAGTGTTTGCTCACGCGTGCACCATTAGGGACACGCGTTAGACCCAGTTCACTAAAACATGCTCGTGGTAAATGGTACATTTGAATGAAGTTTACAACGTTACTTCCTGGTTGGACACGGGCAGCACATGTGACATACGCAGAGGTAATTCCATGACTCACCTCACAACCGTAACGTAAACAATAATACATTTTATTTATCAGGCGCCTTTCTGGACGCCCACGGTCGCCTCACAACAACATAAACAAATGAAATACGATTAAAACACACAGTTAACGTGGGACAGTATTTACCTTAACTGATTGATTGTATTTAGTGTCGTAAACAAGAGCCCAAACGTGTCTAAATTACACAATAGTTATGATTAGACCAATAAAAATAAGCTTTATTTAGTTAAATCAGGAAGAAGAAAACATTTGGCTTCCCTCCACTCTCCGTCGTGACTATAAACAGTATCGTTTGGATTCACAAAGCCTGAGGATTGTTGGCGATATTAGTCACATTTTCGCTGTGTGATTGGGGTAAAATGTCTTTTAAGTAACGCCTTAATTTATTTGGCTTCACGCTGTCCGCTGCCAACATTTTAGACACAGTAAACACAGCGTCTTTCCTCGCTTCCCACCGTAGTCACCTCGTTATTTCCTCGTCTGAGCTTTCGGGAGGTTGTCGTTTGTTTCATGATCTCCGTTTTTCTCCGTCTTTCTTTTCTGTTAAATATTTTTTCTTGGCGTTTCCTGAGGGTTTGTTTACTGCACTTCACCTCTCCTGCTCTGTGCTCTGCGTGCGTACGCTCGGTGAAAAAAACACTACACTGCCAACTACTGTAGTGGATCTGCAATTACACTTTATTCTAGAATGAAATTGAAGGACTGAGTTAAAAGAAGGTTTAAAGTGTCAGAAAAATGTCTTCATGTCTGATGTTTAACCTGTGAATCTGCACTTTAATCTGTGAAACGCACTTTTAAAGGAAATGTGACTCAGACCCTCTTTAACCTGTGCCGGGTCTGTTCTCTGTGCAGGTGCGCTCAGGTGTGAGGATGCACATGACCCGCAGCCCCTCCGCCCTGGCCCCGCCCCCGCCTCACACGGCCCCCTCCCCCGAGGCCCTGGACCTGAGCATCTGCGGCTCCCACATCGCCGTGACCAGACGCCCCAACAGCGCCTCCCTTGCGAAGAGCGGGAAAACCTTCAGCCGCTCCGTGTCCGTGATCGGAGAAACCAGGAAGCACCGGAACACCCTGGTACTGCTCCTGTCGGCTCCTGTTTACTCCCCTGACTCTTACGGTTATAAAAACACTGTCATATTTCAGGCCGATTCTTTGGGAGGTTCTCGCTCAATAAAGAATCTTCGACGTTCCAACAGCACGACTCAGGTCAACCACACCATTGGAGGGCGCCACAGGTCAGAACTCACCTCAAAACTCTTCTTCTGCTTTCGTAAACCTCTGTCAGACTCTGTGGGTCGTTCTTAGTTACATTTACAAGTACGGCCCGACTGATAGGGATTTTGTTGCGGCCGATATGATACCGATGATATTTATGAGGTAAAAATTCACTGTAAATCTTCAGTTGTTTATAAAACTCAGGTTTGGCTCTATTGGATTTTAAATTGGGTTTGTTTAGGCGACATTTCTCATTTTTCTGCCTCTTTATGTCATATTTAAAGACAGTCGTTCGGCCTAATGGTGTTTTTGTACGATATTCTCGCCAGTAAAGAAAGTACTGTAAGCAAACTACAGCTATTAGCCTTTAGCGGTAAATGCGTGTGCGTAATTAATGATCTGCTAAATGCCGATAATTCACACCTCTATTCACAGCTCATTTCCACATCAGTGTGTGTCCAGTAACATATATACGGCCACTATAGTCACTTTACAGTCGCTAACAGAAGAGAAAACAGCCTGTTTATGTGTGCGAGCTACAGCAGCTAATCGCTAACCAATGAGAAAGAACCAAAACGAGCTTCAAAACCGACACATTTCAACACTCGGCCTCACACAGGCTCCTCTCAGATCTCAAGTCTGCACTAAGAACTGAAGAATATATTGATATATCGATTGGGCCCTATTTACAAGTAGCTTTTTAACACTTACTATAATCCTAAGTGTAGTTGTATGTGTAATATCAGGTCTATTATCAGGTTTCTGGAGCTAAAAAATAAAATTAAATGTAAACAGCAAAATCATCTCATTTCTTTCTGATCACAGTCTCTCAGTTTGCATCGTGTCCTTTATGTCATTTTAAAGGTCTAGAAATCAGACACTAATCAATCGAGATTAGATAGTCATTTGCGCAGGCGATCGTAAAGAAATCCCATTGACAGGACAGAGCAGAACCTGAATAACTTTAGAACGATCTTGAACCTCATACTCCCGATCTGCTCCTGATCGATGACATCACGGCGCAGCAGGTGTCACGTGACCCCGCCCTCCGTGTCACGTGACCTCGTTCCTTCGGAGCGGCGCATTCCTCCGGTTCATCCGGTGTTAATGCGAATGCAAATGAAGCAGCTGGAGGCCGAGACCCGTGACCTCCGACCTCTGCACACGCTCAGTCTGCAGCTGCTCCGACGAGGCTGTTATTTATTTGGGTTTAAGATTGTGAATGTGACCGAATGTGAACACACTGATAATACAAAAATAAAATATCTATTGTAGTGGGTTTGAGTTTCCCGTCTTCAGCCGTTCCAATCTGATATTTAGTCTAGAATTCTTCATCTCTGTCAGAGCTGGGAGTCATTCAGAAGTTACACGGGGAAAAAAACAATATGTAAGTGAGTTAAAATGACTTCAATTAAGAACATTTCACTTTATTTGAGTAAATTCAACTTGAAAAGTAAAATGATCGGCCAGTGGAATAAGCAATTCAAGCATTCAAGCAATATTCGATTTTGTTTCTTAGTCTAAGTTATTCTAAGTGCAAAGAGTTGTTGTTTATCGTATTTTAAGTGTAGCAAGATGTATTTTCATATTTTAAGTACAAAATGTTGTATTCCACTGGCAGATTATTGTACTTGTCAAGTGAAATGCAGTCAAATCGTGATAAAACTTTCTTAATTCAGGTCATCTTAACGTGGTTAGATTCTGCTTTTTGCCGTGTACGATACGTTTTTCGATACAATGCAGTTTCGATTCAATACGATATATATTTCAACTCGACTGGATCTGTTTCAGTGAAAAACAAAAGCTAAATTATGGCTGTGGTACTAAAAATCCACTGAGTTAATATGAAAAACACCCATTTTACTCAAAACAGTGAAAATGTCCACAACACAACTGTCGCTTGAACACAAAATAATTTAGTAAAATACACGTAAAAATGCTCTTGGTGATATATCAATACTGTGTCATCGAATTAAACCATACGATATATCGATAGTTCAGTGTTTTGCTTCGGTTCTGAACCTGTGAGTGTTTTGTGCTCACAGACGGAACGTGAGGCGTGAGCTCTGTGGTGTCGGTCCAGAGCGAGGCGTGTGCTCCGGCTGTTACGCACATCTGTCACACCCTCCCCCCTCTGACACACACACACACACACACACACACACTCCTCCCTCCTCAGCCCCTCTGCTCCACACGCTTTAATCTGACCCCCCCCAAAACCTCCATCAATCCTTCACATCCCGACTTTACTCTGACCTCTGACCTCTGACCCTCCTCCCTCACACAGACAGATTCATCCTCACCCTCGCTCCCCTCCTTACAGCTCCTCACACACACAGACCTCACACTGTCTGTTAAACCCTCCCCTAAAGACTGTCCCCTAAAGACGATCTCCTAAACACTCTCCCCTAAACTCTGTCCCCTAAACTCTGCCCCTTAACTAGCACAGTTCATATCACGATTCACCCAGAGCCTGATCATTATTTCAGTTTATTATGATCCTTGTTTGTATTTCATACAGTCTGAAAGACCAAAGGAATGTCCAGCTGCTCCACACACACACACACACACACACACACACACACACTCCCCACGTGCACGCTCACACTGTGTAACTCTAGCTCCAGACTGAGGTCACTGGAGGCTCCACTTCAGATTCTGTCCCCAAACTTTATGTTTTTCTCGACTCTCAGACTCAAACTCTCTCTCGCGGCTCTTTGTTCCGGATTGTTCTCGTTCCTCATGTTTGAAGCCCTCACAGCTGTCAGGTTTTCCCCGGGCCGTGGGCCGGTTGTCGGGTAGATTCCCTCAGAGTCTGTGGGAGGAGCTGAGCAGCTGCTGTCTGAGCCCCACATGGACTCGGGCCACGACTCACTGTTACACACTCTGAAGTCGGATATCGCTACACGAGAAACGACAATACTGAAACTAATTTATACCACGGACACAAAAACCCAAGAGCAGATTTAACCACAAAAACTATTCCACATGTACAAAACAAACAAAAAACATGAGCTGCAACAAATAAACGGCAGAATGAAACACTTAAGTACAGTCTGCATCTGTAATGAGTCACAGAGTAAAATCTCATTATATTAACAAAAAATAACCAACAGTTTCCCACAAAGAAAATGTACATGATAAATACTGAGACCCAGAATACACTGAGACCCTGAAGATACTGAGACCCTGAAGATACTGAGACCCTGAAGATACTGAGGCCCTGAAGATACTGAGACCCTGAAGATACTGAGACCCTGAAGATACTGAGGCCCTGAAGATACTGAGACCCAGAATACACTGAGACCCTGAAGATACTGAGACCCTGAAGATACTGAGGCCCTGAAGATACTGAGACCCTGAAGATACTGAGACCCTGAAGATACTGAGACCCTGAAGATACTGAGGCCCTGAAGATACTGAGACCCTGAAGATACTGAGGCCCTGAAGATACTGAGGCCCTGAAGATACTGAGACCCTGAAGATACTGAGGCCCTGAAGATACTGAGACCCAGAATACACTGAGACCCTGAAGATACTGAGACCCTGAAGATACTGAGGCCCTGAAGATACTGAGACCCTGAAGATACTGAGGCCCTGAAGATACTGAGACCCTGAAGATACTGTTCCATCTGCTGCTGAACGATGTAGTATTTACTGCGACAGACTGAGCCTACAGGACCCTCCTCTGGGACCTTCCTCGGGGCCTGGGCTTTGTGCTCACGGTCAGCTCTGGGTCACCAGCATTACTCTCACACAGGAGACAGCATTTGAGACCAGATGCCCTGCCACAGACCTACTCTTTAGATTATAGATTCACACAGACCAGGGAAAGTACAACAAGCCCTTTAACGTGTACTTTCACCCAGAACTTCTCAAAATGTGGTACTACAGACCAGTACTACAAATAAACGGCATTGATTGAATTATTACTTTATTATTTCATTTACGTGTGAATAGTGTCAAATGATTTTTTTCAGTTTTATCTTTAGTGAATTACCCTAAACCTAATAAAGTAAAATCAAATGTAAAAGTGTGTTTAGAGTCTGTGCATTAACCCTCCGGTCCCTCTGTGTCCAGCCCCGAGGCCCGAGACGATTATCTGTCTCTGCTCAACGACGGACGCAAGAAACTCAGCCCAGACACCACCACCTGGAACATCCTGGTACTGCACCCTCCTGTGGCCCCCGTGTGTCAGATGCCCTCCCCTCCCGTTGTGTTGTTGTTGTATGTTAAAATGTGTGTGTGTGTGTGTGTGTTCAGGACGAGCAGCCCAGGGTCTTGGTCCAGTCCAGCCCTCGGTCCAGCAGCAGTTTGGACTCTCAGAGCGGAAACAAGAGACGAGAGGCCGGAGTCAGTTTAGCCGCGACCTTCACCGCCAATAACAGGTACACAACTGCCGACAACAGGTACACAACTGCTAACAACAGGTACACAACTGCCTACAACAGGTACACAACTGCTAACAACAGGTACACAACTGCCTACAACAGGTACACAACTGCTGACAACAGGTACACAACTGCCGACAACAGGTACACAACTACTAACAACAGGTACACAACTGCCTACAACAGGTACACAACCGCTAACAACAGGTACACAACTGCCGACAACAGGTACACAACTGCCGACAACAGGTACACAGCTGCTGACAACAGGTACACAACTGCCTACAACAGGTACACAACCGCTAACAACAGGTACACAACTGCCGACAACAGGTACACAACCAACAACAACAGGTACACAACTGCCTACAACAGGTACACAACTGCTGACAACAGGTACACAACTGCCGACAACAGGTACACAACCAACAACAACAGGTACACAACTGCCTACAACAGGTACACAACTGCCTACAACAGGTACACAACTGCTGACAACAGGTACACAACTGCCAACAACAGGTACACAACTGCCAACAACAGGTACACAACTGCTGACAACAGGTACACAACTGCCGACAACAGGTACACAACTGCCAACAACAGGTACACAACTGCCGACAACAGGTACACAACTGCCGACAACAGGTACACAACTGCCGACAACAGGTACACAACCGCTAACAACAGGTACACAACTGCCGACAACAGGTACACAACCAACAACAACAGGTACACAACCAACAACAACAGGTACACAACTGCCTACAACAGGTACACAACTGCTGACAACAGGTACACAACTGCCGACAACAGGTACACAACCAACAACAACAGGTACACAACTGCCGACAACAGGTACACAACCAACAACAACAGGTACACAACTGCCTACAACAGGTACACAACTGCCTACAACAGGTACACAACTGCTGACAACAGGTACACAACTGCCAACAACAGGTACACAACTGCTGACAACAGGTACACAACTGCCGACAACAGGTACACAACCAACAACAACAGGTACACAACTGCCTACAACAGGTACACAACTGCCTACAACAGGTACACAACTGCCTACAACTGGTACACAGCTGCTGACAACAGGTACACAACTGCTGACAACAGGTACACAACTGCCGACAACAGGTACACAACTGCCTACAACAGGTACACAACTGCCTACAACAGGTACACAACCAACAACAACAGGTACACAACCGCTAACAACAGGTACACAACTGCCTACAACTGGTACACAGCTGCTGACAACAGGTACACAACTGCCTACAACAGGTACACAACTGCCTACAACAGGTACACAACCAACAACAACAGGTACACAACTGCCTACAACAGGTACACAACTGCCGACAACAGGTACACAACTGCCTACAACAGGTACACAACTGCCTACAACAGGTACACAACTGCCTACAACAGGTACACAACCAACAACAACAGGTACACAACTGCCTACAACAGGTACACAACTGCCTACAACTGGTACACAGCTGCTGACAACAGGTACACAACTGCCGACAACAGGTACACAACTGCCGACAACAGGTACACAACTGCCGACAACAGGTACACAACTGCCTACAACAGGTACACAACTGCCGACAACAGGTACACAACTGCCGACAACAGGTACACAACTGCCTACAACAGGTACACAACTGCCTACAACTGGTACACAACTGCCGACAACAGGTACACAACTGCCGACAACAGGTACACAACTGCCGACAACAGGTACACAACTGCCTACAACTGGTACACAGCTGCTGACAACAGGTACACAACTGCTGACAACAGGTACACAACTGCCGACAACAGGTACACAACCAACAACAACAGGTACACAACTGCCTACAACAGGTACACAACTGCCTACAACTGGTACACAGCTGCTGACAACAGGTACACAACTGCTGACAACAGGTACACAACTGCCGACAACAGGTACACAACTGCCTACAACAGGTACACAACTGCCTACAACAGGTACACAACCAACAACAACAGGTACACAACCGCTAACAACAGGTACACAACTGCCTACAACTGGTACACAGCTGCTGACAACAGGTACACAACTGCCTACAACAGGTACACAACTGCCTACAACAGGTACACAACCAACAACAACAGGTACACAACTGCCTACAACAGGTACACAACTGCCGACAACAGGTACACAACTGCCTACAACAGGTACACAACTGCCTACAACAGGTACACAACCAACAACAACAGGTACACAACTGCCTACAACAGGTACACAACTGCCTACAACAGGTACACAACCAACAACAACAGGTACACAACTGCCTACAACAGGTACACAACTGCCTACAACTGGTACACAGCTGCTGACAACAGGTACACAACTGCCGACAACAGGTACACAACTGCCGACAACAGGTACACAACTGCCGACAACAGGTACACAACTGCCGACAACAGGTACACAACTGCCGACAACAGGTACATAACTGCTGACAACAGGTACACAACTGCCGACAACAGGTACACAACTGCTGACAACAGGTACACAACTGCTGACAACAGGTACATAACTGCTGACAACAGGTACACAACTGCCTACAACAGGTACACAACTGCCGACAACAGGTACACAACTGCTGACAACAGGTACATAACTGCTGACAACAGGTACACAACTGCCGACAACAGGTACACAACTGCCGACAACAGGTACACAACTGCTGACAACAGGTACATAATTGCTGACAACAGGTACACAACTGCCTACAACAGGTACACAACTGCCTACAACTGGTACACAGCTGCTGACAACAGGTACACAACTGCCGACAACAGGTACACAACTGCCGACAACAGGTACACAACTGCCGACAACAGGTACACAACTGCCTACAACAGGTACACAACTGCCGACAACAGGTACACAACTGCCGACAACAGGTACACAACTGCCGACAACAGGTACACAACTGCCGACAACAGGTACACAACTGCCGACAACAGGTACACAACTGCTGACAACAGGTACACAACTGCCTACAACAGGTACACAACTGCCTACAACAGGTACACAACCAACAACAACAGGTACACAACTGCCTACAACAGGTACACAACTGCCGACAACAGGTACACAACTGCCTACAACAGGTACACAACTGCCTACAACAGGTACACAACCAACAACAACAGGTACACAACTGCCTACAACAGGTACACAACTGCCTACAACAGGTACACAACCAACAACAACAGGTACACAACTGCCTACAACAGGTACACAACTGCCTACAACTGGTACACAGCTGCTGACAACAGGTACACAACTGCCGACAACAGGTACACAACTGCCGACAACAGGTACACAACTGCCGACAACAGGTACACAACTGCCTACAACAGGTACACAACTGCCGACAACAGGTACACAACTGCCGACAACAGGTACACAACTGCCGACAACAGGTACACAACTGCCGACAACAGGTACACAACTGCCGACAACAGGTACACAACTGCTGACAACAGGTACACAACTGCCTACAACAGGTACACAACTGCCTACAACAGGTACACAACCAACAACAACAGGTACACAACTGCCTACAACAGGTACACAACTGCCGACAACAGGTACACAACTGCCTACAACAGGTACACAACTGCCTACAACAGGTACACAACCAACAACAACAGGTACACAACTGCCTACAACAGGTACACAACTGCCTACAACAGGTACACAACCAACAACAACAGGTACACAACTGCCTACAACAGGTACACAACTGCCTACAACTGGTACACAGCTGCTGACAACAGGTACACAACTGCCGACAACAGGTACACAACTGCCGACAACAGGTACACAACTGCCGACAACAGGTACACAACTGCCGACAACAGGTACACAACTGCCGACAACAGGTACACAACCGCTAACAACAGGTACACAACTGCCGACAACAGGTACACAACTGCCGACAACAGGTACACAACTGCCGACAACAGGTACACAACTGCCAACAACAGGTACACAACTGCCGACAACAGGTACACAACCAACAACAACAGGTACACAACTGCCTACAACAGGTACACAACTGCCTACAACAGGTACACAACCAACAACAACAGGTACACAACCAACAACCTCTTTTAATGTGGAAAATCACTGGATATTGTCTAAAAAACACAACATGTACAGAAAATATCATAGAACATATTAACAATAAACACACTGTCACATGACTTGGTTCTGTCTCCAGGGTGAATGCAGTTTAGACAGAACCAGGCCAGAAGTTTGTTTATTAGAGTTCTTACAGGGTCTTAAAAATGAATGAATTTATGAATTTGGAAATAATACCATGAAAACGCTTGAAAAAGTCTTGCATTTTTATATCCCGGTCTTAAAATTTGCACAGTACATAACTTCTCCGTGTCGCATTTCTCCTCAAGAGTTTAATTTGTCGACCACCATTATTTGGCGAAATAACGTCGACTAAATAAAGAGCGGCGGAAACATTAATTGAGAACGCAGCGCAGCCCTGGGTCAAAATCCTCTGAACACGACTCCCCAGATTCATCTGTTTGAGAAATAAACAAACACAAATTCAAGAATTTTGTGTTTCTTTGCCGATAAGTGAAATAGGCTGTGAAATAGGTGTTAGGTTTTTATGTAAATGGTCTTAAAAAGGTTTGAATTTAACTTGAAGAAACCCCTAGGAATCCTGGTTTGTGTTAAATTGTAGTTAAATTGTTTAGGGGATCATGAAAAGTGTCGTTCTCATAATAAATGTAGATTTAAAGTGTCCACTGATGTTTGTGTCTCTGATTTCAGGAGTAACAAAGGAGCCGTGGGCAATTCTGTGAGCACCATTTTACACAACAACCACCACAACACCGACAAACCCCTGACCCCAAAGAGCTCCAACCAACGGCCGGCTTTCAAGTGCGTACCCTCTGACTCCAGGGTTACCTTCTGACCCTCTGAGCCTCTCCTCCGCTCCTCCGCTCCTCTGTCTCCCTCTCGTCTGCGTCGTCGTGCCCTCTTAAAGCCCTGCGCTCCTGTTTGCGGAGGTGTTTTGTGGGTGGAAGGTGTGTCCTGACTGTCCTCTCTCTCTCTCATTGCAGTAACCTCTTAAAGGCCGGCGATGGCGCTGGTGAGAGCTCCTCCGTCACTAAATCCCAAAAGAACTTCAGCTCCTCCAGCCCCGTGCTCAGCGCCGCCCCCCACAGGAGGCGAGAGGCCACGGAGGAGGAGGCCGAGAGGTGAAAACGCGCTTCAGACACGCTCCGAGGGCTCGACGTTCCACCGTTTTATCTGCCGATTTTAACTCTGCGCCCTGTTTGCTCAGGTTCATCGAGCAGGTGAACCACGCGGCCGTCACGATTCAGCGCTGGTTCAGACGCCAGAGGCAGGGGAGACGGAGCAGGCAGACACAACACCACCAAACCCACCACCAAACCCACCACCAGCCCCATAACCAGCCCCAGCCCACGGTCCAGATCGAGCTGCACCACCTGCTCAGCTCCAAGAGGAAGGTAAATCAACTATCACTGTGTTTTTGAGTGGAAATAGACCATTATTTGTGTTTATGTGCTTTTATTGTGTAGGAGCTGTGTTTACCGTGTGCTTTTATTGTGTAGGAGCTGTGTTTACCGTGTGCTTTTATTGTGTAGGAGCTGTGTTTACCGTGTGCTTTTATTGTGTAGGAGCTGTGTTTACCGTGTGCTTTTATTGTGTAGGAGCTGTGTTTACCGTGTGCTTTTATTGTGTAGGAGCTGTGTTTACCGTGTGCTTTTATTGTGTAGGAGCTGTGTTTACCGTGTGCTTTTATTGTGTAGGAGCTGTGTTTACCGTGTGCTTTTATTGTGTAGGAGCTGTGTTTACCGTGTGCTTTTATTGTGTAGGAGCTGTGTTTACCGTGTGCTTTTATTGTGTAGGAGCTGGAGCAGAGGAAGTTGGGGGAGCGCAGGTCCGAGCAGCACAAAGACGAGGAGCGGAGGAGGATCAGGGAGGAGAAGGCTCAGCTCGCCAGACTGCAGGCCATCCAGGTAAAACTACTGCGAATACTACTGCAAATACTTCTACTGCAAATACTTCTACTGCAAATACTATTTCTGCTAATACTGCCAATTTAAATACTACTACTTCTGCTAATACTACCAATTTAAATACTACTACTGCAAATACCGTTAACCTGTCCCCCTGGTGACCTGCAGGAGCTGCAGCAGAAGAGAGCTCAGCGTTCTTTAGAGCCTCAGTTTAACTCTGTGGAGGCAGAACCCGCCAGGAACTCAGGGCGGAGCAAGACCAGACCTGAGACCAGACCTGAGACCAGACCTGAGACCAGACCTGAGACCAGACCTGAGACCAGACCTGAGACCAGACCACAGACCGGGGTCCAGACCGGAGTCAGACCAGAGTCTCCGGGGGATAAGACCCAGAACCACAGCGGTGAGAACAGACATTACATCACAGGCTCATGGTTAAGTGTCCTGCCCAAAGGCACAGAGGCAGTGTGTTCTAATGGGAGGAGCCTCACAGGGACCATGTCAGTGTTTTATACTAAAGTCTTCTCTCCTCAGACGCTCACCTGAACATCGAGCTGTCAGACCTGACCTTCAGAGCCGTGTCTCCGGCCCCGTCCAATCACAGAGGCTCCACCTGTGAACAGGTAAACAGAGCCCCGCCCACTGACTTTTATCACAAACAATTCAATTCTATTCTATTTCTATAGCCCAGAATCACAACAAGAGTTGCCCCAATGGGCTTCACAGTGAAAAACATAGAAATATGATCTAACACAGACATCAGCAAACACATTGTCCCATCCTCAGTCTCTCCATGAACACATGATCCTTGGTGCCAGAGCAAAAAACCTACCGGCGGGTGCAGTATGGGAAAATTCTCTCCAGACACTGTTGCCAACCAGCTGTCGCCATGCACACAGAAAAACTGTGACAGCGACAGAGCCACACAGTCCATTCCAAACATTCAGCGTTTCCTTCCTTTTCCTCCAGCGCCTGTGCCCAGAGCCAGAGCCGGTCCGCCTGAGTGTGACCCGAAACAAACCTCCTCTCCTCTGTGCTCCCAGCCACAGTCCTGCATTCTCCTCTACTGCAAATACTTCTACTGCAAATATTTCTACTACTACTGCGAACAGGAGTCCTGCTGCTCCTCTGTCCCCCACTGACAACAAGGCCAACAACACAGGTGAGCTCAGAGCCGTGTGGAGAAACACCTGAATATAAGTGACCACCAACAAACGTGAGCTCCTCCCCCTCCTCTCTCCTCAGACGCTCACCTGAACATCGACCTGTCAGACCTGAACTTCAGAGCGGCGTCTCCGGCCCCGTCCAATCACAGAGGCTCCACCTGTGAGCAGGTAACTCACTGGAGTATAGTGCAGAAAGACACTTCACCACATTACCTACTGTGAGTGTTGGTGGTGGTTTGAGGAGCAGGAGGATCAGTAGGTTTTTTTCAGTTTTTTATGAGTATAATTATGGAAGTTTTTTAGTAAAGCCCATTTGTGTTTCTGTCTCCAGACTCTGGTCCACAGCCCGGTGAGTCTGGACGAGCAGAGCCGGGCTCAGTCCAAAAACACTCTGACCGACCTGCTCGACTCTCTGCGACTGTTAGAGGAGGAGCCCTGCAAACTCCAGAGCAACAAGAAGAGCTACTGCAAGGACAAGTACGCAGGGGCACAGGTACTACTGCTACTACTACTGCTACTACTGCTACTACTGCTACTACTGATACTACTGCTACTACTACTGCTACTACTGCTACTACTACTACTGCTACTACTGCTACTACTGCTACTACTGCTACTACTACTACTACTACTACTACTTCATATAGTTGTTCATCTAGTGTCTGCTGTCTGTTTCCAGGACGTGGCCTCCCCGTCTCTCACAGCTGATAACCTCCAGCGTCACGTGCTGCAGAGCTTCCCCCCTCCTGACGGGGGCGCTCTCCTGTCCGAGGCGAAGCTGCAGAGCATCATGAGCTTCCTGGACGAGATGGAGCAGAGTGAACAGGAGAGGCCTCGCTCGGCCACCTCGGGCTCGCACAAAGAGGCAGGTGTCAGGACAGTTTCCTCCACGACATGAGGAGTTTATTTGTATTCTGCAACATGGATTTTTAAGCTTTTCATCGTGTTATAACATCGTTCCCTCGTCAGAAACAGAGTAGAAGGAGGAGAGGAAGAGGAGAAAGATGAAAGGAAGAGGAGAGAGAGCAGAGAGGAAGAGGAGAGAACAGAGAGGAAGAGTAGAAAGAGGAGAGGAAGAGCAGGAAGAGGAGAGAGAGCAGAGAGGGAGAGGAGAGAGAGGAAGAGGAGAAGGAGGAGAGGAAGAGTAGAAAGCAAGAGTAGAAAGAGGAGAGGAAAAGAGAGAGCAGAGAGGGAGAGGAGAGAGAGCAGAGAGAGGAAGAGGAAAAGGAGGAGAGGAAGGAGGAGATGCGGAGAGGGACATTAGAAATAGGAGAGAGAAAGGAGAGATGAGAAAGAGGGGAAAGATGGAGGAGAGTAGAAAGAGAAGAGGAGAAAGAGAGGGAGAGTAGAAAGAGGAGAAAGAATTGAGAAAGGGAGGAGAGAGAAGAGGGAGAGATTAGTATGTGATTTTTGTACTTTTGACATCCTCGTGTATTCCTGCACATGTGCGTCCTCACTGTGTCACTGATGACAGGATGAGTTCTCGGGCGTGTAGAGATGACAGGATGAGCTCTCGGCCGTGTAGAGATGACAGGATGAGCTCTCGGGCGTGTAGAGATGACAGGATGAGCTCTCGGCCGTGTAGAGATGACAGGATGAGCTCTTGACAGCGTAGAGATGAGAGGATGAGCTCTCGACGGCGTAGAGATGACAGGATGAGCTCTCGACGGCGTAGAGATGACAGGATGAGCTCTCGACGGCGTAGAGATGACAGGATGAGCTCTCGGCCGTGTAGAGATGACAGGATGAGCCTTCGACGGCGTAGAGATGACAGGATGAGCTCCCGGCCGTGTAGAGATGACAGGATGAGCTCTCGGCCGTGTAGAGATGACAGGATGAGCTCTCGACTGCGTAGAGATGAGAGGATGAGCTCTCGACGGCGTAGAGATGACAGGATGAGCTCTCGACGGCGTAGAGATGACAGGATGAACTCTCGGCCGTGTAGAGATGACAGGATGAGCTTTCGACGGCGTAGAGATGACAGGATGAGCTCCCGGCCGTGTAGAGATGACAGGATGAGCTCTCGACAGCGTAGAGATGACAGGATGAGCTCTCGACAGCGTAGAGATGACAGGATGAGCTCTCGGCCATGTAGAGATGACAGGATGAGCTCTCGGCCGTGTAGAGATGACAGGATGAGCTCTCGACAGCGTAGAGATGACAGGATGAGCTCTCGGCCATGTAGAGATGACAGGATGAGCTCTCGGCTGTGTAGAGATGACAGGATGAGCTCTCGACGGCGTAGAGATGAGAGGATGAGCTCTCGGCCGTGTAGAGATGACAGGATGAGCTCTCGACGGCGTAGAGATGAGAGGATGAGCTCTCGGCCGTGTAGAGATGACAGGATGAGCTCTCGACAGCGTGGAGATGACAGGATGAGCTCTCGACGGCGTAGAGATGACAGGATGAGCTCTCGGCTGTGTAGAGATGACAGGATGAGCTCTCGGCTGTGTAGAGATGACAGGATGAGCTCTCGACGGCGTAGAGATGACAGGATGAGCTCTCGGCTGTGTAGAGATGACAGGATGAACTCTCGGCTGTGTAGAGATGACAGGATGAGCTCTCGGCTGTGTAGAGATGACAGGATGAGCTCTCGGCCGTGTAGAGATGACAGGATGAGCTCTCGGCCGTGTAGAGATGACAGGATGAGCTCTCGACGGCGTAGAGATGACAGGATGAGCTCTCGGCCGTGTAGAGATGACAGGATGAGTTCTCGGGCGTGTAGAGATGACAGGATGAGTTCTCGGGTGTGTAGAGATGACAGGATGAGCTCTCGGCCGTGTAGAGATGACAGGATGAGCTCTCGACGGCGTAGAGATGACAGGATGAGCTCTCGGCCGTGTAGAGATGACAGGATGAGCTCTCGGCCGTGTAGAGATGACAGGATGAGCCTTCGACGGCGTAGAGATGACAGGATGAGCTCTCGGCCGTGTAGAGATGACAGGATGAGCTCTCGACGGCGTAGAGATGACAGGATGAGCTCTCGGCCGTGTAGAGATGACAGGATGAGCTCTCGGCCGTGTAGAGATGACAGGATGAGCCTTCGACGGCGTAGAGATGACAGGATGAGCTCTCGGCCGTGCAGAGATGACAGGATGAGCTCTTGACGGCGTAGGATGGTTTTCTCGTGTTTAAAGTCGTTCACTCGTTCACAGATGCTGCTGTCGGAGGACGAGCTCTTGGCCGTGGATCAGGCCTCGGCCACAGCAGCAGAACTGAGCGGGAACATGACCCGGGTCAGACTGGAGCTGGACGAGAAGAAACGCACCGTGCACATGCTCCAGGCCGCGCTGGTACGAACGTGTCACACCCGCACTTCCTGTCGCAGCTCTGAACGACTGCAGATGTGCCGTCGATAAAAAACTGAACAAATGAGAAACATCTTCATTGTTTTCAATCAGTTTATGACCTGAAGTGACATCAGTCTTAACAACTACACACACCATACTACACTATTTACTACTATAACACAAGCTAATCTTACACAGCATAACAAACTATATATTATTACATAACCTGTTTTAGCTCTGATAATGAAATGTCTAATCTAATATTTTTTATTTTTTGCCGTTGTTTGTGGTGCTGCTGTTCCCCGCAGGCCCAGCAGAGGGAGCTGACAGCGCGTCATATCAAAGAAACGGAGAAAGAACTCAACAGGAACTTCCAACTACAGAAGGAACAATACGAGTCGACCATACAGAGACACCTGGCCTTTATAGACCAGGTACTACTACTACTGCGACTACTACTTTTACTACTACTACTGCTAGAGCTACTGTTAAAACACAGTCTGAGTCTGCAGCTCCTCCTCCTTCTCATGACCTTGAGTGTCCACCTGTGCGATAGTGTCTCTCTGTTTGTCTGCAGTCTTTTTAAATGTGTTTTTGTTTCAGCTAATCAGCGATAAGAAGAGTCTGAGCGAGCGCTGCGAGGGAGTCGTGTCCGAGCTCAAACAGGTCGACTCCAAGTACACCAAGAAGATCCAGCACATGCAGCAGCAGCACGACATGGTACGAAACACTGAGCTCATGCAAAACTACAGCTTCACTCATGTAAAGCTACAGCTCCTGTCACAGCAAAACACTGAGCTCATGTAAAACTACAGCTCCTGTCACAGCAAAACACTGAAATAATGCAAAACTACAGCTATGGTCACAACAAAACACTGAAATAATGCAAAACTACAGCTACGGTCACAACAAAACACTGAGCTCATTCAAAACTACAGCTTCACTCATGTAAAGCTACAGCTCCTGTCACAGCAAAACACTGAGCTCATGTAAAACTACAGCTTCACTCATGTAAAGCTACAGCTCCTGTCACAGCAAAACACTGAGCTCATGTAAAACTACAGCTTCACTCATGTAAAGCTACAGCTCCTGTCACAGCAAAACACTGAGCTCATGTAAAACTACAGCTACGGTCACAACAAAACACTGAGCTCATGTAAAACTACAGCTCCTGTCACAGCAAAACACTGAGCTCATGTAAAACTACAGCTCCTGTCACAGCAAAACACTGAGCTCATGTAAAACTACAGCTACGGTCACAACAAAACACTGAGCTCATGTAAAACTACAGCTACGGTCACAACAAAACACTGAGCTCATGTAAAACTACAGCTACGGTCACAACAAAACACTGAGCTCATGTAAAACTACAGCTCCTGTCACAGCAAAACACTGAGCTCATGTAAAACTACAGCTCCTGTCACAGCAAAACACTGAGCTCATGTAAAACTACAGCTCCTGTCACAGCAAAACACTGAGCTCATGTAAAACTACAGCTCCTGTCACAGCAAAACACTGAGCTCATGTAAAACTACAGCTCCTGTCACAGCAAAACACTGAGCTCATGTAAAACTACAGCTCCTGTCACAGCAAAACACTGAGCTCATGTAAAACTACAGCTCCTGTCACAGCAAAACACTGAGCTCATGTAAAGCTACAGCTCCTGTCACAGCAAAACACTGAGCTCATGTAAAACTACAGCTACTGTCACAGAAAAACACTGAAATAATGCAAAACTACAGCTCCTGTCACAGCAAAACACTGAGCTCATGTAAAACTACAGCTACGGTCACAACAAAACACTGAAATAATGCAAAACTACAGCTCCTGTCACAGCAAAACACTGAGCTCATGTAAAACTACAGCTACGGTCACAACAAAACACTGAGCTCATGTAAAACTACAGCTACGGTCACAACAAAACACTGAGCTCATGTAAAACTACAGCTACGGTCACAACAAAACACTAAAATAATGCAAAACTACAGCTACGGTCACAACAAAACACTGAGCTCATGCAAAACTACAGCTCCTGTCACAGCAAAACACTGAGCTCATGCAAAACTACAGCTACGGTCACAACAAAACACTGAGCTCATGCAAAACTACAGCTACGGTCACAACAAAACACTAAAATAATGCAAAACTACAGCTACGGTCACAACAAAACACTGAGCTCATGTAAAACTACAGCTCCTGTCACAACAAAACACTGAGCTCATGTAAAACTACAGCTACGGTCACAACAAAACACTAAAATAATGCAAAACTACAGCTACGGTCACAACAAAACACTAAAATAATGCAAAACTACAGCTACGGTCACAACAAAACACTAAAATAATGCAAAACTACAGCTACGGTCACAACAAAACACTGAGCTCATGTAAAACTACAGCTACGGTCACAACAAAACACTAAAATAATGCAAAACTACAGCTACGGTCACAACAAAACACTGAGCTCATGTAAAACTACAGCTACGGTCACAACAAAACACTGAGCTCATGTAAAACTACAGCTACGGTCACAACAAAACACTAAAATAATGCAAAACTACAGCTACGGTCACAACAAAACACTGAAATAATGCAAAACTACAGCTACGGTCACAACAAAACACTGAGCTCATGTAAAACTACAGCTCCTGTCACAGCAAAACACTGAGCTCATGTAAAGCTACAGCTCCTGTCACAGCAAAACACTGAGCTCATGTAAAGCTACAGCTCCTGTCACAGCAAAACACTGAGCTCATGTAAAGCTACAGCTCCTGTCACAGCAAAACACTGAGCTCATGTAAAACTACAGCTACGGTCACAGCAAAACACTGAGCTCATGCAAAACTCCTAGGGGTGTAACCGTACACCAAAATCACGGTTTGGTACATACCTCGGTTTTGAGGTCACAGTTCGGTTCATTTTTGGTACAGTTTGGGAACAAAATGCAAAAATGTCATATGTTTATGATAAAATGCAGCACTTCCCCCAAAAGGCCCAGACCCTGTGTCTGCTACAGCACAAATACTGAACGCTCAGGGAAATAGTAAACAAACCCTGAAAATCATTACTAATAATAAGAACTAATAATAATAATTATAACTATTATAATTATAATTGTTTAGACCTGGTTCACACCTGTTCCAGTCCTGGTTCAGTCCTGGTTCAGTCCTGGTTCAGTCCTGGTTCAGTCCTGGTTTAGTCGACAGTCGCTCCTGGAGCACCAGGGGCTGTGACAGTGCAGCTGATCCCCTGCACCAGCCTGGAGCGTGCAGCTGCGCCGGTACAGGCGGCTGGACGCTCCACAGCTCCTCGCCCGGATCTCACCGTTTCCCGGGGCCGTGAGATCAGCCCCCAGCAACACCTCGAGGGAATCTCCCTGCACCGAGCGGCCGTCCTTTGCCCTCTGAGTTAGACAGTATCACTCTGATGAATGACTCGCTCACAAACCCCATTCATGTAACACGCTCTAACTTGGCTATTTTATATGGAAGCCGGGATGTAGTTTTATGTGTCTGCTGTAGTGCAGGGAGCACCAATGAAACTTGACACCATATTTGACTAAATCGGCTGTTTTATTCAGAGCAGCATTTTGTCGACTTAAGTCGACACAAATTGCACAAACTCACTCGTGCACAGCCCTGCACCAAACGACCTGTAACAGAACAGTTTGGTACAAATACATGAACCGTTACACCCCTAAAAACTACAGCTCCTGTCACAACAAAACACTGGAACTAAACTTACTGAACCACAGCACTGAACATGTAAAACTACAGGTAAATCTGAACTGACACTGAAGCCCTGAAGAGGAAAAATGCTCTGGAATGAACAGACATGAATCTGTCTCTGAGCTTCTGCTTTTTTATCACTTTAAACCCTTTAACGGCTGTTTTATGTTTCTCTCCTCCCTCCTCTGTTCTCCTCCTCTTCTGTTCTTCTTCTCTGCTCCCTCGCTTCATTTCTGCCTCTCT